>CM028759.1:22168458-22668864 GCA_016801395.1 Leptodermis oblonga | reverse complement strand
TCAGATTTTAATTAAGTTATTTTATTTTTAAGTTAGTTTCCAAAAGGGTTACCTTATTCTTTTTGGAAGTAGGAGTTTTATTCTTTTCTTGATTTTAGTTACAAATTCGGCTACCTCATGTTTAAGGTAAAACCGAATTCTTGTTGCCTTTTCTTACTATTCCCACTTCTTTCCAGGTTTGGTAATTGTACAAGAAATTAACTCTTGGTTAATTTCCAATTCTAGTTTCATAAACTTAGTGTTTGAAGTACTCTCCTTTTATTGCTTTATGTATTTGCATGTCGTAGTTTACATAATTGCATGAAACTTAGCCAATTAGGTTCTTGCTCTGCCTAGTTGTTCGCATGTTTCACACCTCTTTTCTTGCACTTGGTTCGAATTTGTAAACAAATTGGTCAGGATAGTTTATCCCTTGTTTATCAAAAACCCGAACGTGAGTTAAAGGTTTTTGTAAGCTTGTCACTTAATCACAAGGTCCTTGGCACATTATCCGCATGTGTACAACCGTCCACATCACATGATCTCACTCATGCACCTGTTTTAGCATTACCTGATTTTGATAAAGTGTTTGAACTAATGTGTGATGCATCAGGTGTTGGAATTGGCGCAGTGTTAATGCAGGAGAAAAGCCTATCGCCTTTTTCAGTGAGAAACTAAAAGGGGCTGCCTTAATTATCCTACATATGATAAGGAGCTCTATGCTGTTGTCCGTGCTTTTGAAACTTGGTCACCTTATTTGATGTCTAAAGAATTTGTTGTTCATAGTGATCATGAGTCTCTTAAGCATTTAAAGGGACAAAATAAGTTAAATAGATGTCTTGCCAAGTGGGTTAACTTTATTGAATCTTTTCCTTATATCATTAAGTATAAGAAAGGTAAGGATAATTTAGTTGCTGACGCTCTATCTCGCAGGTATGAAATGCTGACAATTTTTGATCATACTTTGTTAGGTTTCGCATACCTCAAGGATTTGTTTGCTTTTGATGTTGATTTTGCTGATGTGTATAAAGCATGTGAATCTGGTGCATTCCAAAAGTACTTTAGACAGGATGGTTTTCTGTTTAAGGAAAATAGGTTATGCATCCCTCGTAGTTCCACTAGGGAATTACTGGTTCGTGAAGCTCATAGTGGGGGGCTTATGGGTCATTTTGGTGTGCATAAAACACTTGAACTGTTGCATGAACACTTTTATTGGCCACATATGCGAAAAGATGTCCAGAATGTTTGCTCTCGATGCATTAATTGTTTGCAAGCTAAATCTACTTCTAAACCCCATGGACTTTACACACCTTTACCTGTTCCTTCTGTACCTTGGACTGACATTTCTATGGATTTTATTCTAGGGCTCCCAAGGACGCAGAAAGGTAATGATTCATTATTTGTCGTTGTTGATCGTTTCTCTAAAATGGCGCATTTTATTCCTTGCAGGAAATCAGATGATGCCAGACATGTAGTTGAGTTGTTCTTTCAAGGTATTGTTCGGCTACATGGAATACCGAGAACAATTGTCTCTGATCGCGACGTCAAATTCTTGAGTTATTTTTGGAAGACTTTGTGGTCCCGCCTCGGCACAAAACTGTTGTTTTCGACTACAAGTCATCCACAGACAGATGGTCAGACGGAAGTCACCAACCGAACCGTTGCAACCTACTCAGAGCATTGATTCAGAAGAACCTCAAGTGTTGGGAAGACATCTTGCCGGTTGCAGAGTTTGCATACAACCGAACCAAGCACTCCTCAACAGGGTTCTGTCCATTTGAAGTTGCCTACGGCTTACTCCCTTGACGGTAATG
Organism: Leptodermis oblonga; assembly: GCA_016801395.1. Lineage (NCBI taxonomy): Eukaryota > Viridiplantae > Streptophyta > Magnoliopsida > Gentianales > Rubiaceae > Leptodermis > Leptodermis oblonga. Next base: position 22,667,071 of record CM028759.1, on the reverse strand, counting down.
GATCTTATTCCTTTGCCGCCCAAAGAACAGGTCAATCCAGACGGTGCAAATAAAGCTGAAGCAGTGCGACGCAGACATGCTAAAGTTTGAGCTAATCTGGAGAAGACGTATGCCAAAGCCGCCACCAATGCAAACCAACGGCGCAAGGCTGTGAATTTCCGAACCAGGAGACTGGGTTTGGGTTCACATGAGGAAGGAACGTTTCCCTGCAGCAAGAAGACCAAACTCCATCCAAGGGGCGATGGACCTTTTTAGATCGTTTCCAAGATTGGGCCTAACGCCTACAAGCTCGACTTACCAGGTGAGTATGGTGTTAGTTCTCCTTTAATTTTGCTCTGACTTGTCTCCTTTTGTTGATGACCAGGTTGCTGATTTGAGGACAAATCCTTTTCAACCGGGAGGGGATGATGCGGGCATCCAAAGTCAACACGCAAAAGTCACCTACAAGTGATGCGAGTGAAGCTGAGGAGGAGGTTCGAGTTCTACATCGAGGCCCGACAATGCTTCAGGATCCAAGCCCATACCAGAGGATCCCTTGTAGACATAACTAGGCCAATGACCAGAAGCAGAGCGAAGAAGGTGCGAGAAGCTCTCAACAACCTTGTTCAAGCTTGCCATCAGATGCTCAGTTAATTGTAGAAGCCCACGCTTTGGAGGAAAATGGAGGAAATGTGCAAATTGCGAATCTTCTACAAATCTTTGAAGAAAAACGCAAATCATCAAAATCCTAATAAAGAAGAAGGCTGTTTCTTAAAGTCTTGAAGATGCCGGGAGGTTCTTGGCTTAAGAGAAACAAATTGATAAAGTTCCCTACAATTTGGGCCGACCCAAAACTCATGGACCAGCCCACAAGTTTTCGGCCAACCCAAGGAGTTCACAAGGGAAGCCGCACGGCCCATCCAAGGAGAAAGCCCACACGGCCAGCCCAAGGAAAGCCACACGGTTTTAGGGATTATTTTCAGATTTTTAATTAAGTTATTTTATTTTTAAGTTAGTTTCCAAAAGGGTTACCTTATTCTTTTTGGGAGTAGGACTTTTATTCTTTTCCTACTTGTTTTCTAATTAGCTTTCCTTCTTGTTTTGGTTTTTTACTTGTAATTTCGGCAATCACCCATTATGAGGGACCGAATTTTGGTTGCCTTTTCTTACCATTCCTACTTCTTTCCTCCGTTTTGGTATTGTAAAAGAAATTAACCTCTGGTTAATTGCCAATTCTAATTCTTTCCTTCTTCTACTTTGTACCTTTTTTTTTCGGCTGCCCTTACAACTATAAATAGGGCCGAACTTCAATAATATTTAGAGTATTTCAGATCATAAACTTAGTGTTTGAAGTACCTCCTTTTATGCTTTATGTATTTGCATGTCGTAGTTTACATAATTGCATGAAACTTAGCTAATTAGGTTCTTGCTCTGCCTAGTTATTCGCATGTTTCACACCTCTTTCTTGCACTTGGTTCGAATTTATAAACAAGTTGGTCAGGATAGTTTTTCCTTTGTTTTATCAAAATCCGAACGTGAGTTAAAGGTTTTGTAAGAGCTTGTCACTTAATCACAAGGTCCTTGGCAACATTATCCGCATGTGTACAACCGTCTACATCACATGGACTTTTACACGCCTTTACCTGTACCTTCTGTACCTTGGACTGACATTTCTATGGATTTTATTCTAGGCTCCCGAGGACGCAGAAAGGTAATGATTCTTTATTTGTCGTTGTTGATCGGTTTTCTAAGATGGCGCATTTCTTGCTTCAGGAAATCAGATGATGCCAGACATGTAGCTGAGTTGTTCTTTCAGGGAATAGTTTGGTTGCATGGGATACCGCCACAGTTGTGTCAGATCGCGATGTCAAATTTCTGAGTTATTTTTGGAAGACTTTGTGGTCCTGCCTCGGCACAAAACTGTTGTTTTCGACTACAAGTCATCCACAGACGGTGGTCAGACGGAAGTTACCAACCGAACCGTTGTAACCTACTCAGGGCGTTAATTCAGAAGAACCTCAAGCGTTGGGAAGACATCTTGCCGGTTGCAGAGTTTGCATACAACCGAACCAAGCACTCCTCAACAGGGTTCTGTCCATAGTTGCCTACGGCTTTACTCCTTTGACGGTGATGGATCTCATTCCTTTACCACCCAAGGAACAAGTTAATCCAGACGGTGCAAAGAAAGCTGAAGCTGTGCAACGGATACATGCTAAAGTTCTAGCTAATCTGGAGAAGACGTATGCCAAAGCCACCGCCAATGCAAACCAACGGTGCAAGGCTGTGGACTTCGAACTAGGCGACTGGGTTTGTGTTTCAAATGAGGAAGGAACGATTCCCGCTGCAAGAAGGACCAAACTCCTTCCAAGGGGCGATGGACCTTTTCAGATCGTTTCCAAGATTGGCCTAACGCCTACAAACGACTTACCGGTGAGTATGGTGTTAGTTCTTCCTTTAATGTTTGCTGACTTGTCTCCTTTTTTCATGAACAGGGTTATTTAGGAAAAATCCTTTTCAACCAGGAGGGGATGATGAGGGCATCCTAAGTCAAGCAACAAGTCAAAGTCAACAAGCAAGTGGTTCCGGAGAAGCTGAGGAGGAGGTTCGAGTTCTACACTCGAGGCCCGACAATGATTCAGGATCCAAGCCCATATCAGAGGGATCCACTTGTAGACATCACTGGGCCCATGACCAGAAGCAGAGCGAAGAAGGTTCAAGATGCACTTAAGAACCTTGTTCAAGCTTGCCATCAGGATGCTCAGCTGATTGTAGAAGCTCACGCCTTGGAGCAAAATGGAGGAAATGTTCAAATTGCAACTCTTCTAACAATCCTTGAAGAAGAGGCGCAATTCAGCACTTCACAATAAAGAAGAAGGCTGTTTCTTGAAGTCTTGAAGATGCCGGAAGGTTCTTGGGCCTTAAAGAAACAATTCATGAAGTTCCCTACAATTTGGCCGGCCCAACTCATGGAGGACCAGCCCACAAGTTTTCGGCCAGCCCAAGAAGCAAGAGGAAGTCGCACGGCAGCCCAGAAAGCAAGCCCTAACGGCTACTTACCTAATTAGGGATTTCTTTACTTAATTAAGTTATTTCTTTTATTATTTAAGTTAGTTTCCAAAAGGGTTCCCTTATTCTTTTTGGAAGTAGGATTCTTATTCTTTTCCTTAATTTTAGTTTACAATTTCGGCTACCACTTGTTAAGGGTAAATCCGAAATGCTTGCTTTTTCCTTTTCTACCATTCCTACTTCTTTCCGGTTTGTGGAAGGAAATTAACCTCTTGGTAATTTCCAATTCTACTTCTTTTCTTTTCTAATTCTTGTACTGATTTTCGGCCACCCTCATTCTCTAAATAGGGGCCGAAACTTCAATAATAAACAGAGTATTCAGATCATAAAAACTTGTTGTGTATACTACCCTCCTTTTTTATTGCTTTATTATGTGCATGTCGTAGTTTACATAATTGCATGAACTTAGCTAATGGTTACTTGCTCTACCTAATTACTCGCATGTTCAAAACTCCTTTCTTACACTTGGTTCGAATCTAAAATAAAATTAACTTACGTTAGCTTTATTTCTCTGTTTTTCGAAAGTAAGTTAGAAGTGTTATACGAGCTCGCCGCTTAATCACAAGGTCCTTGGCAACATTATCCGCATGTGTACAACCGTCCACATCACCATCATGTGTTGCCTTCAGGTCAAAGAGCCATGGTCGTCCGTCCGAGTAGAATGTGACAAGCCTCCATTGGCAAAACATCACATAAAACAGTGGATTCGAACTTACCGATAGCGTATGGTACGCTTACCTGCTTAGTGACTCTGTAGCCGTCTGAGCTGTCGAGCCATTGTAGCTGATAAGGACGTGGATGATTGATAACAGGAAGCTTCAACTTGTCAACCATATACTCACTAGCAACGTTAGCGAAACTTCCTCTATCAATTATCAGAACACACAACTTTCCATTTACCTTAGTCCGGGCGTGGAAATGTTTGTCCGTTGAGTTGTGTCTGGGATAGCAGCTGTAGTCAGAGTGCGAGTAACCAAGTTCTGATTTGGATCCTCCTCTATGAACTCAAATTGCTCCACTGGTGCAGACGGAGTGCTGTCAGTTAACTCCTGTGAAGAGTCAACAGTTGGTTCCTCTTCATCATCCTCTGAAATGTACTCACCATCTTGGCCCAATAATACCTTCCGGATGTTGGGACAGTCACGCATGTAGTGGCCACGGCCTGAGCACTTGTGGCCAGTAACGTTGCTGATGGACTGTCAGGGAGTTGATGGCGTTTTGGCCTGTGATGAAGAAGGGGTGGCGGCAACAGGAACTATAGCTTTTCTCTCTGACATGATCGGCCTCTTTGCTGGTGAAGAATATACCGGATTCTTTCTCCAAGCTGGCGGGGCGCTGGTTGGCGTCCGGATTGGTGGAACAGACTTCAGGTACTCCTCTATGACTCGGGCTTTATACAGCATGTCTGTCAGAGTTGTGGCATTTTGTAATTCAACAGCTAAAGCTATACCCCTATTCAAACCATTAAGAAACGAGCCATTGATGCGGGCTCATCTTCCTGTACATTAGCCCTAATTTTAGCCATCTCTAATTTTCTAAAATATTCATCTACAGCATAGACCTTGTACAAGAGTATGTAACTTATATATAATTCTCTAAAATAGTAGTCAAGGCACAAAAGTTCTACGCATAGATGTAGTCAAATCAAACCACGAGAGAGGCGGAGCACGGGCCCGCATGGGACGCGTGTTTCTGGCGTTGATCCATCTGTTGATTCCACCAGATTAGGGCATAGTCTGTGAAATGGACCACTGCGAGCTGGACCTTCTTGTGTTGTGGGATCGCATGAAGTTCAAAAATGCGCTCTATCTTCATCTCCCAGTCTAGATAGTCCTCTGGATTCGTGCCTCCGGCAAAGGGCGAAACGGTCGTCTTGCACTGACTGAGGCCTGCGAAAGGTTGGTCAGCGGCGTTGGTGCCAGGTGCGGTCACATCGTCGTCTGAGTCTGTGCGCCTCTGTTCCTGTTCAGTCCTGAGTTCGGCGACTTCCTCCGTGAGTGTAGCAAATCGCGCGGAGAGTTGCGCTATTGCAGCCAAGATTTGCTCGTTCCCCAAAGGGGCAGGAGCACCTCCACCTGACATTGGTAAAAAAAGAAGCGAAAACCTGTTTGCTAAGAACAAGGAAAAGTGAGAAAAAGCCTGACCCCCTTGTTCCCCCAAGTGTATCCCACCTAACAGCTACACACAACCCTGTGTTTCACTCTAGGGTGGCGCCCTTTATAGTATGATCCACAAGCCTTTTTCCACTCTACCTCCCGATATTGATAAATGTATTAGGCAAGCAGCAATTCACACAAAAGCAATGACACTTAAGAAAAGAAGCAAATTTTCGCAAAAATAGACTTGGTTCTATTTGTAAAAATCTTTTCGTAAAACGATAGTTTATAATATAATTCAGATATGAAGTACACAACAGGAAATTTCGGGTTAGCCCTCAAATTTCAGAAAAGATGAGTGTGCACGATGACAAAATCCAAATTATAATGTAAGAGCAAATGTTCAGGTCGCACGAAAAGATAACAAGGCAATTGAAAGCAGGGCAATTCAAAAGTGAATAGAAGCAAAGAAAATTAAGCAGAGTTGAAACAACTTCAGGAAAGTCCTAAAACTACCCAAAGAAGAGATCACCCACCCAATAGGTAATCAAGAACCAATCCCCACAAATTATCAATTCTTCTAATATGCAAAACAGTACCCTAATTGCGATTTCTTAAACAAAACCCCCAAGTGGCCGAACAATGAAGCAATATGCGATTTTCAAGAATCGAAAACCCTAGGGCTAGCAAGTTCAATTTTTGACTCACTAACCTATTCCTAGGAATAATCTTAGCAGCACAAGGATACAAAACCAAGAATTCACTATATTTTCAAGAATTCAAAACAAAGTATCCCAAACTAGAGCATGTAATTTATAATGCGCAAACAAGTGAGCTGCTTAACATCAACCGCAAAAACTCACTATTTCTCAACAAAACAGCACAAGAGGGGTAGAATTAAATCGCAAAACCCAGCAATTACAACTGAAAACCGAAACCCTTAAGAGGAGAAAAAACCAAAACCCTAGTTTGTAAAACTCGAAAACTGAAAAACCAAAACAGAAACCCTTAGGGTTTAGGGTTAGGGTTTAGGGTTTAGGGTTTAGGGTTAGGGTTTTGGGTTTAGGGTTAGGGTTAACAACCGAAAAACCACAACCCTAATGGAAGCAAAAATTGAACCCCTTAATTGGAAAAACCGAACCCTAATTTTGTAGAAAAAACCGAACCCCAAAGAATGCTAAAACCCGAATTTAATTTTCTAAAAATTCAGCAAGGGACACGATTTTATTTGAAGAATTTTCGGTTTTTAAAGAGAGGAAAACAGTACCAAAACCCGAAAATTCAAAGCTTGAAGGAAAAAAATTTCCCAAGAAGATGAGTTCTAATCCAAGAATTTCAAGATGAACAAGACTAGCAAGGAAAAGAAAACACCTGGTAAATGATTTGGTCGGTTGCTTCGAGCTCCTCCAGCCACGAAACCACTCCTTAGCTCTGATACCAATTGATGTGGACGGTTGTACACATGCGGATTAAGTTGCCAAGGACCTTGTGATGAAGTAGCGTAGCTCGTATAACTCCCTAACTTACTTTCGAACTAAGAGAAACAAAGCTAACCTAAGCTAATTTTGTTTTATAGCCGAACCAAGTGTAAGAAAGAGATTTGAAACATGCGAATAATTAGGTAGAGCAAGTAACCTAATTAGCTAAGTTTCATGTAATTAGGTAAACTACAACATACAAATACATAAAGCAATAAAGGGATGGCACTCAAACTAATAGTTTTTATGATCTGAATGCATGAATATTATTGATGTATTCGGCCCCTATTTATAGATGTAAGGGCAGCCGAAAAAAGGTTACAAGAAGTAGAAGAAGGAAAGAAGTAGAATTGGAAATTAACCAAGAGGTTAATTTCCTTTACCAAACCCGGAAAGAAGTAGGAGAATGGTAAGAAAAGAAAACAAATTTCGGTCACCCTCTTTTAGGTAAGTGGCAGCCGAATTACAACTTAAACAATAAGGAAAAGAATAAAACTCCTACTCCCAAAAAGAGATCAAGAAGGAACCCTTTTTGGAAACTAACTAAAAGAGTAAAAAGAAACTTAAAGAACCCTAACTAATGAAGAGCCGTGTGGGCTTCCTTTGTGGGCTTTAGCCGTGCGGCTTCTTGTGCTTCCTTTTGGGCTGGCCGAAACTTGTGGGCTGGTTCTCCATGAGTTTGGGTCGGCCCAAATTGTAGGGAACTTTAATAATTGTTACTTTAAAGTCCAAGAACCTCCCGGCATCTTCAAGACTTCAAGAAATAGCCTTCTTCTTTAATGGAAAGTGCTGAATTGCACCTCTTCTTTAAGAATGGTTAGAAGAGTTGCAATTTGAACATTTCCTTCTTTCTACTTCAAGGCGTTTGCTTCTATTTGGCCGTCCTGTTGGTTTCGTGAATCCTGACTCATAATGTGCGTTGTTTTAGCCCCGGATGTCCTCATCACTTAACCTTGCCATCATCAACTTTGACACCTTCTGCAGAGACTACAAAACTGAGAAAAACAACCTCCGAAACACAAAAAGTACATTTTTGCAGCTTGGCATATAATTGATTAGCACGCAATTCAATCAAAACCAAACGAAGATGTTCAACATGCGATTTGAAGTCCTTAGAATAGATCAGAATATCATCAAAATACACAACAACAAATTTACCTATAAACTTTCTAAGCACATGATTCATTAATCTCATGAAAGTACTAGGTGCATTTGTTAGGCCAAAGGGCATGACTAACCACTCATACAAACCAAACTTAGTCTTAAAAGCAGTTTTCCATTCATCCCCCTCCCTCATGCGAATTTGATGATAGCCCTGTGTAAGATCTATTTTCGTGTAAATTGTTGAACCATGCAAATCTTCTAACATGTCATCAAGCCTAGGGATAGGATGCCTATACTTGATTCTTATCTTATTTACAGCTCTACAATCAACACACATTCTCCATGTACTGTCTTTCTTAGGGACTAGAATAACATGTACAACACAAGGACTTAGAGATTCCCTTACCTGACCATTCGCGAGCAGCTTGTCTATTTGTCTTTGCAACTCCTTTGTTTCCTCCGGATTTGCTTTGTAGGCAGGTCTGTTTGGAATTGGTGCGCCACGGATGAAGTCAATCTGATGTTCAATTCCTCGAAGTGGCGGCAGACCCTGCGGCAACTCTTCTGGAAAAACATCCTGGAATTCCTGCAACAAAGAATTGACTTCTATAGGGATATCCCGAGGGATATCGTCAGGGTTAGCACAATTATTTTTACACTAAAACCAGTTGATGAGGGCATCCCAAGTCAACATCACGCAACAAGTCAACCTACAAGTGATTCCGGAGAAGCTGAGGAGGAGGTTCGAGTTCTACATCGAGGACCAACAATGCTTCAGGATCCAAGCCCATATCAGAGGGATCCACTTGTAGACATCACTGGGCCCATGACCAGAAGCAGAGCGAAGAAGGTGCGAGAAGCTCTCAACAACGTTGTTCAAGCTTGCCATTAAGACGCCCAGCTGATTGTAGAAGCCCACGCCTTGGAGCAAAATGGAGGAAATGTGCAATTTGCAACTCTTCTAACTATCTTGGAAATCATCCAACATTAATCAAGAAGAAGGCTGTTTCTTGAAGTCTTGAAGAAGCCGGGAGGTTCTTGGACTTAGAAGAAACCAAATAATAAAATTCCCTACCAATTGGGCCAACCCAAAAACTCATGGACCAGCCCACAAGTTTTCGGCCAGCCCAAGGAGTAGCATGAAGCCGCACGGCCCAATCCAAGGAGAAGAGCCCACACGGCCAACCAAGGAAAAAGCCACACGGTTTAGGGTTTAATTTTCAGATTTTAATTAAGTTATTTTATTTTTAGTTAGTTTCCAAAAAGGGTTTCCTTATTCTTTTTGGAAGTAGGAGTTTTATTCTTTTCTTGATTTTAGTTACAAATTCGGCTACCTCATGTTTAAGGTAAAACCGAATTCTTGTTGCCTTTTCTTACCATTCCTACTTCTTTCCAGGTTTGGTAATTGTACAAGAAATTAACCTCTTGGTTAATTTCCAATTCTAATTCTTTTCTTTTCTACTTTTTGTATTAAAATTCGGCCACCCTCACCTATAAATAGGTGACCGAATTCATTAAATAAAGTTAGTGTATTTCAGATCAAAAACTTAGCCAATTAGGTTCTTGCTCTGCCTAGTTGTTCGCATGTTTCACACCTCTTTTCTTGCACTTGGTTAGAATTTATAAACAAGTTGGTCAGTAGTTTTTCCTTTGTTTTATCAAATCCGAACGTGAGTTAAAGGTTTTGGAAGAGCTTGTCACTTAATCACAAGGTCCTTGGCAACATTATCCGCATGTGTACAACCGTCCACATCAATTGGTATCAGAGCTAAGGAGTGGTTTCGTGACCGGAGGAGATCAACCGATCAAATCCTTTCCAGGTGTTTTCTTTTCCTTGTTAGTCTTGATTATTCTTGAAATTCTTGGAATTGAACTCATCTTCTTGGGGGAAATTTTTTTTTTCTTCAAGCTTTTAAATTGCGATTTTTGTACTGTTTTCTATCCTTAAAATTGCAAATTTCTTTCAAAAAAAAATTCGGATCCCTTGCTATAATTTCAGAACTTAATTCGGGCCTTAAATTTCAAAATTAGGGTTCGGGCTCTTTAGGGTTTTCCGATTTTCCGTCGCTAAATCTCGCGACGCCTAGGGTTTGTTTTGCTGGGTTTTTGCGACACTTTTCTACCCTTCTTTTGTGTTGATTTTGCTGAAAATTGTGAGTTTTGCGGTTGATGTTAAGCAGCTCACTTGTATGCGCATTATAAAATTGCATGCTCTTGTTAGGATACTTTATTTTGAATTCTTGAAAATATAGTGAATTCTTTATTTTGTATCCTTGTGCTGCTAAGATAATCCCTAGGATTAGGCTAGTAATTTGTAAAATTGTTTTGCTGGCCCCAGGGTTGTCATAATTGCAAATCGCATCCTGCTAAAAAAGTGGTACTGTTTTCGGCCATTAGGGGGTAGAAATTTCGCAAATTTGGTGCTGTTTTGCATATTAGAAGCCTTGATAATTTGTGGGGATTGGTTTCTTGATTACCTATTGGGTGGTGATCGCTTCTTTGGGTAGTTTAGTACTTTCCTGAAGTTGTTTCAACTCTGCTTATTTTTCTTTGCTTCTATTCAATTTCGAATTGCCCTGCTTTCAATTGCCTAGCTATCTTTTCGTGCTACCTGGACATTTACTCTTTAATTATAGTTTGATTTTGTCATCGTGCACGCTCATCTTTTCTGAAATTTGAGGGCTTAACCCCGAAATTTCCTGTTGTGTACTTCATATCTGAACTATATTACAAAATATCATTTTACGAAAAGATTTTTCAAAACAGAACCAAGTGTTGGTTTTTGCGAAAATTTTGCTTCTTTCTTAAGTGTCATTGCTTTTGTGATTTGCTGCGTGCCTTATACATTTATCAATACCGGGAGGTTTGAGTGGAAAAAGGCTTGAGTGCACATCTTATACAGGGTGCCACCCTAGAGTGAAACACAGGGTTGTGTGTAGCTATTAGGTGGGAAACACTTGGGGGAATACAGGGGTAAGGTTATTTCTCACTTTTCCTTATTCTTAGCAGACAGGTTTTCGCTTTCTTATCCAATGTCAGGTGGAGGTGCTTCTAACCCTTTGGGAAACGAGCAAATCCTGGCTGCGATTGCGCAACTCTCCGCGCGATTCGCTACACTCACGGAGGAAGTCGCCGACCTCATAACTGAACGAGAACAGAGGCGTACAGACTCAGACGACGATGTTGCCGGTCCAGGCCCCAACGCCGCAGACCAGCCATTCGCAGGCCTCAGTCAGTGCACGACAGCCGTTCCGCCCTTTGCCGGAGGCACGAATCCAGAGGACTATCTCGACTGGGAGATGAAGATGGAGCGTATTTTTGAACTTCATGCGATCCCGAACACAAGAAAGTCCAACTTGCAGTGGTCCATTTCACCGACTATGCCCTAATCTGGTGGAATCAACAGCAGAACCAGCGCAGGAATACGCGACCTATGCGTGCCGGCGCACCGCCTCTCTCTTGGTTTGATTTGACTACTTTAATGCGTAGAACTTTTGTACCTGATTACTATTTTAGAGAATTGTATAGAAAATTACATACTCTTGTACAAGTTCTATGTCTGTTGATGAGTACTATAGAAAATTAGAGATGGAAAAACTTAGGGCTAATGTACAGGAAGATGAGCCCGCATCTATGGCTCGTTTTTTTAGTGGTTTAAACAGGTATTGCTTTAGCTGTGGAACGGTAGAATGCTACAACGCTGACAGACATGCTGCATAAAGCTCGGGTTATGGAGGAGTATCTGAAGTCCGTTCCACCAGTCCAGACACCTACCACCGCCCCACCAGCCTGGCGCAAGAATCCGGCCTATTCGCCACCAGCAAGGAGGCCGATCATGTCTGAACGCAAGGCCATAGTCCCTGTTGCCGCCGCCACTCCTTCTTCATCCCAGCAGAAAACGCCATCAACTCCCAGGTAGTCTATCAGCAACGTTACTTGCCACAAGTGTTCAGGACGTGGCCACTACATGCGTGACTGCCCCAACATCCGGAAGGTATTATTGGGCCAAGATGGTGAGTACATATCAGAATCCGATGAAGAGGAACCAACCGTTGACCCTACAAAGGAGTTAACTGACAGCACTCCGTCAGAACCTGTGGAGCAGTTCGAATTTCTTGAAGAAGATCCATCTCAGAACTTGGTTACTCGCACTCTGACTACAGCTGCTGTCCCGGACACGTCCCAGAGGACAAACATCTTCCATGCCCGCACAAAGGTAAATGGAAAGTTATGTGTTCTGATTATTGATGGAGGGAGTTGTACTAATGTTGCCAGTGAGTATATGGTTGATAAGTTGCGCCTCCCTGTCATCAATCATCCCCGTCCTTATTGGCTTCAATGGCTCGACAGCTCAGAAGGCTACAGAGTCACAAAGCAGGTGAGCGTACCATACGCTATCGGTAAGTTCGAATCCACGGTTTTATGTGATGTTCTGCCAATGGAGGCTTGTCACATTCTACTCGGACGACCATGGCTCTTTGACTTGAAGGCAACACATGATGGGGTCGCCAACACCTACTCGGTCTGCAAGGAGGTCAAGATCCACACGTTCCTACCCATGCCACCGGCTGAAGTGCGATCAGAAGCTGTTCGTATGAAGGGGTCACTCGCTCAATGGGAAGCTGAAAGGCGCCAAGCGAAGGGTAAGGGGAAAGAACTTGTAAAGGGTAGTCAGGCGAACTCTGATAAGCCTGATCAGGACAAAGTTAGGAGTAGTTGTTTTGGAACGAGAGGAGAGATAGGTCAAGTGTTAGACAGAAATAATGATGTGTTTGTTTTAGTCTGTAAAGATAACTGTGCTAACCCTGACGATATCCCTCGGGATATCCCTACAGAAGTCAATTCTTTGTTGCAGGAATTTGCTGATGTTTTTCCAGACGAGTTGCCGGGTCTGCCGCCACTTCGAGGAATTGAACATCAGATTGACTTCATCCCTGGCGCGCCTATACCAAATCGCCCTGCGTACAAAGCAAATCCGGAGGAAACGAAGGAGCTGCAGGCGCAAATTGAGAAGCTATTGGAGCATGGTCAGGTAAGGGAATCTCTAAGTCCTTGTGCTGTACCTGTTATTCTAGTCCCTAAGAAAAAAGGTACATGGAGAATGTGTATGGATTGTAGAGCAGTAAATAAAATAACAATCAAGTATAGGCACCCTATCCCTAGGCTTGATGACATGTTAGAAGATTTGCATGGTTCTACTGTTTATATAACAAAATAGATCTAACACAGGGCTATCATCAAATTCGCGTGAGGGAGGGGGATGAATGGAAAACTGCTTTTAAAACTAAATTTGGTTTATATGAGTGGTTAGTCATGCCCTTTGGTCTCACAAATGTACCTAGTACTTTCATGAGGTTAATGAATCATGTGCTTAGAAAGTTTATAGGTAACTTTGTTGTTGTGTATTTTGATGATATCTTGATCTATTCCAGAGATTATAATTCGCATACTGAACATCTTCGTTTGGTTTTAATTGAATTACGTGCTAATCAGTTATATGCCAAGATGCAAAAGTGTACCTTTTGTGTTTCGGAGGTTGTTTTTCTTGGTTTTGTAGTCTCTGCAGATGGTGTCAAAGTTGATGATGCCAAGGTGAAGGCCATTAGGGATTGGCCGCAGCCAACATCGGCCGCCCAAGTTTGGTCATTCCATGGATTGGCTGGATTCTACAGGCGGTTTGTAAAAGATTTCTCCACTAAAGCCGCGCCCCTCAATGAACTCTGCAAGAAGAACATGCCATTTGTATGGGGGCCAGCTCAGGAAAAAGCTTTTACTAGTTTAAAGCATGATCTCACTCATGCACCTGTTTTAGCATTACCTGATTTTGATAAAGTGTTTGAACTAATGTGTGATGCATCAGGTGTTGGAATTGGCGCAGTACTAATGCAGGAGAAGAAGCTATCACCTTTTTCAGTGAGAAACAAAAAGGGGCTGCCTTAAATTATCCTACATATGATAAGGAGCTCTATGCTGTTGTCCGTGCTTTTGAAATGTGGTCACATTATTTGATGTCTAAGGAATTTGTTGTTCATAGTGATCATGAGTCTCTTAAGCATTTAAATGGGCAAAATAAGTTAAATAGACATCATGCAAAGTGGGTTAATTTTATTGAGTCTTTTCCTTACATTATTAAGTATAAGAAAGGTAAAGATAATTTAGTTGCTGACGCTCTATCTCGCAGGTATGAAATGCTAGCAATTTTAGATCATACTTTGTTAGGTTTCGCATACCTCAAGGATTTGTATGCTTTTGATGTTGATTTTGCTGATGTGTATAAAGCATGTGAATCTGGTGCATTCCAAAAGTACTTTAGACAGGATGGTTTTCTGTTTAGGGAAAGTAGGTTATGCATCCCTCGTAGTTCCACTAGGGAATTACTGGTTCGTGAAGCTCATAGTGGGGGGCTTATGGGTCATTTTGGTGTGCATAAAACTCTTGAACTGTTGCATGAACACTTTTATGGGCACATATGCGCAAAGATGTACAGAATGTTTGCTCTCGATGCATTAATTGTTTGCAAGCTAAATCTACTTCTAAGCCCCATGGGCTTTACACGCCATTACCTATCCCTTCTGTGCCCTGGATTGACATTTCTATGGATTTTATTTTAGGGCTCCCAAGGACGCAGAAAGGTAATGATTCTTTATTTGTCGTTGTTGATCGTTTCTCTAAAATGGCGCATTTCATTCCTTGCAGGAAATCAGATGATGCCAGACATGTAGCTGAGTTGTTCTTTCAGGGAATAGTTCGATTGCATGGGATACTGCGCACAATTGTGTCAGATCGCGACGTCAAATTTTTGAGTTATTTTTGGAAGACTTTGTGGTCCCACCTCGGCACAAAACTGTTGTTTTCGACTACAAGTCATCCACAGACGGATGGTCAGACGGAAGTCACCAACCGAACCGTTGGCAACCTACTCAGAGCATTGATTCAGAAGAACCTCAAACGTTGGGAAGACATCTTGCCGGTTGCAGAGTTTGCCTACAACCGAACCAAGCACTCCTCCACAGGGTTCTGTCCATTTGAAGTTGCTTACGGCTTTACTCCTTTGACGGTGATGGATCTCATTCCTTTGCCAGTTAAAGAACAAGTTAATCCATATGGTGCACGGAAAGCAGAAACCGTACAGCGCATTCATGCCATAGTCCGCGCAAATTTGGAGAAAACGTATGCCAAAGCCGCCGCCAGTTCAAACCAACGGCGCAAGGCTGTGAATTTCGAACCAGGTGACTGGGTTTGGGTTCACATGATGACAAATCCTTTTCAACAGGTTGCTGATTTGAGGACAAATCCTTTTCAACCGGGAGGGGATGATGAGGGCATCCCAAGTCAACATCACGCAACATGTCAACCTACAAGTGATTCCGGAGAAGCTGAGGAGGAAGTTCGAGTTCTACACATCGAGGCCCAACAATGCTTCAGGATCCAAGCCCATATCAGAGGGATCCACTTGTAGACATCACTGGGCCCATGACCAGAAGCAGAGCGAAGAAGGTGCGAGAAGCTCTCAACAACGTTGTTCAAGCTTGCCATCAAGACGCCCAGCTGATTGTAGAAGCCCACGCCTTGGAGCAAAATGGAGGAAATGTGCAATTTGCAACTCTTCTAACTATCTTGGAAGAAGAGGCGCAAATCATCCAACATTAATCAAGAAGAAGGCTGTTTCTTGAAGTCTTGAAGAAGCCGGGAGCTTCTTGGACTTAGAAGAAACCAAATAATAAAATTCCCTACCAATTGGGCCAACCCAAAAACTCATGGATCAGCCCACAAGTTTTCGGCCAGCCCAAGGAGTAGCATGAAGCCACACGGTTTAGGGTTTAATTTTCAGATTTTAATTAAGTTATTTTATTTTTAGTTAGTTTCCAAAAAGGGTTTCCTTATTCTTTTTGGAAGTAGGAGTTTTATTCTTTTCTTGATTTTAGATACAAATTCGGCTACCTCATGTTTAAGGTAAAACCGAATTCTTGTTGCCTTTTCTTACCATTCCTACTTCTTTCCAGGTTTGGTAATTGTACAAGAAATTAACCTCTTGGTTAATTTCCAATTCTAATTCTTTTCTTTTCCTACTTTTTGTATTAAAATTCGGCCACCCTCACCTATAAATAGGTGACCGAATTCATTAAATAAAGTTAGTGTATTTCAGATCAAAAACTTAGTGTTTGAAGTACCTCCTTTTATTGCTTTATGTATTTGCATGTCGTAGTTTACATAATTGCATGAAACTTAGCCAATTAGGTTCTTGCTCTGCCTAGTTGTTCGCATGTTTCACACCTCTTTTCTTGCACTTGGTTAGAATTAATAAACAAGTTGGTCAGGATAGTTTTTCCTTTGTTTTATCAAATCCGAACGTGAGTTAAAGTTTTGTAAGAGCTTGTCACTTAATCACAAGGTCCTTGGCAACATTATCCGCATGTGTACAACCGTCCACATCACCAGTACATCATCATTGTTGTCTAACACTTGACTTATCTCCCCTAAAGTGGCGAAACAACTACCCTTAACTTTGTCCTGATCAGGCTTATCAGAGTTCGCCTTACTACCCTTTACAATTTCCTTCCCCTTACTCTTCTCTTGGCGTTTCTCAGCTCCCCAAGTCGCAATCGCATCCTTGATTCGAACAGCTTCGGATCGCACTTCATGAGGTGGCATGGGTAGGAACGTGTGGATCTTCCCACCTGGCAGACCGAGTAAGTGTTGGCGACCCCATCATGTGTTGCCTTCAGGTCAAAGAGCCATGGTCGTCCGAGTAGAATGTGACAAGCCTCCATAGGCAGAACATCACATAAAACAGTGGATTCGAGCGTACCGATAACGTATGGTACATAGCCGTCTGAGCTGTCGAGCCATTGTAGCCGATAAGGACGTGGATGATTGATAACAGGAAGCTTCAACTTGTCAACCATGTATTCACTAGCAACGTTGGTGCAACTTCCCCCATCAATTATCAGAACACACAACTTTCCATTTACCTTAGTTCTGGCGTGGAAGATACTTGTCCGTTGAGTTGTGTCTGAGACAGCAGTTGTAGTCAGAGTGCGAGTAACCAAGTTCTGATTCGGATCCTCCTCTATGAACTCGAATTGCTCCACTGGTGCAGACGGAGTGCTGTCAGTTAACTCCTGTGAAGGGTCAACGGTTGGATCTTCTTCATCTTCTTTTGAAAAGTACTCACCATCTTGGCCCAATAATACCTTCCAGATGTTGGGACAATCACGCATGTAGTGGCCACGGCCTGAGCACTTGTGGCAAGTTACGTTGCTGATGGACTGTCTGGGAGTTGATGGCGTCTTAGCCTGTGATGAAGAAGGGGTGGCAACAGGAACTATAGCTTTTCTCTCTGACATGATCGGCCTCTTTGCTAGTGGAGAGTAGACCGGATTCTTTCTCCAAGCCGGTGGGGCGTTGGTAGGTGTCCGGATTGGTGGAACTGACTTCAGGTAGTCCTCCATGACCCGAGCCTTATGCAGCATGTCTGTCAGAGTTGTGACATTCTGCAATTCAACAGCTAAAGCTATACCTCTATTTAAACCATTAAGAAAACGAGCCATTGATGCGGGCTCATCTTCCTGTACATTAGCCCTAATTTTAGCCATCTCTAATTTTCTACAATATTCATCTACAGACATAGAACCTTGTACAAGAGTATGTAACTTTCTATACAATTCTCTAAAATAGTAATCAGGCACAAAAGTTCTATGCATAGATGTAGTCAAATCAAACCACGAGAGAGGCGGAGCACGGGCCCGCATGGGACGCGTGTTTCTGCGTTGGTCCATCTGTTGATTCCACCAGATTAGGGCATAGTCTGTGAAATGGACCACGGCAAGCTGGACCTTCTTGTGCTCTAGGATCGCATGAAGTTCAAAGATGCGCTCCATCTTCATCTCCCAGTCTAGATAGTCCTCTGGATTCGTGCCACCGGCAAAGGGTGGAATAGTCGTTTTGCATTGACTGAGTCCTGCGAAGGGCTGGTCAGCGGCGTTGGTGCCAAGTGTAGCGTGTCATCATCTGACTCCGTGCGCCCTTGTTCCCGTTCGGTCCTGAGTTCGGCGACTTCCTCCGTGAGTGTAGCAAATCGCGCGGAGAGTTGCGCTATTGCAGCCAAGATTTGCTCGTTCCCCAAAGGGTTAGGAGCACCTCCACCTGACATTGGTTAAAAGAAGCGAAAACCTGTCTGCTAAGAACAAGGAAAAGTGAGAAAAAAACCTTACCCCCTTGGTCCCCCAAGTGTATCCCACCTAACAGCTACACACAACCCTGTGTTTCACTCTAGGGTGGCGCCCTTTATAGTATGATCACACAAGCCTCTTCCACTCTACCTCTCGGTATTGATAAATGTATAAGGCAAGCAGCAATTCACACAAAAGCAATGACACTTAAGAAAAGAAGCAAAATTTTTGCAAAAATAGACACTTGGTTCTATTTTGAAAAATCTTTTCGAAAAACGCAATTTTGTAATATAGCTCAGATATGAAGTACACAACAGGAAATTTCGGGGTTAAGCCCTCAAATTTCAGAAAAGATGAGTGTGCACGATGACAAAATCCAAACTATACTTTAAGAGCAAATGTACAAGTCGCACGAAAAGATAGCTAGGCAATTGAAAGCAAGGCAATTCAAAATTGAATAGAATCAAAGAAAATTAGCAGAGTTGAAACGACTTCAGGAAGGTCCTAAAACTACCCAAAGAAGAGATCACCCACCCAATAGGTAATCAAGAAACCAATCCCCACAAATTCTTAATTCTTTCAATATGCAAAACAGTACCAAATTGCGAAATTAAGACAATCCCCCAAGTGGCCGAACTTAGCTAGATGCGATTTCAATGAAAGAAAACCCTAGGGCTAGCAAAAGCAAATTTCGGTTTACTAACTTAATCCCAGGGATAGTCTTAGCAGCACAAGGATACAAAATCAAGAATTCACTATATTTTCAAGAATTCAAAAGAAGGTATCCCAAACTAGAGCATGCAATTTTTTTATAATGCGCAAACAAGTGAGCTGCTTAACATCAACCGCAAAAACTCACAATTTTCAACAAGAAGAGCACAAAAGGGGTAGAAAATTGTCGCAAAAAGCCCAGCAATTAAACCAGCAAAACCCTAGTGTTGCAAGATTTAGCGACGAAAAATTTCAACAGAACCCGAAACCCTAGTGTCGCTAAAGCCGAAAACCTAACTTGTTTCTAGAGTCCGAATTTTAATTCTGAAATTGCAGCAAGGGTATGCGAGTTTATTTAAAGAATTTTCGATTTTAAAGGTGAAGAAACAGCAGCAAAAATCGAAAATTTTCAAAACTTGAAAGAAAAAAAAATTTTCCCCAAGAAGATGAGCTCTAATCCAAGAATTTTAAGATAAGGAAAAGAAAACACCTGATAAAGATTTGGTCGGGTTACTTTGACCTCCTCCAGCCACGAAACCACTCCTTAGCTCTGATACCAATTGATGTGGACGGTTGTACACATGCGGATTAAGTTGCCAAGGACCTTGTGATTAAGTAGCAAGCTCGTATATGACTCAATCTTACTTTCGAAACTAAGAGAAACTAAGAGAAACAAAGAGAAGCTAACCTAGCTAATTTGTTTTATAGTTTGAACCAAGTGTAAGAAAGAGTTTGAAACATACGAATAATTAGGTAGAGCAAGAAACCTAATTAGCTAAGTTTCATGCAATTATGTAAACTACAACATGCAAATACATAAAGCAATAAAGGGATGGCACTCAAACTTAATAGTTTTTACGATCTGAATGCATAATTATTATTGATGATTTCGGCCCCTATTTATAGGTGAGGTAGCCGAAAATAAGACAAGAAGTAGAAGAAGGAAAGAAGTAGAATTGGAAATTAACCAAGAGGTTAATTTCTTTTACAATACCAAACCCAGAAAGAAGTGGGTAATGGTAAGAAAAAGGAAAACAAATTTCGGTCACCTCTTTTGGTAAGTGGCAGCCGAATTACACTTTAAGTAATAAAGAAAGAATAAAAATCCTACTTCCAAAAAGAGATTAAGAAGGAACCCTTTTTGGAAACTAATTTAAAATAATAAAGAAACAACTTAATTACTTAAAAGAAAATTCCCTAACTAATTAATTAGTAGCCGTGTGGGCTTGGCCGTGCGGCGTCTTTTGTGAGCTCCTTGGGCTGGCAGAAACTTGTGGGCTGGTCTCCATGAGTTTGGGTCGGCCCAAATTGTAGGGAACTTTAATAATTGTTTCTTTAAAGTCCAAGAACCTCCCGGCATCTTAAAGAACTTCAAGAAACAGCCTTCTTCTTTAATGGGAAGTGCTTAATTGCGGCTCTTCTTCAAGAATGGTTAGAAGAGTTGCAATTTGAACATTTCCTTCTTTCTGCTTCAAGGCGTTGGCTTCTACAATCAACTGAGCATTCTGATGGCAAGCTTGAACAAGGTTGTTGAGTGCATCTCGAACCTTCTTCGCTCTGCTTCTGGTCATTGGCCCAGTGATGTCTACAAGTGGATCCCTCTGATATGGGCTTGGATCCTGAAGCATTGTTGGGCCTCGATGTAGAACTCGAACCTCCTCAGCTTCTCCAGAACCACTTGCTTGATGACTTGTTGCGTGACTCTGGATGCCCTCATCACCTTGTTATCAATTCACAAAGAAATTCGGACTTTAGAAATCAACTTAGGGTTCGGGTTTTTGGCTAAAATTAGGGTTTTGGTTTTTGGTTGTATTTTTAGTCGCCTTGCTTGCGACACTAGGGTTTGGAGAGACAATTTAGTGTTGCTGTTTTTGCGTCTAAATTGCTGGGTTCTTGCGACTATTTTTCTACCCCTCTTGTGCTGATTTTGTGAAAGTTGGTGAGTTTTTGCGGTTGATGTTAAGCAGCTCACCTTATCTGCGCATTGTGATTTGCATGCACTAGTTTGGATACCTCGTTTTGAATTCTTGAAAATATAGTGACTTCTTAAATTTGTGTCCTTGTACTGCTGAGATTATCCCTGGGAGTTGGTTAGTAAGTCAAAATTGTACTTTGCTGGCCCTAGGGTTTTCTTTTCTTAAAATCGCATATTAGTAAGCTTTTGCACCACTTAGAGGTTTTAAAATTCGTAATTGGGTTGTCTGCATATTGAAAGAATTAATAATTTTCTAGGATTGATTTCTTTTATTACCTATTGGGTGGGTGATCTCTTCTTTGGGTAGTTTTAGGACTTTCCTAAAGTTGTTTCAACTCTGCTTATTTTTCTTGATTCTATTCAATTCTTGAATTGCCCTGCTTTCAACTGCTAGTATATCTTTTCAAGCGACCTGAACATTTACTCTTGAATTATAGTTTGGATTTTGTCATCGTGCACACCCATCTTTTCTGAAATTGGAGGGCTTCACCCCGAAATTTCCTTGTTGTGTATCTCTTATCTGAACTATATTACAAATATCATTTGCGAAAAGATTTTTCAAACTCAAAATAGAACCAAGTATCTATTTTCGAAAATTTGTGCTTTTTCCTTAAGTATCATTGCTGTGTGTGAATTACTGTTTGCCTTATACATTTGTCAATACCGAGAGGTAGAGTGGAAAAAGGCTTGAGTGAACATACTATAAGGGAGCCACCCTAGAGTGCAACACGGGTTTATGTGTAAGGTTATGATGAGGGCATCCAGAGTCACGCAACAAGTCAACAAGCAAGTGGTTTCGGAGAAGCTGAGGAGGTTCGAGTTCTACATCGAGGCCCAACAATGCTTCAGGATCCAAGTCCATATCAGAGGGATCCACTTGTAGACATCACTGGGCCAATGACTAGAAGCCGAGCGAAGAAGGTTAGAGAAGCACTCAACAACCTTGTCCAAGCTTGCCATCAAGACGCTCAAGTGATTGTAGAAGCCAACGCCTTGGAGCAGAAAGGAGGAAATGTTCAAATTGCAACTCTTCTAACCATTCTTGAAGAAGAGGCGCAATTCTCCACTTCCCATTAAAGAAGAAGGCTATTTCTTGAAGTTCTTGAAGATGCCGGAAGGTTCTTGGACTTAAAGAAACAAATTATTAAAGTTCCCTACATTTTGGGCCGACCCAAACTCATGGAGACCAGCCCACAAGTTTCGGCCAGCCCAAGGAAGCAAGAGGACGCCGCACGGCAAGCCCACAAAGCAAGCCCAACGGCTACTTTAAATATTTAGGGAATTTTCTTTTAAGTAATTAAATTGTTTCTTTCTTTTAAGTTAGGGTGCGCTTGGTTTGTAGAGGGGAATGGGAATGGGAATGGGAATGATAATAGTGGGAAATGATAGTAGAGGGAATGATAGCATTGGTGTTGTTTGGTTTGTGATAGGGAATGACTATCATTACCATAGATGGTGTTTGGTTCACAAATAAACTTTTAGGAATAAAATTTATTTTAATTTTTTACATTTAAATTTTAATATATTATAAACTATTTGTGTTAAAATGTATTATAATGATGAATTTTAGCACTTAAAATTTTTAAAAAATAAAAAATACACACAAAAAAGGATTTCATTGGGGAATGATTCCCATTCCCCCCAAAATGGAGGGGAATGGATGATTGAAGAAAAGTGGGATTTGGAAGTGGGACCCGGGGAATGAAAACCCTCAACCAAACACCCATTTTCATTTCCATTCCCATTCTCCACTCCCAAACCCCCCAACCAAGTACACCCTTAATTTCCAAAAAGGGGTTCCTTCTTGATCTCTTTTTGGAAGTAGGATTTTTATTCTTTTTATTACTTAAAGTTGTAATCGGCTCCCACTTACCAAAAAGGGGGGTGACCGAAATTTGCTTACCTTTTCTTACCATTCCTACTTCTTTCCGGGTTTGGTAATTGTAAAAGAAATTAATGATGTGGACGGTTGTACACATGCGGATAATGTTGCCAAGGACCTTGTGATTAAGTGACAAGCTCGAATAAAACCCCTAACTCACGTTCGGATTTAAGAGAAAACAAAGGAAAGCTAACCTAGCTAACTTGTTTATAAATTCGAACCAAGTGCAAGCAAGAGATGTGAAACATGCCAATAATTAGGCAGAGCAAGAACCTAATTAGCTAAGTTTCATGCAATTAAGTAAATTACAACATGCAAATACATAAAGCAATAAAAGGAGGGTACTCAAACACTAAGTTTTATGATATGAATACTCTAAATTTTATTGAAGAAGTCGGCCCCTATTTATAAGTGTAGGGTGGCCGAAAATACAAGAAGTAGAAAAAGAAAAGAACTAGAATTGGAAATTAACCAAAAGGTTAATTTGTTTTACAATTACCAAACCTGGAAAGAAGTAGGAATGGTAAGAAAAGGAAGAAAAGAATTCGGTCACCTCTTAATTGGGTGACTGCCGAAATTACAAATACCAAAACAAGAAGGAAACTAAGTTGAAAACAAGTAGGAAAGAATAAAAGTCCTACTCCCAAAAAGAGATCAAGAAGGAACTCTTTTTGGAAACTAACTTAAAAGAAATAAAACAACTTAATTAATTAAAAGAAAAGAACCCTAACTAAATTGCCGTGTGGGCTTTGACCGTGCGGCTCCTTGTGACTTCTTTTGGGCTGGCCGAAACTTGTGGGCTGGTCCATGAGTTTTGGGTCGGCCCAAATTGTAGGGAACTTTATTAATTTGTTTCTTTTAAGTCCAAGAACCTTCCGGCATCTTCAAGACTTCAAGAAACAGCCTTCTTCTTCATTAGGACTTGATGATTTGCGCCTCTTCTTCAAAGATGGTTAGAAGAGTTGCAAATCGCACATTTCCTCCATTTTCTTCCAAGGCGTGGGCTTCTACAATTAACTGAGCATCCTGATGGGAAGCTTAAACAAGGTTGTTGAGTGCATCTCGAACCTTCTTCGCTCTGCTTCTGGTCATGGGCCCAGTGATGTCTACAAGTGGATCCCTCTGATATGGACTTGGATCTTGAAACATTGTCGGGCCTCGATGTAGAACTCGAACCTCCTCCTCAGCTTCTCCGGAATCACTTGTAGTCGGACTTGTTGGGTGTTGACTTTGGATGCCCGCATCAATTAACCTCTTGGTTAATTTCCAATTCCACTTCTTTTCTTTTCCTACTTCTTGTATTATTTTCAGCTGCCCTTCACCTATAAATAGGGGCCGAATTCTTCAATAAAAAGTTAGAGTATTCAGATCATAAAGCTTAGTGTTTGAGTACCCTCCTTTTATTGCTTTATGTATTTGCATGTTGTAGTTTACATAATTGCATGAAACTTAGCTAATTAGGTTCTTGCTCTACCTAATTATTCGCATGTTTCAAATCTCTTTCTTACACTTGGTTCGACTATAAAACAAGTTAGCTTAGGATAGCTTCTCTTTGTTTCTCTTAGCCGAAAGTAACTTAGAGAATTCTAAGAGCTCGCCGCTTAATCACAAGGTCCATGGCAACATTATCCACATGTGTACAACCGTCCACATCAATTGGTATCAGAGCTAAGGAGTGGTTTCGTGGCTGGAGGAGGTCGAAGCAACCGACCAAATCTTTTACCAGGTGTTTTCTTTTCCTTGCTAGTCTTGTTCATCTTGAAATTCTTGGATTATAACTCATCTTCTTGGGGAAATTTTTTTTCTTTCAAGCTTTGAATTTTCGGGTTTTGGTACTGTTTTCCCTATCTTTAAAAAACCGAAAATTCTTCAAGTAAAATCGTGTCCTTGCTGAATTTTCAGAATTAAAATCGGGTTTTCAATTTCTTTTGGGGTTCGGTTTTTGCTACAAAATTAGGGTTCAGTTTTTCCATTAAAGGGTTCGGTTTTGTGCTTCCATTAAGGGGTTCGGTTTTTGGCTTCCTTAGGGTTTTGGTTTCTCAATTGTAACCCTAAACCCTAACCCTAAACCCTAACCCTAACCTTAAACCCTAAACCCTAAACCCTAACCCTAAACCCTAAACCCTAAACCCTAACCTATTTGGTTTTCAGTTTGGTTTTTCGTTTTGGTTTTTCAGTTCGGTTTTTCAGTTTCGGGTTCAGTTTCGGCTTTACCTACAAAGCTAGGGTTTCGGTTCTTACTTGGGTTTATATATTGCTGGGTTTTGCGAATTAATTCTACCCCTCTTGTTCTGTTTTATTGAGAAATAGTGAGTTTTTGCGGTTGATGTTAAGCAGCTCGCTTTGTTTGCGCATTATAAATTGCATGCTCTAGTTTGGGATACTTTGTTTTGAATTCTTGAAAATATAGTGAATTCTTGGTTTTGTATCCTTGTGTTGCTAAGATTATCCCTAGGAATAGGTTAGTGGGTCAAAAATTGAACTTGCTAGCTCTAGGGTTTTCGATTCTTGAAAATCGCAATATTGCTTCATTGTTCGGCCACTTGGGGGTTTTGTTTAAGAAATCACAATTTGTGATGTGGACGGTTGTACACATGCAGATAATGTTGCCAAGGACCTTGTGATTAAGTGACAAGCTCTAAAAACCTTTAACTTACGTTCAAATTGATAAAACAAGGGATAAACTATCCTGACCAGTTTGTTTAAGAATTCGAACCAAGTGCAAGAAAAGAGGTGTGAAACATGCGAACAATTAGGTGAGCAAGAACCTAAAAGCCTTACATGCAATTATGTAAACTACAACATGCAAATACATAAAGCAATAAAAGGAGGTATCTCAAACACTAAGTTTTTGATCTGAAATACACTAAATTTTATTGAAATTTCGTCCCCTTTAAATAGGAGTAAGGATGGACAAATCAGTAGAAAAGAAAAGGAAAAGAATTAGAATTGGAAATTAACCAAGAGGTTAATTTCCTTTACAATACCAACTCCTGAAAGAAGTAGGAGAATGGTAAGAAAAGAAAAGGTAATTTCGAAAATTACAACTCCTAAATCAAGAAGGAAAGCTAATTAGAAAACAAGTAGGAAAAGAATGATAATCCTACTCCCAAAAAGAATAAGGAAACCCTTTTTGGAAATTAACTAAAAATAAAATAACTTAATTAAAATCTGAAAAATAATTCCCTAAAACCGTGTGGGCTTTTTCCTTGATTGGCCGTGTGGGCTTCTCTCCTTGGATTGGGCCGTGTGGCTTCATGCTTCAACTTGGGCTGGCCGAAACTTGTGGGCTGGTCCATGAGTTTTTGGGTCGGCCCAATTTGTAGGGAATTTATTATTTGGTTTCTTTTAAGTCCAAGAACCTTCCGGCTTCTTCAAGACTTCAAGAAACAGCCTTCTCTTTTGATTAATGTGGGATGATTTGCGCCTCTCCTTCCAAGATAGTTAGAAGAGTTGCAAATTGCACATTTCCTCCATTTTGCTCCAAGGCGTGGGCTTCCATTTGGCGTCCATCTTTCTGACTCCTAATATGTGCTGTTTTAGCTCTGGATATCCTCATCATCCCCTCCAGTTGGAAAGGATTCGTCCTCGAATCCAAGGCGCTGAAAACAAACAGAAACAAGTCAGGAAGATTAACACAAAACATAGATCATACTTACCTGTAAGCGTGTAAGCATGATGTCCAATTGTTGACACGATTTGAAAAGGTATATCGCCATCACGGGCGTTAAGCTCCTTTGACATCTCTTTGGCAGCGTAAACAACAGGCAACAGTGCTTTGCAGTAGTTCTGATCGTGAGCCAAAAGCTCGTCGAACTGTCTGTGCAACTTCTTTGTCTTCTTCGGTTTGTCTCCTTCCTGCAACAAAGAAATGACTTGCATAGGGATATCCCGAGGGATATCGTCAGGGTTAGCACAAGTATCTTTACATACTAAAACTAGTACATCATCTTGGCTATCTAACACTTGTCCTATGTCTCCCTGTGTAACGAAACAACTATATTTAACTTTGTCCTGATCAGGCTTATCAGAGTTCGCCTTACTACCCTTTACAACAATTTCTTTCCCCTCACCCTTCGCTTGGCGCCTTTCAGCCTCCCATTTAGCGAGTGACTCCTTCATACGAACAGCTTCTGATCGCACTTCAGCCGGTGGCATGGGTAGGAATGTGTGGATCTTGCCCTCCTGGCAGACCGAGTAAGTGTTGGCGACCCCATCATGTGTTGCCTTCAGGTCAAAGAGCCATGGTCGTCCGAGTAGAATGTGACAAGCCTCCATTGGCAGAACATCACATAAAATCGTGGATTCGAACTTACCGATAGCGTATGATACGCTTACCTGCTTTGTGACTCTGTAGCCGTCTGAGCTGTCGAGCCATTGAAGCCGATAAGGACGTGGATGATTGA
This sequence comes from Leptodermis oblonga, assembly GCA_016801395.1. Classification (NCBI taxonomy): domain Eukaryota; kingdom Viridiplantae; phylum Streptophyta; class Magnoliopsida; order Gentianales; family Rubiaceae; genus Leptodermis; species Leptodermis oblonga. The sequence continues at coordinate 22,640,202 of CM028759.1, read as the reverse complement.
TGACAGGGAGGCGCAGCTTATCAACCATGTACTCACTAGCAACATTAGTACAACTCCCTCCATCAATAATCAGAACACATAACTTTCCATTTACCTTTGTGCGGGCATGGAAGATGTTTGTCCTCTGGGACGTGTCCGGGACAGCAGCTGTAGTCAGAGTGCGAGTAAGCAAGTTCTGAGAAGGATCTTCTTCAAAAAATTCGAACTGCTCCACAGGTTCTGACGGAGTGCTGTCAGTTAACTCCTTTGTAGGGTCAACGGTTGGGTCTTCTTCATCCTCCTCTGAAATGTACTCACCATCTTGTCCCAATAAGACCTTCCGGATATTTGGACAATCCCGCATGTAGTGGCCACGGCCTGAGCACTTGTGGCAAGTTACGTTGCTGATAGACTGTCTGGGAGTTGATGGCGTTTTCTGCTGGGATGAAGAAGAAGTGGCGGCGGCAACAGGGACAATGGCCTTGCGGTCAGACATGCTTGGCCTCCTTGCTGGTGGCGAGTAGGTCGGATTCTTGCGCCAGGCTGGTGGGGCGCTGGTAGGTGTCCGGACTGGTGGAACGGACTTCAGATACTCCTCCATAACCCGAGCTTTGTGCAGCATGTCTGTCAGTGTTGTAGTATTTTGCAGTTCCACAGCTAAAGCAATACCCCTGTTTAACCACTAAGAAAACGAGCCATAGATGCGGGCTCATCTTCCTGTACATTAGCCCTAATTTTAGCCATCTCCAATTTTCTATAGTACTCATCTACAGACATAGAACCTTGTACAAGAGTATGTAATTTCCTATACAATTCTCTAAAATAGTAGTCCGGTACAAAAGTCCTACGCATAGAAGTAGTCAAATCAAACCAAGAGAGAGGCGGTGCGCGGGCACGCATTGGGCGTGTATTTCTGCGCTGGTCCTGCTGCTGATTCCACCAGATTAGGGCATAGTCTGTGAAATGTACAACTGCGAGCTGGACCTTCTTGTGCTCTGGGATCGCATGAAGCTCAAAGATGCGCTCCATCTTCATCTCCCAGTCTAAGTACTTCTCAGGATTCGTGCCTCCAGAAAAGGATGGAACGGTAGTTTTGCACTGACTGAGGCCTGCGAATGGCTGGTCTGCGGCGTTGGTGCCTGGGGCGGCAACATCGTCGTCTGAGTCTGTGCGCCTCTGATCCTGTTCAGTCCTGAGTTCGGCGACTTCCTCCGTTAAAGTAGCAAATCGCGCGGAGAGTTGCGCAATCGCAGCCAGGATTTGCTCGGTTCCCAAAGGGTTAGGAGCACCTCCACCTGACATTGGATAAGAAAGCGAAAACCTGTCTGCTAAGAATAAGGAAAAGTGAGAAAGAACCTTACCCCCTTATTCCCCCAAGTGTTTCCCACCTAATAGCTACACACAAACCCCGTGTATCGCTCTAGGGTGGCGCCCTGTATAAGATGTGCACTCAAGCCTTTTACCACTCAAAACTCCCGGTATTGATAAATGTATCAGGCAAGCAGCAATTCACACAAAAGCAATGACACTTAAGAAAGAAGCAAAATTTTTGCAAAAACCACACTTGGTTCTGTTTTTGAAAAATCTTTTCGCAAACGATGTTTATGTAATATAGTTCAGATATGAAGTACACAACAGGAAATTTCGGGGTGAAGCCCTCAAATTTCAGAAAAGATGAGTGTGCACGATGACAAAATCCAAACTATAATTAAAGATCTAATGTATAGGTCGCACGAAAAGATAAACAAGGCAATTGAAAGCAGGGCAATTCAAGGTGAATAGAAGCAAAGAAAAATTCAGCAGAGTTGAAACAACTTCAGGAAAGCCTAAACTACCCAAAGAAGCGATCACCCACCCAATAGGTAATCAAGAAACCAATCCCCACAATTTATCAAGGCTTCTAATATGCAAAACAGTACCTAATGTGCGAAATTAATACCCTTTAATGGCCGAAAACAGTACCAAATTATAGCAAGATGCGATTTTGAATTATGAAAACCCTAGGGCCAGCAAAACAATTTTTCAAAGTACTAGCCTAATCCCAGGGATAATCTTAGCAGCACAAGGATACGAAATCAAGAATTCACTATATTTTCAAGAATTCAAAAGAAAGTATCTAAAACAAGAGCATGCAATTTTATAATGCGCAAACAAGTGAGCTGCTTAACATCAACCGCAAAACTCACAATTTTCAGCAAAATCAGCACCAAAAGAAGGGTAGAAAAGTGTCGCAAAAGCCAAGCAACAAAAACCTTAGGTCGCGTGAAGTAGCGACGGAAAACCCGAAACCCTAGTGTCACTAAAAACCGAAACCCTAATCTGAAAATTGAGGTCCGATTTTAATTTCAAAAATTGCAGCAAGGGTATCCGAATTTGTAAGAAAATTTGCGATTTTAAAGATGGAAAAACAGTACACAAAATCGCAATTTTAAGCCGGAAGGAAAAAAAATTTTCTGATGAGGATATCCAGAGCTAAAACAGCACGTATTAGGAGTCAGAAAGATGAACGCCAAATGGAAGCCCACGCCTTGGAGCAAAATGGAGGAAATGTGCAATTTGCAACTCTTCTAACTATCTTGGAAGGAGAGGCGCAAATCATCACATTTTAATCAAGAAGAAGGCTGTTTCTTGAAGTCTTGAAGAAGCCTGGAGGTTCTGGACTTAAAGAAACCAAATAATAAAATCCCTACAATTGGGCCGACCCAAAAAACTCATGGACCAGCCCACAAGTTTTCGGCCAGCCCAAGTGGAGACATGAAGCCGCACGGCCCAATCCAAGAGAGAGAAGCCCACACGGCCAATCAAGGAAAAAGCCCACACGGTTTTAGGGAATTATTTTTCAGATTTTAATTAAGTTATTTTATTTTAGTTAATTTCCAAAAAGGGTTTCCTTATTCTTTTTGGGAGTAGGATTATCTTCTTTTCCTACTTGTTTTCTAATTAGCTTTCCTTCTTGATTTAGGAGTTGTAATTTTCGAAATTACCTTTTCTTTTCTTACCATTCTCCTACTTCTTTCAGGAGTTGGTATTGTAAAGGAAATTAACCTCTTGGTTAATTTCCAATTCTAATTCTTTTCCTTTTCTTTTTCTACTGATTTTCGTCCATCCTTACTCCTATTTAAAGGGGACGAAATTTCAATAAAATTTAGAGTATTTCAGATCATAAACTTAGTGTTTGAGATACCTCCTTTTATTGCTTTATGTATTTGCATGTTGTAGTTTACATAATTGCATGAAACTTAGCCTTTTAGGTTCTTGCTCAACCTAATTGTTCGCATGTTTCACACCTCTTTTCTTGCACTTGGTTCGATTTCTTAAACAAAACTGTCAGGATAGTTTATCCCTTGTTTTAGCAATTTGAACGTAAGTTAAGGGTTTTTAGAGCTTGTCACTTAATCACAAGGTCCTTGGCAACATTATCCGCATGTGTACAACCGTCCACATCAATTGGTATCAGAGCTAAGGAGTGGTTTCGTGACCGGAGGAGATCAACCGATCAAATCCTTTTCCAGGTGTTTTCTTTTCCTTGTTAATCTTGATTGTTCTTGAAATTCTTGGAATTGAATTCATCTTCTTGGGGGAAATTTTTTTTTCTTTCCAGCTTAAAATTGCGATTTTGTGTACTGTTTTTCCATCTTTAAAATCGCAAATTTTCTTGCAAATTCGGATACCCTTGCTGCAATTTTTGAAATTAAAATTGGGCCTCAAATTTCAAAATTAGGGTTCGGGTTCTTTAGGGTTTTCCGATTTTCGTCGCTAAATCTCGCGACGCCTAGGGTTTGTTTTGCGGGTTTTGCGACACTTTTTGTACCCTTCTTGTTGCTGATTTTGCTGAAAATTGTGAGTTTTGCGGGTGATGTTAAGCAGCTCACTTGTTTGCGCATTGTAAAATTGCATGCAATAAGTTTTGGATACTTTCATTTGAATTCTTGAAAATATAGTGAATTCTTGATTTTGTATCCTTGTGCTGCTAAGATTATCCCTGGGATTAGGCTAGTAATTGAAAATTTGTTTTTGCTGGCCCTAGGGTTTTCGAAATGAAATCGCATATTGCTAGAAAGTTGGTACTGTTTTCGGCCATTAGGGGGTAGTAATTTCGCAATTTTGGTGCTGTTTTGCATATTAGAAGCCTTGATAATTTGTGGGGATTGGTTTCTTGATTACCTATTGGGTGGGTGATCGCTTCTTTGGGTAGTTTAGGCTTTCCTGAAGTTGTTTCAACTCTGCTAATTTTCTTTGCTTCTATTCACCTTGAATTGCCCTGCTTTCAATTGCCTTGTTTATCTTTTCGTGCGACCTATACATTAGATCTTTAATTATAGTTTGGATTTTGTCATCGTGCACACTCATCTTTTCTGAAATTTGAGGGCTTAACCCCGAAATTTCCTGTTGTGTACTTCATATCTGAACTATATTACATAAACATCGTTTGCGAAAAGATTTTTCAAAAACAGAACCAAGTGTGGTTTTTGCGAAAATTTTGCTTCTTTCTTAAGTGTCATTGCTTTTGTGTGAATTGCTGCTTGCCTGATACATTTATCAATACCGGGAGTTTTGAGTGGTAAAAGGCTTGAGTGCACATCTTATACAGGGCGCCACCCTAGAGCGATACACGGGGTTTGTGTGTAGCTATTAGGTGGGAAACACTTGGGGGAATAAGGGGGTAAGGTTCTTCTCTCTCACTTTTCCTATTCTTAGCAGACAGGTTTTCGCTTTCTTATCCAATGTCAGGTGGAGGTGCTCCTAACCCTTTGGGAACCGAGCAAATCCTGGCTGCGATTGCGCAACTCTCCGCGCGATTTGCTACTTTAACGGAGGAAGTCGCCGAACTCAGGACTGAACGGGATCAGAGGCGCACAGACTCAGACGACGATGTTGCCGCCCCAGGCACCAACGCCGCAGACCAGCCATTCGCAGGCCTCAGTCAGTGCAAAACTACCGTTCCATCCCTTTTCTGGAGGCACGAATCCTGAGGAGTACTTAGACTGGGAGATGAAGATGGAGCGCATCTTTGAGCTTCATGCGATCCCAGAGCACAAGAAGGTCCAGCTCGCAGTTGTACATTTCACAGACTATGCCCTAATCTGGTGGAATCAGCAGCAGGACCAGCGCAGAAATACACGCCCAATGCGTGCCCGCGCACCGCCTCTCTCTTGGTTTGATTTGACTACTTCTATGCGTAGGACTTTTGTACCGGACTACTATATTTTAGAGAATTGTATAGGAAATTACATACTCTTGTACAAGGTTCTATGTCCGTAGATGAGTACTATAGAAAGTTAGAGATGGCAAAAATTAGGGCTAATGTACAGGAAGATGAGCCCGCATCTATGGCTCGTTTTCTTAGTGGTTTAAACAGGGGTATTGCTTTAGCTGTGGAATTGCAGAATGCTACAACGCTGACAGACATGCTGCACAAAGCTCGAGTTATGGAGGAGTATCTGAAGTCCGTTCCACCAGTCCGGACACCTACCAGCGCCCCACCAACTTGGCGCAAGAATCCGACCTACTCGCCACCGCAAGGAGGCCGATCATGTCTGAGCGCAAAGCCCTAGTCCCTGCCTTCCCTGTTGCCGCCGCCACCTCTCTTCTTCATCACACAGCAGAAAACGCCATCCACTCCCAGACAGTCTATCAGCAACGTACTTGCCACAAGTGCTCAGGCCGTGGCCACTACATGCGGGATTGTCCAATATCCGGAAGGTCTTATTGGGACAAGATGGTGAGTACATTCACATTTCCGAGGAGATGAAGAAGACCCAACCGTTGACCCTATAAAGGAGTTAACTGACAGCACTCCGTCAGAGCCTGTGGAGCAGTTCGAATTTCTTGAAGAAGATCCATCTCAGAACTTGGTTACTCGCACTCTGACTACAGCTGCTGTCCCGGACACGTCCCAAAGGACAAACATCTTCCATGCCCTCACAAAGGTAAATGGAAAGTTATGTGTCTGATTATTGATGGAGGGAGTTGTACTAATGTTGCTAGTGAGTATATGGTTGATAAGCTGCGCCTCCCTGTCATCAATCATCCACGTCCTTATCGGCTTCAATGGCTCGACAGCTCAGACGGCTACAGAGTCACAAAGCAGGTAAGCGTACCATACGCTATCGGTAAGTTCGAATCCACGGTTTATGTGATGTTCTGCCAATGGAGGCTTGTCACATTCTACTCGGACGACCATGGCTCTTTGACCTGAAGGCAACACATGATGGGGTCGCCAACACTTACTCTCGGTCTGCCAGGAGGGCAAGATCCACACATTCCTACCCATGCCACCGGCTGAAGTGCGATCAGAAGCTGTTCGTATGAAGGAGTCACTCGCTAAATGGGAAGCTGAAAGGCGCCAAGCGAAGGGTAAGGGGAAAGAACTTGTTGTAAAGGGTAGTAAGGCGAACTCTGATAAGCCTGATCAGGACAAAGTTAAATATAGTTGTTTCGCTACACAGGAGATATAGGACAAGTGATAGATAGCAAAGATGATGTACTAGTTTTAGTATGTAAAGATACTTGTGCTAACCCTGCAGATGTCCCTCGGGATATCCCTCTGCAAGTCGTTTCTTTGTTGCAGGAAGACAAACCGAAGGAGACAAAGAAGTTGCAAAGACAGTTCTACGAGCTTTTGGCGCACGATCAGAACTACTGCAAAGCACTGTTGCCTGTTGTCTACGCTGCCAAAGAGATGTCAAAGGAGCTTAACGCCCGTGATGGCGATATCCCTTTTCAAATCGTGTCAACAATTGGGCATCATGCTTACACGCTTACAGGTAAGTATGATCTATGTTTTGTGTTAATCTTCCTGACTTGTTTCTGTTGTTTTCAGCGCCTTGGATTCGAGGACGAATCCTTTCCAACCAGGAGGGGATGATGAGGATATCCAGAGCTAAAACAGCACGTATTAGGAGTCAGAAAGATGGACGCCAAATGGAAGCCCACGCCTTGGAGCAAAATGGAGGAAATGTGCAATTTGCAACTCTTCTAACTATCTTGGAAGGAGAGGCGCAAATCATCACATTTTAATCAAGAAGAATGCTGTTTCTTGAAGTCTTGAAGAAGCCGGGAGGTTCTTGGACTTAAAGAAACCAAATAATAAAATTCCCTGCAATTTGGGCCGACCCAAAAAACTCATGGACCAGCCCACAAGTTTTCGGCCAGCCCAAGTGGAACATGAAGCCGCACGGCCCAATCCAAGGAGAGAAGCCCACACGGCCAATCAAGGAAAAAGCCCACATGGTTTTAGGGAATTATTTTTCAGATTTTAATTAAGTTATTTTATTTTTAGTTAATTTCCAAAAAGGGTTTCCTTATTCTTTTTGGAGTAGGATTATCTTCTTTTCCTACTTGTTTTCTAATTAGCTTTCCTTCTTGATTTAGGAGTTGTAATTTTCGAAATTACCTTTTCTTTTCTTACCATTCTCCTACTTCTTTCAGGAGTTGGTATTGTAAAGGAAATTAACCTCTTGGTTAATTTCCAATTCTAATTCTTTTCCTTTTCTTTTTCTACTGATTTTCGTCCATCCTTACTCCTATTTAAAGGGGACGAAATTTCAATAAAATTTAGAGTATTTCAGATCATAAACTTAGTGTTTGAGATACCTCCTTTTATTGCTTTATGTATTTGCATGTTGTAGTTTACATAATTGCATGAAACTTAGCCTTTTAGGTTCTTGCTCAACCTAATTGTTCGCATGTTTCACACCTCTTTTCTTGCACTTGGTTCGATTTCTTAAACAAACTGGTCAGGATAGTTTATCCCTTGTTTTAGCAATTTGAACGTAAGTTAAGGGTTTTTAGAGCTTGTCACTTAATCACAAGGTCCTTGGCAACATTATCCGCATGTGTACAACCGTCCACATCATTTTCCCCCCAAGAAGATGATTCAATTCCAAGAATTTCAAGAACATCAAGATTTAATAAAAAAGAAAACACCTGGAAAAGGATTTGATCGTTTGATCTCCTCCGGTCACGAAACCACTCCTTAGCTCTGATACCAATTGATGTGGACGGTTGTACACATGCGGATAATGTTGCCAAGGACCTTGTGATTAAGTGACAAGCTCTAAAAAACCTTAACTTACGTTCATATTGATAAAACAAGGGATAAACTATCCTGACCAGTTGTTTAAGAATTCGAACCAAGTGCAAGAAAAGAGGTGTGAAACATGCGAACAATTAGGTAGAGCAAGAACCTAAAAGGCTAAGTTTCATGCAATTATGTAAACTACAACATGCAAATACATAAAGCAATAAAAGGAGGTATCAAACACTAAGTTTTTGATCTGAAATACACTAAATTTTATTGAAATTTCGTCCCCTTTAAATAGGAGTAAGGATGGACGAAAATCAGTAGAAAAAGAAAAGGAAAAGAATTAGAATTGGAAATTAACCAAGAGGTTAATTTCCTTTACAATACCAACTCCTGAAAGAAGTAGGAGAATGGTAAGAAAAGAAAAGGTATTTCGAAAATTACAACTCCTAAATCAAGAAGGAAAGCTAATTAGAAAACAAGTAGGAAAAGAATGATAATCCTACTCCCAAAAAGAATAAGGAAACCCTTTTTGGAAATTAACTAAAAATAAAATAACTTAATTAAAATCTGAAAAATAATTCCCTAAAACCGTGTGGGCTTTTTCCTTGATTGGCCGTGTGGGCTTCTCTCCTTGGATTGGGCCGTGTGGCTTCATGCTTCAACTTGGCTGGCCGAAAACTTGTGGGCTGGTCCATGAGTTTTGGGTCGGCCCAATTTGTAGGGAATTTTATTATTTGGTTTCTTTAAGTCCAAGAACCTCCCGGCTTCTTCAAGACTTCAAGAAACAGCCTTCTTCTTGATTAATGTGGGATGATTTGCGCCTCTCCTTCCAAGATAGTTAGAAGAGTTGCAAATTGCACATTTCCTCCATTTTGCTCCAAGGCGTGGGCTTCCATTTGGCGTCCATCTTTCTGACTCCTAATATGTGCTGTTTTAGCTCTGGATATCCTCATCAATTTGGGTACTGTTTTGCATATTGGAAGCATTGATAATTTGTGGGGATGTGTTTCTTGATTACCTATTGGGTGGGTGATATCTTCTTTGGGTAGTTTTAGGACTTTCCTGAAGTTGTTTCAACTCTGCTTATTTTCTTTGCTTCTATTCAATTTTGAATTGCCCTGCTTTCTACTGCCTAGTTATCTTTTCGGGCGACCTGAACATTTGCTCCTGAATTATAGTTTGGATTTTGTCATCGTGCACACTCATCTTTTCTGAAATTTGAGGGCTTAACCCCTAAATTTCCTGTTGTGTACTTCATATCTGAACTATATTATAAACTATCGTTTTGCGAAAAGATTTTTCAAAATAGAACCAAGTGTCTATTTTTGCGAAAATTTGCTTCTTTCTTAAGTGTCATTGCTTTTGTGTGAATTGCTGCTTGCCTAATACATTTATCAATACCGGGAGGTAGAGTGGAAAAAGGCTTGAGTGATCATACTATAAAGGGCGCCACCCTAGAGTGAAACACAGGGTTGTATGTAGTTGTTAGGTGGGATACACTTGGGGGAACAAGGGGGTAAGGTTTTTCTCACTTTTCCTTGTTCTTAGCAGACAGGTTTTCGCTTCTTTAACCAATGTTAGGTGGAGGTGCTCCTAACCCTTTGGGGAACGAGCAAATACTGGCTGCAATAGCGCAACTCTCCGCGCGATTTGCTACACTCACGGAGGAAGTCGCCGAACTCAGGACTGAACGGGAACAACGGCGCACAGACTCATGTGGCCGCACCTGGCACCAACGCCGCTGAACAACCCTTCGCCGGCCTCAGTCAGTGCAAGACGACCGTTCCGCCCTTTGCCGGAGGCACAAATCCAGAGGACTATCTCGACTGGGAGATGAAGATGGAGCGCATTTTTGAACTTCATGCGATCCTAGAGCACAAGAAAGTCCAACTCGCAGTGGTCCATTTCACAGACTATGCCCTAATCTGGTGGAATCAACAGATGGATCAACGCAGAAACACGCGTCCCATGCGGGCCCGTGCTCCGCCTCTCTCGTGGTTTGACTTGACTACATCTATGCGTAGAACTTTTGTGCTTGATTACTATTTTAGAGAATTGTATAGAAAGTTACATACTCTTGTACAAGGTTCTATGTCTGTAGATGACTATTATAGAAAATTAGAGATGGCTAAAATTAGGGCTAATGTATAGGAAGATGAGCCCGCATCAATGGCTCGTTTTCTTAATGGTTTGAATAGGGGTATAGCTTTAGCTGTTGAATTGCAAAATGCCACAACTCTGACAGACATGCTACACAAAGCTCGGGTCATGGAGGAGTATCTGAAGTCCGTTCCACCAATCCGGACACCTACCAGCTCCCCAATAGCTTGGCGCAAGAATCCGGCCTACTCTCCACCAGCAAGGAGGCCGATCATGTCAGAGAGAAAAGCTATAGTTCCTGTTTCCGCCACCCCTTCTTCATCGCAGGCCAAAACGCCATCAACTCCCAGACAGTCCATCAGCAACGTAACTTGCCACAAGTGCTCAGGCCGTGGCCACTACATGCGAGACTTCCCAATATCCGGAAGGTATTATTGGGCCAAGATGGTGAGTACATTCATAGGAAGGAAGATGAGGAACCAACCGTTGACCCTTCACATTCACAGGAGTTAACTGACAGCACTCCGTCTGCACCAGTGGAGCAATTCGAGTTCATAGAGGAGGATCCGACTCAGAACTTGGTTACTCGCACTCTGACTACAGCTGCTGTCCCAGACACAACTCAACGGACAAACATTTTCTACGCCAGGACTAAGGTAAATAGAAAGTTGTGTGTTCTGATAATTGATGGAGGAAGTTGCACTAACGTTGCTAGTGAGTATATGGTTGACAAGTTGAAGCTTCCTGTTAACAATCATCCACGTCCTTATCGGCTACAATGGCTCGACAGCTCAGACGGCTACAGAGTCACTAAGCAGGTAAGCGTACCATACGCTATAGGTAAGTTCGAATCCACTGTTTTATGTGATGTTCTGCCAATGGAGGCTTGTCACATTCTACTCAGACGACCATGGCTCTTTGACCTGAAGGCAACACATGATGGGGTCGCCAACACTTACTCGGTCTGCCAGGAGGACAACATTCACACGTTCCTACCCATGCCACCTCACGAAGTGCGATCCGAAGCTGTCCGAATCAAAAATGCAATCGCAAATTAGGGAGCTGAAAAACGCCAAGAGAAGGGTAAGGGGAAAGAAATTGTAAAGGGTAGTAAGGCGAACTCTGATAAGCCTGATTAGGACAAAGTTAAGGGTAGTTGTTTCGCTACTTTAGGGGAGATAGGTCAAGTGTTAGACAACAATGATGATGTACTGGTTTTAGTATGTAAAGACAATTGTGCTGACCCTGACGATATCCCTTGGGATATCCCTATAGAAGTCAATTCTTTGTTGCAGGAATTCAAGGATGTTTTTCCAGAAGAGTTGCCGCAGGGTCTGCCGCCACTTCGAGGAATTGAACATCAGATTGACTTCATCCCTAGCGCACCAATTCCGAACAAGCCTGCCTACAAAGTAAATCCGGAGGAAACAAAGGAGTTGCAAAGACAAATAGACAAGCTGCTCGTGAATGGTCAGGTAAGGGAATCTCTAAGTCCTTGTGCTGTACCTGTTATTCTAGTCCCTAAGAAAGACAGTACATGGAGAATGTGTGTTGATTGTAGAGTTGTAAATAAGATAACAATCAAGTATAGGCACCCTATCCCTAGGCTTGATGACATGTTAGAAGATTTGCATGGTTCTACTGTTTACACGAAAATAGATCTCACACAGGGCTATCATCAAATTCGCATGAGGGAGGGGGACGAATGGAAAACTGCTTTAAAACTAATTTGGTTTATATGAGTGGTTAGTCAGCCTTTGGTCTCACAAATGCACCTAGTACTTTCATGAGATTAATGAATCATGTGCTTAGAAAGTTTATAGGTAAGTTTGTTGTTGTGTATTTTGATGATATTCTGATCTATTCTAAGGATTTCAAATCGCATGTTGAACATCTTCGTTTGGTTTTGATTGAATTACGTGTCTAATCAATTATATGCCAAGATGTAAAAATGTACTTTTTGTGTTTCGGAGGATGTTTTTCTCGTTTTGTAGTTTCAACAGAAGGTGTCAAATTGATGATGCCAAGGTTAAGGCCATTAGGGATTGGCCGCTCCAACTTCGCCCGCCCAGGTCGTTCATGTCCATGGATTGGCTGGATTTCTACAGATGGTTTTGTGAAGGAATTTTCCACTAAAGCCGTGCCTCTAATGATCTTTGCAAGAAGAATGTTCCATTTGTGTGGGGACAGGCACAGGAAAAGCCTTTACTTTTTTAAAGCATGATCTCACTCATGCACCTGTTTTAGCATTACCCTGATTTGATAAAGTGTTTGAACTAATGTGTGATGCATCAGGTGTTGGAATTGCGCAGTTTTAATGCAGTAAAGAAAGCCAATCGCCTTTTTCAGTGAGAAGCTTAAAGGGGCTGCCTTAAATTATCCTACTTATGATAAGGAGCTCTATGCAGTTGTCCGCGCATTTGAGACTTGGTCACATTATTGATGGCTAAAGAATTTGTTGTTCATAGTGTCATGAGTCTCTTAAGCATTTGAAAGGATAGAATAAGTTGAATAGACGTCATGCTAAGTGGGTTACCTTTATTGATCTTTTCCTTATATTATTAAGTATAAGAAAGGTTAGGATAATTTAGTTGGCTGACGCTCTATCTCGCAGGTATGAAATTCTGACAATTTAGATCATAATTTGTTAGGATTCGCATATCTCAAGGATTTGTATGCTTCTGATGTTGATTTTGCTGATTTGTATAAAGCATGTGAATCTGGTGCATTCCAAAAGTACTATAGACATGATGGTTTTCTTTTTAAGGAAAATATGTTATGCATCCCTCGTAGTTCTGCTAGGGAATTACTGGTTCGTGAAGCTCATAGTGGGGGGTCTTAATGGGTCATTTTGGTGTGCATAACACTTGAACTGTTGCATGAACCTTTTATTGGCCGCATATGAGAAAGGATGTACAGAATGTTTGCACACGTTGCATTAATTTGTTTGCAAGCTAAGTCTACTTCTAAACCCCATGGACTTTACACACGCCTTTGCCTGTACCTTCTGTACCTTGACTGACATTTCTATGGATTTTATTCTAGGGCTTCCGAGGACGCAGAAAGGTAATGATTCTTTATTTGTCGTTGTTGATCGATTTTCTAAAATGGCGCATTTTATTCCTTGCAGGAAATCAGATGATGCCAGACATGTAGCAGAATTATTCTTTCAAGGGATAGTTCGGTTGCATGGAATCCGAGAACAATTGTCTCAGATCGTCGCGACGTCAAATTCTTGAGTTATTTTTGGAAGACTTTGTGGTCCCCCTTGCGGCACAAAACTATTGTTTTCGACTCCAAGTCATCCACAGACGGATGGTCAGACGGAAGTCACCAACCGCACCGTTGGCAACCTACTCAGGGCGTTAATTCAGAAGAATCTAAAGCGTTGGGAAGACATCTTGCCGGTTGCAAAGTTTGCCTACAACTGAACCAAGCACTCATCAACAGGGTTCTGTCCATTTGAAATTGCCTACGGCTTTACTCCTTTGACGGTGATGGACCTCATTCCTTTGCCGCTAAAGGATCAAGTTAATCCAGACGGTGCAAAGAAAGCTGAAACTGTGCAGCGCATTCATGCCAAAGTTCGCGCAAATCTGGAGAAGACTTACGCCAAAGCCGCCGCCAATGCCAACCAACGGCGCAAGGCTGTGAATTTTGAACCAGGCGACTAGGTTTGGGTTCACATAAGGAAGGAACGATTCCCTGCTGCAAGAAGGACCAAACTCCATCCAAGGGGCGATGGACCTTTTCAGATTTCTTCCAAGATTGGGCCTAACGCCTACAGACTTGATTTACCAGGTGAGTATGGTGTTAGGTCTTCCTTTAATATTGCTGACTTGTCTCCTTTTACTCATGAACAGGGTGCTGATTTGAGGGCAAATCCTTTTCAACCGGGAGGGGATGATGAGGGCATCCAGAGTCACGCAACAAGTCAAGATGCAAGTGGTTCTGGAGAAGCTGAGGAGGTTCGAGTTCTACATCGAGGCCCAACAATGCTTCAGGATCCAAGTCCATATCAGAGGGATCCACTTGTAGACATCACTGGGCCAATGACTAGAAGCCGACGCGAAGAAGGTTAGAGAAGCACTCAACAACCTTGTCCAAGCTTGCCATCAAGACGCCAAGTGATGTAGAAGCCAACGCCTGGAGCAGAAAGGAGGAAATGTTCAAATTGCAACTCTTCTAACCATTGTTGAAGAAGAGGCGCAATTCTCCACTTCCCATTAAAGAAGAAGGTTGTTTCTTGAAGTTCTTGAAGATGTCGGAAGGTTCTTGGACTTAAAGAAACAAATTATTAAAGTTCCCTACATTTTGGGCCGACCCAAACTCATGGAGACCAGCCCACAAGTTTCACCCAGCCCAAGGAAGCAAGAGGACGCCGCACGGCAAGCCCACAAAGCAAGCCCAACGGTTACTAACGGCTACTTTAAATATTTAGGGAATTTTCTTTTAAGTAATTAAATTGTTTCTTTCTTTTAAGTTAATTTCCAAAAAGGGGTTCCTTCTTGATCTCTTTTTGGAAGTAGGATTTTTATTCTTTTTATTACTTAAAGTTGTAATCGGCTTCCACTTACCAAAAGGGGGTGACCGAAATTTGCTTACCTTTCTTACCATTCCTACTTCTTTCCGGGTTGGTAATTGAAAAGAATTAACCTCTTGGTTAATTTCCAATTCCACTTCTTTTCTTTTCCTACTTCTTGTAGTATTTTCGGCTGCCCTTCACCTATAAATAGGGGCCGAATTCTTCAATAAAAAGTTAGAGTATTCAGATCATAAAACTTAGTGTTTGAGTACCCTCCTTTTATTGCTTTATGTATTTGCATGTTGTAGTTTACATAATTGCATGAAACTTAGCTGATTAGGTTCTTGCTCTACCTAATTATTCGCATGTTTCAAATCTCTTTCTTACACTTGGTTCGACTATAAAACAAGTTAGCTTAGGATAGCTTCTCTTTGTTTCTCTTAGCCGAAAGTAAGTTAGAGAATTCTAAGAGCTCGCAGCTTAATCACAAGGTCCTTGGCAACATTATCCGCATGTGTAAAACCGTCCACATCAGGTTACTACTCATTTTTCCTTGTTCTTAGCAGACAGATCTTTGGGGAGTGAGCAAATACTGGCTGCAATAGCGCAACTCTCTGCGCGATTTGCTACCCTCACGGAGGAGGTCGCTGAATTACGCACCGAACGAGAACAACGGCGTATAGAGTCAGAGGATGATATGGGCGCACCTGATAACAATGCCGCTGCCAAGCCTTTCGAGGGTCTTAGTCCATGCAAAACGACTGTTCCACCCTTCGCCGGTGTACGAATCCGGAGGATTATCTAGACTGGGAGACGAAAATGGAGCGCATCTTCGAGCTTCATGCTATCCCAGAACAGAAGAAGGTCCCACTCGCGGTGGTACATTTCACGGACTATGCCCTGGTCTGGTGGAATCAAGAGATGGACCAACGAAGGAATACGCGTCCAATACGGGCCCGTGCTCCGCCTCTAACTTGGTTTGATTTGACTACTTCTATGCGTAGAACTTTTGTTCCTGATTATTATTTGAGAATTGTATAGGAAATTACATACTCTTGTACAAGGTTCTTTATCTGTAGACGCATATTATAGAAAGTTAGAGATGGCCAAAATTAGGGCAAATGTACAGGAAGATGAAGCTGCTTCAATGGCTCGTTTTCTTAATGGCCTAAACAGATACGCTTTAGGTGTTGAACTTCAGAATGCGACAACTCTGACGGAAATGTTGCACAAAGCTCGGGTCATGGAGGAATACCTTAAGACCGTTCCACCCGTCCGGACGCCTACCAGCGCCCCACCATCTTGGAGAAAGAATTCGATTTACTCTCCACCAGCTAAGAAGCCGTTCACGTCAGAAAGGAACGCTATAGTCCCCGCCACCACCTCGTCTTCATCCCAATCCAGAACTCCATCAACACCTCGGCAATCCATCAGCAATGTCACTTGCCACAAATGCTCAGGCCGTGGCCACTACATGCGTGATTGCCCTAACATCCGGAAGGTCTTATTGGGGCAAGATGGTGAGTACATTTCAGAAGATGATGAAGAAGATCAAACTGTTGACCCCTTGCTGGAGTTAACTGACAGCACTCCGTCTGCACCAGTGGAGCAATTTGAGTTCATAGAAGAAGATCCTAATCAGAACTTGGTTACTCGCACCTTGACTACAGCTGCTGTCCAGGATACGTCTCAACGGACAAACATCTTCCACGCCAGGACTAAGGTAAATGGGAAGTTGTGTGTTCTGCTCATTGATGGAGGGAGCTGCACCAATGTGGCCTGCGAATATATGGTCGAAAAACTGAAGCTCCCCATACTCAATCATCCACGTCCTTATCGGCTACAATGGCTCGACAGCTCAGATGGCTACAGAGTCACCAAGCAGGTAAGCGTACCATACGCTATCGGTAAGTTCGAATCCACTGTTTTATGTGATGTTCTGCCAATGGAGGCTTGTCACATTCTGCTTGGATGACCATGGCTCTTTGACCTGAAGGCAACACATGATGGGGTCGCCAACACTTACTCGGTCTGCCAAGCAGGCAAGATCCACACGTTCCTCCCTATGCCACCTAATGAAGTGCGTTCAGAAGCAATTCGCATGAAGGACGCCATCGCCAAATGGGAAGCTGAAAAACGCTTGGATAAGGGGAAGGGGAAAGAACTTGTAATTGGTAGTAAGGCGAACTCTGATAAGCCTACACAGGAAGAAGTTAAAGGTAGTTGTTTCGCTACAGTAGGGGATATAGGCGAAGTGTTAGATAACAAAGACTGTGTACTAGTTTTAGTCTGTAAAGATACTTGTGCTAACCCTGAAGATATCCCTCGGGATATCCCTATAGAAGTTGATTGTTTGTTGCAGGAATTCAACGATGTCTTTCCAGAAGAGCTGCCGCAGGGATTGCCACCTCTGCATGGGATTGAACATCAAATCGACTTCATACCTGGAGCACCTATTCCAAATTGATCTGCCTACAAAGCAAATCCGGAGGAAACAAAGGAGTTGCAAAAGCAGATCGACAAGCTTTTAGCTAACGGTCAGGTAAGGGAATCTCTTAGTCCTTGTGCTGTACCTGTAATTCTTGTCCCTAAGAAAGATGGTACATGGAGAATGTGTGTTGATTGTAGAGCTGTTAATAAGATAACAATCAAGTATAGGCATCCTATCCCTAGGCTTGATGACATGTTAGAAGATTTGTATGGCTCCACAATTTACACTAAAATAGATCTTACACAGGGCTATCATCAAATTCGCATAACGGAGAGGGATGAATGGAAAACTGCTTTTAAAACTAAATTTGGTTTGTATGAGTGGTTAGTCATGCCCTTCGGCCTAACAAATGCACCTAGTACTTTTATGCGGCTAATGAATCATGTGCTTAGAAAGTTCATAGGGAAATTTGTTGTGGTTTATTTTGATGATATCTTGATCTATTCTAGAGACATGAAATCGCATGTAGAACACATTCGCTTGGTGTTAATTGAATTGTGTGCTAATAAGTTGTATGCCAATGTGAAGAAATCTACTTTCTGTGTTTCGGAAGTTATCTTTCTCGGTTTTGTAGTCTCTAAAGAAGGTGTCAAAGTTGACGACGCCAAGGTGAAAGCCATTAGGGAGTGGCCCACACCAACCTCGGCCGCACAGGTAAGGTCTTTCCACGGTTTGGCTGGATTTTACCGACGGTTTGTGAAGGATTTTTCACCAAAGCAGCGCCTCTCAATGATTTGTGCAAAAAGAATGTTCCATTCGTGTGGGAGCAAGCTCAAGAAAATGCCTTTACGGTTCTTAAGCATGATCTCACTCATGCACCTGTTTTAGCATTACCTGATTTTGATAAAGTCTTTGAACTAATGTGTGATACATCAGGAATAGGAATTGGCGCAGTCTTAATGCAGGAACGCAAGCCAATCGCCTATTTCAGTGAGAAGCTAAAAGGGGCTGCCTTAAATTATCCAACTTACGATAAGGAGCTCTACGCAGTGGTCCGTGCTTTCGAGACTTGGTCACATTATTTAATGGCCAAGGAATTTGTTGTACACAGTGATCACGAGTCCCTTAAACACTTAAAGGGACAGAATAAATTAAATAGACGTCATGCTAAATGGGTTAATTTTATTGAAACTTTTCCTTACATTATTAAGTATAAGAAAGGTACAGATAATTTAGTTGCTGACGCTCTATCTCGCAGGTATGAAATTCTGGCTGTTTTAGATAATTCTTTGCTGGGATTTGCATATCTAAAAGATTTGTATGCTTCTGATAGTGATTTTTCGACTTTGTATAAAGCATGTGAATCTGGTGCATTCCATAAGTACTATAGACAGGATGGTTTCTTGTTTAGGGAACATAGGTTATGCATCCCGTAGTTCTACTAGAGAATTACTGGTTCGTGAAGCTCACAATGGGGGTCTTATGGGCCATTTTGGTGTGCATAAAACACTTGAAGTGTTACAGGAACATTTTTATTGGCCTCATATGCGAAAAGATGCACAGCATGTTTGCACTCGTTGTATTAATTGCTCAAAAGCTAAATCTACATCTAAACCTCATGGACTTTACACGCCTTTACCTATTCCTTCTTTACCTTGGACTGACATTTCAATGGATTTTATGCTAGGTCTTCCGAGGACGCAAAGAGGTAATGACTCTTTATTTGTCGTAGTCGATCGTTTTTCTAAAATGGCTCACTTTATTCCTTGCAGGAAATCAGATGATGCCAAACATGTTGTGGACTTGTTCTTTCAAGGCATTGTTTGGCTGCATGGTATCCTGCGCACCATTGTCTCTGATCGCGACGTCAAATTTTTGAGTTACTTTTGGAAGACTTTGTGCTCACGCCTAGGCACAAAACTGCTGTTTTCGACTACAAGTCATCCTCAGACGGATGGTCAGACGGAAGTCACCAACCGTACCGTTGGCAATCTACTTCGGGCCTTAATTCAGAAGAATCTAAGCGTTGGGAAGAAATCTTACTGGTTGCAGAGTTTGCCTACAACCGCACAAAGCACTCCTCAACAGGTAACTGTCCATTCGAAGTTGCCTACGGCTTCACTCCTTTGACGGTTATGGATCTCATCCCTTTGCTGCTAAAGGAACAGGTTAATCTTGACGGCGCCAAGAAGGCTGAAACCGTCAAACGCCTACATGCCAAGGTTAGGGCGAACCTTGAGAAGAATTACGCCAAAGTCGCCGCCCATGCAAACCAACGGCGCAAGGCTGTGAACTTTGAACCAGGGGACTGGGTTTGGGTTCACATGAGGAAGGAACGATTCCCTGTAGCGAGGAGGAGGAAACTCCATCCCCGGGGCGATGGGCCTTTTCAAATCGTGTCCAAGATGGGGCCTAATGCTTACAAGCTTGATTTACCAGGTGAGTATGGTGTTAGTACTTCATTTAATGTTGCTGACTTGTCTCCTTTTACTTATGAACAGGGTGCTGATTTGAGGTCAAATCCTTTTCAACCAGGAGGGGATGATGAGGACATCCCAAGTCCACAAGCAAGTGAGTCCAAAGAAGCTGAGGAGGTTCGGGTTCTACACCGAGGTCCAACAATGCTTCAGGATCCAAGTCCATATCAAAGGGATCCACTTGTAGACATCATTGGGCCAATGACCAGAAGCAGAGCAAAGAAGGTTCAAGAGACACTCAACAACCTTGTACAAGCCTGCCAACAGGACGCCCAACTGGTGGTAGAAGCCAACGCCTTGAAGAATAGAGATGGAAAGGTTCAAATTGCAACTCTCCTTACAATTCTTGAAGAAGAGGCGCAATTTCCCAATCCACAATGAAGAAGAAGGCTATTTCTTGAAGTTCTTGAAGACGCCGGAAGGTTCTTGGACTTTAAAGAAACATTTCTTGAATTTCTTGGTTTTTCTTAAAATTCTTGAATTTCATATTTTGCAGAATCTTGAAGAATCTTGAAATCTTGAAAAACTTGATTCCGAAATGATTCCGGGAGGTTCCAGAAGATTCCAGAAGCTCCCTACATCATTCCATAATGCGACATCAACATTAGGCCGACCCAACTCATGGAGTCCATTCCACAAAGTCGGCCAGCCCAACAAAGAAGCCCACACGGCCAAGCCTAGTCCATTAGGGTTGGAAATTAAGGGTTAGGGTTTGGGGGAAAATAAGGGTTTGTGCATGTTCCCTATTTTGCCCTTAGTTTAATTAGTTTCCAAAAAGGGTTCCTTCTTGATCTCCTTTTTGGAGTAGGATTTTTTATTCATTTTCCTTATTGTTTTTAAGTTGTAAATTCGGCTGCCACTAAACTAAAAGGGGTGACTGATGTGGACGGTTGTACACTTGCGGATAATGTTGCCAAGGACCTTGTGATTAAGCAGCGAGCTCTTAGAAATCTCTAACTCACGTTCAGCTAAGAGAAACAAAGAAAAGCTAACCTAGCTAGTTTGTTTGATAGTTGAACCAAGTGCAAGAAAGAGATTTGAAACATGCAAATAATTAGGTAGAGCAAGAACCTAATTAGCTAAGTTTCATGCAATTATGTAAACTACAACATGCAAATACATAAAGCAATAAAAGGAGGGTACTCAAACACTAAGTTTTATGATCTGAATACTCTGAATATTATTATGCACGGCTGCCCTATTTATAGGGAAGGAATCAGCCGAAAAAAGAAAGAAAATAATAAGGAATTGGAAATTAACCAAGAGGTTAATTTCCTTTACCAAACCCGGAAAGAAGTAGGAATGGTAAGAAAAAGAAAGAAGGAATTCGGTCACTTCCTTTTGAGTGATTGCCGAATTGTACAATTAAAACAATAAGGAAAAGAATAAAATTCCTACTTCCAAAAAGAATAAGGTAACCCTTTTTGGAAACTAACTTAAAAGAATAAAAGAACATAATTAATTAAAAGAAGAAATCCCTAATTAACTAAGGAGCCGTGTGGGCTTTCTCTTTGGGCTGCTTGTGCGGCTTCCTTGCTTCTTTGGGCTGGCCGAAAACTTGTGGGCTGGTCCATGAGTTTTGGGTTGGCCCAAATTGTAGGGAACTTCATGAATTGTTTCTTTAAAGCCCAAGAACCTTCCGGCATCTTCAAGACTTCAAGAAACAGCCTTCTTCTTTAATGTGACGTGCTGAATTGCGACTCTTCTTCAAAGATTGTTAGAAGAGTTGCAATTTGAACATTTCCTCCATTTTCCTCCAAGGCGTGAGCTTCTACAATCAGCTGAGCATCCTGATGGCAAGCTTGAACAAGGTTGTTGAGTGCGTCTGGACCCTTCTTCGCTCTGCTTCTTGTCATGGGCCCAGTGATGTCTACAAGTGGATCCCTCTGATATGGGCTTGGATCCTGAAGCATTGTCGGGCCTCGATGTAGAACTCGAACCTCCTCCTCAGCTTCTCCGGAACCACTTGCATCCTGACTTTGACTTGTTGCTTGACTTTGGATGCCCTCATCATCCCCTCCCGGTTGAAAAGGATTTATCCTCAAATGAGCAACCTGTTCATGAACAAAAGGAGACAAGTCAGCAACATTAAAGGAAGAACTAACACCATACTCACCTGGTAAGTCGAGTTTGTAGGCGTTAGGTCCAATCTTAGAAACGATCTGAAAAGGGCCATCACCCCTTGGATGGAGTTTGGTCCTTCTTGCAGCAGGGAATCGTTCCTTCCTCATGTGATCCCAAACCCAGTCGCCTAGTTCAAAGTCCACAGCCTTGCGCCGTTGGTTTGCATTGGCGGCATACGTCTTCTCCAGATGAGCTCGAACTTTAGCACGTATGCGTTGCACAGCTTCAGCTTTCTTTGCACCGTCTGGATTAACCTGTTCCTTGGGCGGCAAAGGAATGAGATCCATCACCGTCAAAGGAGTAAAGCCGTAAGCAACTTCGAATGGACAGACCTTGTTGAGGAGTGCTTGGTTCGGTTGTATGCAAACTCTGCAACCGGCAAGATTTCTTCCCAACGCTTGAGATTCTTCTAATTAACACCCTGAGTAGGTTGCCAACGGTTCGGTTGGTGACTTCCGTCTGACCATCCGTCTGTGGATGACTTAGTCGAAAACAACAGTTTTGTGCCGAGGCGGGACCACAAAGTCTTTCAAAAATAACTCAGAAATTTGACGTCATGATCGGACACAATTGTGCGCGGTATCCCATGCAACCGAACTATTCCCTGAAAGAACAACTCAGCTACATGTCTGGCATCATCTGATTTCCTGCAAGGAATAAAATGCGCCATTTTAGAAAACCGATCAACAACGACAAATAAAGAATCATTACCTTTCTGCGTCCTCGGAAGCCCTAGAATAAAATCCATAGAAATGTCAGTCCAAGGTACAGAAGGTACAGGCAATGGCGTGTAAAGTCCATGAGGTTTAGATGTAGATTTAGCTTGCAAACAATTAATGCAACGAGAGCAAACATTCTGTACATCTTTGCGCATATGCGGCCAATAAAAGTACTCATGCAACAGTTCAAGTGTTTTATGCACACCAAAATGACCCATAAGACCCCCACTATGAGCTTCACGAACCAGTAATTCCCGAGCAGAACTACGAGGGATGCATAACCTATTTTCCCTAAACAGAAAACCATCATGTCTATAGTATTTTTGGAATGCACTAGATTCACATGCTTTATACAAATCAGCAAAATCAACATCAGAAGCATACAAATCCTTGAGATATGCGAATCCTAACAAAGTATGATCAAGAATTGTCAGAATTTCATACCTTCGAGATAGAGCGTCAGCAACTAAATTATCCTTACCTTTCTTATACTTGATAATATAAGGAAAAGATTCAATAAAGTTAACCCACTTAGCATGACGTCTATTCAACTTATTCTGTCCTTTCAAATGCTTAAGAGACTCATGATCACTATGAACAACAAATTCCTTAGCCATCAAATAATGTGACCAAGTCTCAAAAGCGCGGACAACAGCATAGAGCTCTTTATCATATGTAGGATAATTCAAAGCAGCTCCTTTAAGCTTCTCACTGAAAAAGGCGATAGGCTTTCTTTCCTGCATTAAAACAGCGCCAATTCCAACACCTGATGCATCACACATTAGTTCAAACATTTTATCAAAATCAGGTAATGCTAAAACAGGTGCATGAGTGAGATCATGCTTTAAAATAGTAAAGGCGTTTTCCTGAGCCTGGCCCCACACAAATGGAACATTCTTCTTGCAAAGATCATTAAGAGGCGCGGCTTTAGTGGAAAAGTCCTTCACAAACCGTCTGTAGAATCCAACCAATCCATGGAATGACCGAACCTGGGCGGCCGAAGTTGGCTGCGGCCAATCCCTAATGGCCTTCCCCTTGGCATCATCAACTTTGACACCTTCTGCAGAGACTACAAAACCGAGAAAAACAACCTCCGAAACACAAAAAGTACATTTTTGCATCTTGGCATATAATTGATTAGCACGCAATTCAATTAAAACCAAATGAAGATGTTCCACATGCGATTTATAATCTCTAGAATAGATCAGAATATCATCAAAATACACAACAACAAATTTACCTATAAACTTTCTAAGCACATGATTCATTAACCTCATGAAAGTACTAGGTGCATTTGTGAGACCAAAGGGCATGACTAACCACTCATATAAACCAAATTTAGTTTTAAAAGCAGTTTTCCATTCATCCCCTTCCCTCATGCGAATTTGATGATAACCCTGTGTGAGATCTATTTTCGTGTAAATAGTAGAACCATGCAAATCCTCAACATGTCATCAAGCCTAGGGATAGGGTGCCTATACTTTATTGTTATCTTATTTACAGCTCTACAATCAACACACATTCTCCATGTACTGTCTTTCTTAGGGACTAGAATAACAGGTACATCACAAGGACTTAGAGATTCCCTAACCTAACCATTCGCGAGCAGCTTGTCTATTTGTTTCTGCAATTCCTTTGTTTCCTCCGGATTTGCTTTGTAGGCAGGCTTGTTCGGAATTGGTGCGCCAGGGATGAAATCAATCTGATGTTCGATTCCTCGAAGTGGCGGCAGACCCTGCGGCAACTCTTCTGGAAAGACATCAGCGAGTTCCTGCAACAAAGAAGAGACTTCTATAGGGATATCCCGAGGGATATCATCAGGGTTAGTACAACTATCTTTACATACTAAAACCAGTAGATCATCATTGTTGTCTAACACTTGACCTATCTCTCCCTTTGTAGCAAAACAACTATTCCTAACTTTGTCCTGATCAGGCTTATCAGAGTTCGCCTTACTACCCTTTACATGTTCTTTCCCTTTACCCTTCGCTTGGCGCCTTTCAGCTTCCCAGTTTGCGATGGACTCCTTCATGCAAACTGCTTCGGATCGTACTTCAGTCGGCGGTATTGGTAGGAACGTGTGGATCTTGCCCTCCTGGCAGACCGAGTAAGTGTTGGCGACCCCATCATGTGTTGCCTTCAGGTCAAAGAGCCATGGTCGTCCGAGTAGAATGTGACAAGCCTCCATTGGTAGAACGTCACATAAAACCGTGGATTCAAACTTACCGATAGCGTATGGTACGCTTACCTGCTTAGTGACTCTGTAGCCGTCTGAGCTGTCGAGCCATTGTAGCCGATAAGGACGTGGATGATTGATGACAGGAAGCTTCAACTTATCAACCATGTATTCACTAGCAACGTTTGTGCAGCTCCCTCCATCAATTATCAGAACACACAACTTTCCATTTACCTTAGTTCTGGCGTGGAAGATGTTTGTCCGCTGAGTGGTGTCTGGGACAGCAGCTGTTGTCAGAGTGCGAGTAACCAAATTCTGAGAGGGATCTTCCTCGAGGAACTCGAATTGCTCCACTAGTGCAGACGGAGTGCTGTCAGTTAACTCCTGTGAAGGGTCAACGGTTGGATCTTCTTCATCTTCCTCTGAAATGTACTCACCATTTTGTCCCAACAAGACCTTCCAGATATTTGGACAATCCCGCATGTAATGGCCACGGCCTGAGCACTTGTGGCAAGTAACGTTGCTGATAGACTATCTGGGATTTGATGGCGTCTTAGCAGGCGTTGAAGAAGAAGAAGTGGCGGCAACAGGGACTAGAGCTTTTCTCTCTGACTGGATCGGCCTCTTTACTGGTGGAGAATATACCGGATTCTTTCTCCACGCCGGCGGGGCGCTTGTAGGCGTCCGGATTGGTGGAACGGACTTCAGGTACTCCTCCATGACCCGAGCTTTGTGCAGCATGTCTGTCAGAGTTGTAGCATTCTGCAATTCAACAGCTAAAGCAATACCCCTGTTCAAACCATTAAGAAAATGAGCCATAGATGCGGGCTCATCTTCCTGTACATTAGCCCTAATTTTTGCCATCTCTAGTTTTCTAAAATATTCATCTACAGACATAGAACCTTGTACAAGAGTATGTAATTTCCTATACAATTCTCTAAAATAGTAATCAGGCACAAAGGTTTTACGCATAGATGTAGTCAAATCAAACCACGAGAGAGGCAGAGCACGGGCCCGCATGGGACGCATGTTTGTGCGTTGATCCATTTGTTGATTCCACCAGATTAGGGCATAGTCGGTGAAATGGACCACTGCAAGTTGGACTTTCTTATGTTCCGGGATCGCATGAAGTTCAAATATGCGCTCCATCTTCATCTCCCAGTCGAGATAGTCCTCTGGATTTGTGCCTCCGGCAAAGGGCGGAATGGTTGTCTTGCACTGACTGAGGCCTGCGAAAGGCTGGTCTGCGGCGTTGGTGCCAGGTGCGGCCACATCGTCGTCTGAATCTGTGCGTCTCTGTTCCCGTTCAGTCCTGAGTTCGGCGACTTCCTCTGTGAGTGTAGCAAATCGCGCGGAGAGTTGCGCAATTGCAGCCAGGATTTGCTCGTTCCCCAAAGGGTTA
Source organism: Leptodermis oblonga (assembly GCA_016801395.1). Taxonomy (NCBI): domain Eukaryota; kingdom Viridiplantae; phylum Streptophyta; class Magnoliopsida; order Gentianales; family Rubiaceae; genus Leptodermis; species Leptodermis oblonga. The sequence continues at coordinate 22,614,240 of CM028759.1, read as the reverse complement.
GGAGCACCTCCACCTGACATTGGATAAAGAAAGCGAAAACCTGTTTGCTAAGAATAAGGAAAAGTGAGAAATAACCTTACCCCCTTATTCCCCCCCAAGTGTTTCCCACCTACAGGTACACACAACCCCGTGTTTCGCTCTAGGGTGGCGCCTTGTATAATGTGTTCACTCAAGCCTTTTACCTCTCTACCTCCCGGTATTGATAAATGTATTAGGCAAGCAGCAATTCACACAAAAGCAATGACACTTAAGAAAGAAGCAAAATTTTCGCAAAAACCACACTTGGTTCTATTTTAAAAAAATCTTTTCGCAAAACAAAATTTTGTAATATAGTTCAAATATGAAGTACACAACAGGAAATTTCGGGGTTAAGCCATCAAATTTCAGAAAAGATGGGTGTGCACGATGACAAAATCCAAACTATAATTAAAGAGCAAATGTCCAGGTAGCATGAAAAGATACTAGGCAATAGAAAGCAGGGAAATTCAAAATTGAATAGAAGCAAAGAAAATAAGCAGAGTTGAAACAACTTTAGGAAAGTCCTAAAACTACCCAAAGAAGAGATCACCCACCCAATAGGTAATCAAGAAACCAATCCCCACAAATTATCAATGCTCCCAATATGCAAAACAGTACCCAATTTGCGAATTCTAATACAAAACCCCCAAGTGGACGAACAATGAAGCCATATGCGATTTTTAAGAATTGAAAACCCTAGGGTTAGCAAAGTTCAATTTGACTTACTAACCTTTTCCCAGGGATAATCTTAGCAGCACAAGGATACCAAAACCAAGAATTCATTATATTTTCAAGAATTCAAAACAAGGTATCCAAACTAGAGCATGAAATTTTATAATGCGCAAACAAAGTGAGCTGCTTAACATCAACCGCAAAAACTCACTATTTCTCAACAAAACAGCACAAGAGGGGTAGAATTAATTCACAAAACCCAGCAATTGCAACTGAACCCGAAAACCCTTAGAATGAGTAGAAACTGAACCCTAGCTTGTAAAACCCAAAAACTGAAAAACCAAAACAGAAAACCGAGCCCAAAAATTCGAAACCCTAGGTTTAGGATTTAGGGTTTAGGGTTTAGGGTTTAGGGTTAGGGTTTAGGGTTTAGGGTTTAAGGGTTAAGGTTTAGGGTTAGGGTTAGGGTTTAGGGTTTTGGGTTAGGGTATGCAATTTGAAAACCAAAACCCTAGGGAAAAACCAAAACCCGAGCAGCACAACCCTAGCAAACTGAAGTAGGATTTTTTATTCCTTTTCTTTATTGTTTTTAAGTTGTAAATTCAGCTCCCACTAAACTAAAAGGGGTGACTGATGTGGACGGTTGTACACATGCGGATAATGTTGCCGAGGACCTTGTGATTAAGCGGCGAGCTCTTAGAATTCTCTAACTCACGTTCAGCTAAGAGAAACAAAGAAAAGCTAACCTAGCTAGTTTGTTTGATAGTTGAACCAAGTGCAAGAAAGAGATTTGAAACATGCGAATAATTAGGTAGAGCAAGAACCTAATTAGCTAAGTTTCATGCAATTATGTAAACTACAACATGCAAATACATAAAGCAATAAAAGGAGGGTACTCAAACACTAAGTTTTATGATCTGAATACTCTGAATATTATTATGCACGGCTGCCCTATTTATAGGGAAGGAATCAGCCGAAAAAAGAAAGAAAATAATAAGGAATTGGAAATTAACCAAGAGGTTAATTTCCTTTACCAAACCCGGAAAGAAGTAGGAATGGTAAGAAAAAGAAAGAAGGAATTCGGTCACTTCCTTTTGAGTGATTGCCGAATTGTACAATTAAAACAATATGGAAAAGAATAAAATTCCTACTTCCAAAAAGAATAAGGTAACCCTTTTTGGAAACTAACTTAAAAGAATAAAAGAACATAATTAATTAAAAGAAGAAATCCCTAATTAACTAGGGAGCCGTGTGGGCTTTCTCTTTGGGCTGCTTGTGCGGCTTCCTTGCTTCTTTGGGCTGGCCGAAAACTTGTGGGCTGGTCCATGAGTTTTGGGTTGGCCCAAATTGTAGGGAACTTTATGAATTGTTTCTTTAAAGCCCAAGAACCTTCCAGCATCTTCAAGACTTCAAGAAACAGCCTTCTTCTTTAATGTGACGTGCTGAATTGCGACTCTTCTTCAAAGATTGTTAGAAGAGTTGCAATTTGAACATTTCCTCCATTTTCCTCCAAGGCGTGAGCCTCTACAATCAGCAGAGCATCCTGATGGCAAGCTTGAACAAGGTTGTTGAGTGCGTCTCGAACCTTCTTCGCTCTGCTTCTGGTCATGGGCCCAGTGATGTCTACAAGTGGATCCCTCTGATATGGGCTTGGATCCTGAAGCATTGTCGGGCCTCGATGTAGAACTCGAACCTCCTCCTCAGCTTCTCCGGAACCACTTGCATCCTGACTTTGACTTGTTGCTTGACTTTGGATGCCCTCATCAGTGACCGAAATTTCCTTTCCTTTTCTTTTACCATTACCCACTTCTTTCAGGGTTTGGTATTGTAAAGGAAATCAATCTCTTGATTGGTTTCCAATTCTACTTCTTTTTCCTACTTCTTTTAGGTGATATTTTCGGCTGTTTCTTGCTTATAAATAGGCAGCCGCACCTCATTAATAAAACAAGTATTCAGATCATAAAACTATTAGTTTGAGTACTCTCCCTTTATTGCTTTATGTATTTTGCATGCTTGGAATTTACATATTGCATGAAACTTAGCTTAATTAGGTTAATTGCTCTACCTAATTAATTTCGCATGTTTCAACTCTTTCTTACACTTGGTTTGAATTCTTAAAATAAATTAGCTTAGGTTAGTTTATTTTTGGTTCTCTTATTTTCGGGTAAGTTAGGGGTTATACGAGCTACGCTACTTAATCACACTTTCCGGGCAACTTTCATCTGCATGTGTACAACCGTCCACATCACGGAAGCTCCCTACACCATTCCATCATGCGCCATCAATAATTGGGCCGACCCAATCCATGGAGTCCATTCCACATCATCAATTCGGCCAGCCCATCAAGAAGCCCACACGCAAGGTCTAGTCCATTAGGGTTTGTGAAATTAAGGGTTAGGGTTTGAGGGAAAATAAGGGTTTGTGCATGTTCCCTATTTTGCCCTTAGTTTATTAGTTTCCTAAGGGGGAAAATCCTTTTTGGAGTAGGATTTTCAATTCCTTTTCCTTCTTGTTTTTACTTGTAATTTCGGCTGCCATTAGATTAAGGTGACCGAATTTCCTTTTCTTTTACCATTACCCACTTCTTTCAGGTTTTGGTATTGTAAAGGAAATCAATCTCTTGATTGGTTTTCAATTCTAATTCTTTTCCTACTTCTTTTAGGGTAGAATTTCGGCTGCCCCTTTGCCTTATAAATAGGCAGCCAAAACCTCTATAATAATACAAGTATTCAGATCTTAAAACTATTAGTTTGAGTACTCTCCCTTTATTGCTTTATGTATTTTGCATGCTGGTAATTTATATATTGCATGAAACTTAGCTTAATTAGGTTATTTGCTCTACCTAATTAAAATCGCATGTTTCACCTCTTTTCTTACTTGGTTCGAATTCCTTGAGTAAATTAGCTTAGGTTGGTTTATCTTTGTTAACTGGATTTTCGGGTAAGTTAAGAGTTCAAACGAGCTACGCCGCGTAATCAGACTTTCCTTGGCAATTCATCCATATGTGTACCTTGGTCCACATCACTTCTCCACTTGACGCTGCAATTCCTTTGTTTCCTCTGGATTTGCTTTGTAAGCTGGACGATTTGGGATCGACGAGCCAGGTACGAAGTCGATCTGATGCTCGATTCCACGAAGAGGAGGCACTCCTGCCGGCAGCTCCTCTGGAAAGACATCATCATATTCCTGCAATAAAAACTTGACTTCCATAGGGAGAGCCCTAGGAACGTCAACAAGGTTAGTAGAGTCATTTTTAGCAACACGTACAAGTATTAAACCCTTAGACTCTAAAACCTGCTCAACTTCCCCAAGTGTAGCAAATAAGCTACTTTTACTATCTTCTTTTGAAGGCTTATCTCAGCACGAACATCTTGGGGTGGTAGTGGTACAAATGTATGGATCTTGCCCCGTTGGCAGACCGAGTAGGTGTTGGCAACTGCGTCATATGTCACCTTCATATCGAAGAGCCATGGGCGACCCAAGAGAATGTGGCATGCCTCAATAGGGAGCACATCACAAGTAACTTCCCCTTCAAACTTCCCAATAGCATATGGCACTCTGACCTGCTTGTTGACTCGGTACCCTTCTGAGTTGTTGAGCCATTGGAGCCGGTATGGATGCGGATGGTTGACGGTCGGGAGATTCAGCTTTTCGACCATGTATGCACTAGCAACATTCGTGCAGCTTCCCCTATCAACTATTAGAACAACAACTCTACCATTTACCTAAGCACAAGAATGGAAGATGTTGGTTCGTTGACTTGAGTCCTGGACGACGGATGTAGTCAAAGAGCGAGCAACTATGGAAAGGTGAGTGTCATCGTCAGGTTGGTGAATGTCCTGCTTTGTCTTTGACTTACCCTCGTCAGTTAAATCCGCGAAGGGATTAATAGATTCTTCGTCATCCTCCTCAGAGATGTAGTCGCCATCATGCCCAAGTAGAACTTTTCTGATGTTAGGGCAATCGCGCATCATATGTCCACGCCCGGAACACCTGTGACAAGTGATGTCGTGGATTGGCTTTCTGGGAGTAAGCGGCATTTTAGCTGCGGATGAAGATGAAGATGAGGTGGATGGTGCAGCCTAGATAGCTTTGTGTTCAAAGTTGAAAGGCTTCTTAGCGGGTGGAGAGTACACGGGATTCTTCCTCCAGGTGGCTTGGGCGCTGGATGGCGTCCTAACCGGTTGGACCGTTTTCATGTACTCCTCCATTACCCTAGCTTTGTGCAGCAGGTCTGTTAGGCTGGTGGCATTTTGCAATTCCACTGCTAACGCTATCCCTCTGTTAAGGCCGGTTAGAAAGCGAGCCAGACTGGCGGCGGCGTCCTCGTAGACATTAACCCTGATCTTGGCCATCTCTAACTTCTTGTAATATTCATCTACAGTCAAAGAGCCTTGTACAAGTGTATGTAATTTCTTATACAACTCTCTAAAATAATACGCAGGAACGAAAGTCTTACGCATTGCTGTAGTCAAGTCAAACCATGTTAGAGGTGGAGATCGAGCTCTCATAGGCCGAGTGTTGCGCCTTTGGTCCAACTCTTGATTCCACCAAACAAGTGCGTATTTAGTGAAATTGACCACCACGAGTGGAGCCTTTTTGTGCTTGGGAATCGAGTGGAGCTCAAAAATTATGTCCATCTTAATCTCCCAGTCTAAGTATTCTTCAGGATTGGTACCGCCTGCAAAGGATGGCACCGTTGTCTTTAACTGAATTAGAACGTCGTAAGGCTTGTCGTTGGGGCCGGCGTTGGGGTGAGGGATGTGTTCCTCCTCCTCTGCTTCGCGCCTGGTGTCTTGGCCAGCCTTAATATCTGCGACCTCGCCACTGAGGTCTGCGAATTGCGTTGATAGTTTCGCAATTGCAGCCAGAAGTTGCTCATTTTCGACGGATCCGGAACTACCTCCTGACATTATAAGTAACCAAAAAAAAAAAAAAATGATTCCTGCTAAGAACAAGGAAAAATGAGTAGAGTAACCTTACTCCCTTGTCCCCCAAGTTGGGCCCTCCTAACAAGCTACACACAAACCAGTGTATTCACTCGTAGGGTTGGTGGCCCTTATATGCTGTATCGCTCAGCCTTTTACCTCAATCCTATATACAAGTCAAAGTTCTCAGATATTGAGCAAAGGTAATAAGCAACAAGTAAATCACACAAGCACGAACTATATAGGAATGTAGCAAAGAAAATTTCAAAAACAGAACTTGGTTCTATTTTGTTTGAAAAACTTTTGAAAAAGAAATTTTTATGGTATAACTCGAATAAGATGTGCACACAAAGGAACTTTCGGGGTGAAGCCCTCAAAGTTCAAGAAATTAATGTAATGCGCACGATGACAAAATTCAAGTTATAGTGCAGAGTAGGCATATAAGGTAGCACGAAAAGTATTCAGTTTAAGGAGAAAACAGGGTAATTCAAGTGAAAGAAGCAAGAAATAATGAGCAGATTTGAATGTATCAGGAATATTACTACCCTAGATATGATCAGCTACCCAATAGGTAATCAAGAAACCAATTCCCACTAACTAAGAGCTTCTAGAAAAACTTACCCCAAAGTTGCGAAAATAGTAACCCCCCTACAGAAATGCGAAATTCCAAAAGTTTGGCTACTCCGAAAAAAAAAAAGTGATTTTTACTCTTTTTTTTTTGGCTAACCACGGATTTTAGAAGCAAGGGGTAAGAAGTAGTACAGAGAATTCACAAAGTGCATAAACAAAGGGAGTAACAAATTAAATCGCAAGTTAGACTTGTTTCCTTTTCTTTTCCAAAAAAAAAAATTTTGGTTGTATGTTTAAAACAATAGGGCAGTACCGAAATATAGTTTTCTTAAAATAAAAAAAAATTTCTTAAGGAGCGTTCTAATTCCGAGAATTTCGAGAATAAATCAAGACTAACAAGGATTAGAAAACACCTGATGATTTGGCCGAGTTACTTCAGCCTCCTCTTGTCAAGCAACCAGCCTTGGCTCTGATACCAATTGATGTGGACCGGAGTTCATGATGCGGAATACTTGCCAAGGAAAGTCTGGAAATTGCGAGACACAGCTCTTAACCTCTAGAATCCCTACCTCGTATTAGGCAGTCTACTAAAATTAAGCTAAGCTAATTTTAAACACGCAAATCGAACCAAGTTTAAGAACAAAAGAGTCGAAACAAAAGCATGCATTCTAGGCAGAGCAATTACCTAAAAAGCTATAGTTTCTAAACCTATAGTAATTCACAAAGCATGCAAACTAGAAAGCTCAAAATAAGAGAATGCTTCAAAAAGTATAAAAATATACTATTCTATTACTTGAATCAAAATTGCGTGTTTAAAAGTTAAGAAGATGACCCCTATTTATAGTTATAGGTAGCCAAATTCTTCAGTACAAAGTAGTAGAAAGCAGTTAAAATTGGAACTCAATCAAGAGATTTATTCCTTACAAACTGAAACCTAAAAGAACTAGGTTTAGTTGATGATAGTGATTCGGATTTCACAAGGGTGAATCTAGCCGAAATTCTATACTAAATAACAAGTAGAAATGAATCAAAACTAAGAAGTAGAAATCAATCGAGAGATTGACCTCTTGAAAAGAAGCAAACCTAAAGGAACAAGGTTTGTTAAGAGATAATAATTCGGGTGAATTATTGGATAATTTCAGCCGAAAATGATCTTAAAAATAAGAAGTAAAAATTAAAATACAACAAAGAGTTTGAGAAGGAACTCTCATTGAAAACTACTACTAGAATTAACTTAAGTTGTAAACTCAAACTAACTCCTTGATTAAAAGCCTTCACAATTTCTGATTGGGCTTCTCAATTGGGCTTCCCAATTTTAGAATTTCCTCACCTTCTCGTGGTCTGGGCTGGCCGAATTTATGAAGGTGGGTTGCAAGGGGATTCGGCCCAAAACTCAATGGCGTGTTTGTGAAAAGTGTAGGAAGCTTCTGGAAGCTTCCGGAATCATTTCTGAAACTCAAATTTTACAACCTCTTCATTTCTTCATGATTCTTCAATTCAGACCCCTTTTCGAAAATGGTGAGTAAAATGAGCATTTTACCCTTCTGACTCTTCTGGGCTTTATCTTCAGGGGTTTGTGCTTCGGATGCCATCTGTGATTGCCGGGAACACTCTTTGACTAGGTTCTCAAGGTCAGCCTTGAGTTTCCTTGTCCTTCTGCGTGTCGTTGGCCCAACGATATCTACCAATGGATCTCTCTGGTATGGGCTCGGGTCCTGGAGCATAGCTGGGCCTGATGTAGCACACGAACAGGCTCTGCTTCCTTTCTCGAGCTCTCTGCCCAAACTTGCAGATCCTCTCTGCTTGGACTTGTCGATGGGTTGGGGATGGTCTCATCAATGCGCCATCTCAAAATGGGCCGAACTCACCATGGAGTCCATTCCCTTCAATTTTCAGCCAGACCAAGCCCACATGAAGCAGCCCACACTCCACTTGGAAGCTTAGGTAGGGGAAGGATTAGGTTTTGTGCATGTTACCTAATTCTACCCAAAGTTTGTTACAAGTTGGTTAGGTTGTTACAAGTTTGTTACAACTAGATTAGCTTGGTAGTTTCCAAAAAGGGATCCCTTCTTGATCTCCCTTTTTGGATAGGATTTATATTATTTTTCTACCTATTTTATTTGTTAATTTCGTCCATATGCCATTCCAAGCGGCAGAAGAATTCAGCAACTACCAAAACCTAGTTCCTTTAGGTTTTGGGTTTGTAAGAAATCAATCTCTTGATTGGTTTCCAATTTTAATTCTTTTCCTAGTATAATTAGGTTAGAATTTCATTCACCCCTTTCCAATAAAGGTGACTTAATTCATCCACCATTGTCCTTGTTCATTTAGGACTTGGTTTGTAAGGAAAATCCAATTCTGATTGGTTTCCACTTTTGCTGCTTTTACTAACTCTTTTCCTATTGTAATTTAGACACCCCCATACCTATAAATAGGGGTGCCAACCACGAAATTAGATAGTTGATTATTGATTAAGTTAGAATTTATACTTCTTTAATCACTCACCTTTATTTTGGGCTTATGTAATTTGCATGCTTGTTAATTGCTAAAAGTCAAGAAACTATAGGCTAATAGATAATTGCTCTGTCTATTAATCCAAGCTTTGTTTCGAATTCTAGTTTACTCCACTTGGTTCGAATTGCATGTTTAATTTACTTTGTAAGTTAGTAGTCTGCTGAATCCAAGGGTAAGGATTCTAGGGTTTAAGAGCAGTGTCTTGCATTCAGACTTTTCTTGGCACATTCCGGGTAGAGTTCTTGGTTTCCAAAGGCGTTGGGATCAAGGGTTCGCATCAATTGGTATCAGAGCGCCAGGGCTGTTTGCTCGACCGGAGGAGACTGAAGTAACTCAGTTGAATCATCAGGTGTTTTCTCTTCCTTTATTCTACTTTAATTAATGAATTTGTGGAAAAGAACGCTCCTTTTTGAGAAAATTTTTCCTGTTTTTCTTAAATAAACTTTCGATTTTGATCATATTGTTTTGCTAGTAAAATTGAAATTGTGGATTGAAAAAGGAAGAAGAATTTGCGAAAAGAAAGGGTTAAAATTGCTTTTAGGGTTTTAAAAGCTAGGGCTTTTTGCTCACTTTTGGTACTATTTTTGCAATTGCCTTTGTGGATCCAATTAGTGCTGTTTTCGGTTGCAATTAAAGGATAACAGACACTTTTTGTTGCTGAAATTGCTCTTTATTGGACTGTTTTACACACCTCTCCCTATTTGCAATTTTATTGAATTCGGTGAACTTTGGTGGTTGAAGTTAAGCCACTCACCTTGTTTTGCAATTTGTGATATATCTGCATGCCTACCTTGTTTTGAATTCTTGAAAATATTGAATTCCTAAAACTATATCGTCGTGCTGTCTAAAGTACTAAATCGCATATTTGGATTGGGAGGTGATAGAATTGCAATTTTTGTATCTTTGTGGGAATTGGTTGGAATTTTTTTCGAACACTTGAATAATTAGTTGAAATTGGTTTCTTGATTACCCGTTGGGTAGGGTGATCACTTCTTAGGTTAGTTAGGTCTTTCCTGATTTGTTTCAAACCTGCTAATTATTCTTGTTTCTTCAATTGAATTGCCCTGTTTCTTTAGCTTGCTATCTTTTCGTGCGACCTGAACATTTACTCTGAATTATAGCTTGAATTTTGTCTTCGTGCACTGCCATTATCTCTGAACTTTGAGGGCTTCTCCCCGAAAGTTCCTTTTGGTGTACTTCTTATTTAAGCTATATTATCAAAAAAAAAAATTTCGAAAAGGTGTTTTTAAAACTGAAAATCGAACCAAGTTCTTTTTTTCGAAAGATTTTTGACTACTTTCCTATATAGTTTGTTCTTTGTGGGACTGATTGCTTGCTTGTTACCTTTGCCCAGGATTTTGTGAAATTAATTGAGTATACAGGACTGAGGTAAAAGGCTGAGTGATCCAGCACATAAGGGTTGCCATCCCTAAGAGCGATACACAGGGTTGTGTGTAGTTTTTTAGGAGGGCCATTCTAGGGGAACAAGGGAGTAAGGTTACTCTGCTCACTTTTACTTGTTCTTAGCAGGGATCTTTCTTGGTTACTAGGTATGTCAGGAGGAGAAGCGCCCCCAGTTACGAATGCGCAACTCATGGCTGCCATTACTTTGAGAATCAGGCTACCTTGAGCAAATTGATCCCACCAGGGAGATTTGGTGCCTTGGTTGCACGTGATTCTTTACTAGGGTTACTGATGAGGATATCCAGAGCTAAAACAGCACGTATTAGGAGTCAAAAAGATGGACGCCAAATGGAAGCCCACGCCTTGGAGCAAAATGGAGGAAATGTGCAATTTGCAACTCTTCTAACTATCTTGGAAGGAGAGGCGCAAATCATCCAACATTAATCAAAAGAAGGCTGTTTCTTGAAGTCTTGAAGAAGCCGGGAGGTTCTTGGACTTAAAGAAACCAAATAATAAAGTTCCCTACAAATTGGGCCGACCCAAAAACTCATGGACCAGCCCATAAGTTTTCGGCCAGCCCAAGTTGAAGCATGAAGCCGCACGGCCCAATCCAAGGAGAGAAGCCCACACGGCCAATCAAGGAAAAAGCCCACACGGTTTTAGGGAATTATTTTTCAGATTTTAATTAAGTTATTTTATTTTTAGTTAATTTCCAAAAAGGGTTTCCTTATTCTTTTTGGGAGTAGGATTATCATTCTTTTCCTACTTGTTTTCTAATTAGCTTTCCTTCTTGATTTAGGAGTTGTAATTTTCGAAATTACCTTTTCTTTTCTTACCATTCTCCTACTTCTTTCAGGAGTTGGTATTGTAAAGGAAATTAACCTCTTGGTTAATTTCCAATTCTAATTATTTTCCTTTTCTTTTTCTACTGATTTTCGTCCATCCTTACTCCTATTTAAAGGGGACGAAATTTCAATAAAATTTAGAGTATTTCAGATCAAAAACTTAGTGTTTGAGATACCTCCTTTTATTGCTTTATGTATTTGCATGTTGTAGTTTACATAATTGCATGAAACTTAGCCTTTTAGGTTCTTGCTCTACCTAATTGTTCGCATGTTTCACACCTCTTTTCTTGCACTTGGTTCGAATTCTTAAACAAACTGGTCAGGATAGTTTATCCCTTGTTTTATCAATTTGAACGTAAGTAAAGGGTTTTTAGAGCTTGTCACTTAATCGCAAGGTCCTTGGCAACATTATCCGCATGTGTACAACCGTCCACATCAATTGGTATCAGAGCTAAGGAGTGGTTTCGTGACCGGAGGAGATCAACCGATCAAATCCTTTTCCAGGTGTTTTCTTTTCCTTGTTAGTCTTGATTATTCTTGAAATTCTTGGAATTGAATTCATCTTCTTGGGGAGGAAATTTTTTTTTTTTTTTTTTTCTTCCAGCTTTTAAATTGCGATTTTTGTACTGTTTTTCTATCCTTAAAATCGCAAATTTCTTTCAAAAAAAATTCGGATCCCTTGCTATAATTTCAGAACTTAATTCGGGCCTCAAATTTCAAAATTAGGGTTCGGGTTCTTTAGGGTTTTCCGATTTTTCGTCGCTAAATCTCGCGACGCCTAGGGTTTGTACCATTCTCCTACTTCTTTCAGGAGTTGGTATTGTAAAGGAAATTAACCTCTTGGTTAATTTCCAATTCTAATTCTTTTCCTTTTCTTTTTCTACTGATTTTCGTCCATCCTTACTCCTATTTAAAGGGGACGAAATTTCAATAAAATTTAGAGTATTTCAGATCAAAAACTTAGTGTTTGAGATACCTCCTTTTATTGCTTTATGTATTTGCATGTTGTAGTTTACATAATTGCATGAAACTTAGCCTTTTAGGTTCTTGCTCTACCTAATTGTTCGCATGTTTCACACCTCTTTTCTTGCACTTGGTTCGAATTCTTAAACAAACTGGTCAGGATAGTTTATCCCTTGTTTTATCAATTTGAACGTAAGTAAAGGGTTTTTAGAGCTTGTCACTTAATCGCAAGGTCCTTGGCAACATTATCCGCATGTGTACAACCGTCCACATCAGTTACGTTCTACTAGACCCTTGCAAAAGGCATTATAAGGGTATAACTTTGTGCAAATTGACCCCTATAGGGAGATTTGGTGCCATTGTTGTTCCTTCTTACTTGGCCTGAGAATCGAAGTGTAAGTCACAGTGTAAGGTATCTTTTAGCACTTGCTTTGCAAAGGTACGCTTTTACTTTTACATTGATTCTCCTTTTATAGGGTATCATCATGTTAGGGATTTTACAACATCTTGAGTATTTTTAATCTTAAACATGTGAAAAGCCTCATGGGATACATCTTTTGGTTTAAAAACTGCATGCTTTTGTAGTTCACTGTTTGCCTAAGATGTCTTTCTGAGAAATTATCTCTGTAATTATTAATTGGTTGTCACATCAGTTATACATGCAATTTCTGCTGGTTACAATAATTATGCAATTGTGATAGTCTTATAGCTCATGTGCATAATTCCTTTAAGCTATGTGTTGAGTATATAGTTTGGTTAATCTAACTATATTTGCCTGCAACTAATATTTGAGATTTTTTTGTTGATAAGCAATTATTCTTGAGGAGTATGGATAAGTTCATGAGGTTTTAGATGCTTCCCGATAGTTTCTTGCAAGCGTCTAAAAGGTTCTTGAGAGGTTCTTGAAGAATCAAGAATGATAGCAGTGTCCTTGAAATCGATTCTACAAAAGTGCAGGGGGCTACGAATTCCCCACATCAACACTCACAGTGGTTGTGCAATTGAGGGGCATAGAATACACACCTATTTGCCTGGTAAGTATGATCTACGTCCTGTGTTAATGTTACTGACTTGTTCTGTTTGTTTTTGCAGCAACTTGGATTCGAGGACGAATCCTTTCTAACCGAAAGGGAATGATAAGGATATCCAAGGCTAACACAAGTTATGAGTCAGAATCCACAAAGCCAACCAGAAGGCAAAGCCCTTGAGTAGAATGACAGGAGAAGTAGAAGAGTCATGCTATTCAAAGATCCTTGACGAAAAGGCATCTCCAAACTCTCCACAATGAAGAAAGGGCCGTTTCTTTAAGTTCTTGAAAAACTGTAAGGTTCTTGGACTTTAAAGAGACAAATCTTGAAGTTCTTGATTTTCTTGAAAATCTTGAATTTTGCGGTTTACTATCTTGAAGAATCTTGAAAATCTTGATTTTTGACATTCCAAAATGATTCTGGGAGTTTCCATAAGATTCCAGAAGCTCCCTACACTATCAGCACCATGCGCCATCTCAAAATGGGCCGAACTCACCATGAAGTCCATTCCCTTCAATTTTTGGCCAGACCAAGCCCACAAGAAGCAGCCCACACGCCACTTGGAAGCTTAGGTAGGGGAAGGATTAGGTTTTGTGCATGTTACCTAATTCTACCCAAAGTTTGTTACAAGTTGGTTAGGTTGTTACAAGTTTGTTACAACTAGATTAGCTTGGTAGTTTCCAAAAAGGGATCCCTTCTTGATCTCCCTTTTTGGATAGGATTTATATTATTTTCCTACCTATTTTATTTGTTAATTTTGTCCATATGCCATTCCAAGCGGCAGAAGAATTCAGCAACTACCAAAACCTAGTTCCTTTAGGTTTTGGGTTTGTAAGAAATCAATCTCTTGATTGGTTTCCAATTTTAATTCTTTTCCTAGTATAATTAGGTTAGAATTTCGTCCACCCCTTTCCGTAAAGGTGACTTAATTCATCCACCATTGTCCTTGTTCATTTAGGACTTGGTTTGTAAGGAAAATCCAATTCTGATTGGTTTCCACTTTTGCTGCTTTTACTAACTCTTTTCCTATTGTAATTTGGACACCCCCATACCTATAAATAGGGGTGCCAACCACGAAATTAGATAGTTGATTATTGATTAAGTTAGAATTTATACTTCTTTAATCACTCACCTTTATTTTGGGCTTATGTAATTTGCATGCTTGTTAATTGCTAAAAGTCAAGAAACTATAGGCTAATAGTTAATTGCTCTATCTATTAATCCAAGCTTTGTTTTGAATTCTAGTTTACTCCACTTGGTTCGAATTGCGTATTTAATTTACTTTGTAAGTTAGTAGTCTGCCGAATCCAAGGGTAAGGATTCTAGGGTTTAAGAGCAGTGTCTTGCATTCAGACTTTCCTTGGCACATTCCGCGTAGAGTTCTTGGTTTCCAAAGGCGTTGGGAATCAGGGGTTCGCATCATATAGACTTGCCTTAGACATTTACCCGTTGGACCATCTTTGTAACCACTGTTATAGGTGTAATTGCTTTGCAATCGCCGTTGGGTTTAAGACAAATGTAATGGCTGTAACGGACACTAGCTTAAATGATTTTGTAATGGACAAGGAGCTTTTACTCCTTTTGTCTTTACTGCACCATATGACCAGTACCAGTATTTAAGAGTATTTGTGTCTCCTTTTGACCATGTGACCAGACTTGGTAATTAAGGCCTCATTAACTACGTTGATTAAAGCCTCAGTAACCTTGTTGATACTGGCTAATGACCACAATGTCTGGATCCCTTCATTAATGTTTAGCACGATACCTACCAACTTTACGTTGGGACTTGGTAAAGTTACGGGACCCGGTATTTTTTATTCTATTATCCCTTAATGGGCCTTTCTTTACTATTGGGCCAAACCCAATGACTTACTCATTTTTGGACACACCACACATCTTACGTGTATATCGCGGTCAGTTCAAGAGTCTACACTTTGATTAGGTATATTACTTGGCTTAGTTTAATTATTTGAGAATACTTTTAACAATATCCATTTTCCATCTTCAATCGAGTATAGACATTTATAAATACCATTGTTAAACTATTTTATATGGCAACCTTATTCTGAGTAAATTCTTCACGCACTCCCGATCGTGAAATTTGTGATAATTGGTATATCTGATTTGTGGAATGTTATTGAGCCTCATCTGCATAATCGTGGTTTGAGACGATTTGGTTGAATCAACCCATTCTTGTGCATAAACTGTTAGATAGATTTAAGGAACTGCATAAGTTAGGTCGTAAAGGTAATTACAACAAGGATTGGGCTTTGAAACATCAACAATATCTACATATGTGGGAAAATCATCACAATTTAGTTGAGCAAGGGGATATCATAGATGATCTAGTTTATCCATATTCTAAATACATCACTTAGTTTAAGTCTCGCACGGTAATCCATATTTCCAATCCTAGTCGAGAGGAAACACCTTCTACAGGTGATGCGGGCATCCAAAGTCAAGCAACAAGTCAAAGTCAAGATGCAAGTGATTCCAAAGAAGCTGAGGAGGATGTTCGAGTTCTACATAGAGGTCCTACAATGCTTCAGGATCCAAGTCCATATCAGAGGGATCCACTTGTAGACATCACTGGGCCCATGACCAGAAGCAGAGCGAAGAAGGTTCGAGATGTACTCAACAACCTTGTTCAAGCTTGTCATCAGGATGCTCAGTTAATTGTAGAAGCCCACGCCTTGGAGGAAAATGGAGGAAATGTGCGATTTGCAACTCTTCTAACCATCTTTGAAGAAGAGGCGCAAATCATCAAGTCCTAATGAAGAAGAAGGCTGTTTCTTGAAGTCTTGAAGATGCCGGAAGGTTCTTGGACTTAAAAGAAACAAATTAATAAAGTTCCCTACAATTTGGGCAGACCCAAAACTCATGGACCAGCCCACAAGTTTCGGCCAGCCCAAAGGAAGCAAGAGGAAGCCGTACAAGCAAGCCCAATGGCTAGCAAGTAAGTCCAACGGCTAGTTGCCTAATTAGGGTTCTTTTCTTTTTCTTAATTAAGTTGTTTTATTCTTTTAAGTTAATTTCCAAAAAGGGTTCCCTTATTCTTTTTGGAAGTAGGATTTTTATTCTTTTCTTTATTTTTAGTTACAATTTTCGGCTGCCACTTGTTAAGGGTAAATTCGAAAATTGCTTTCCTTTTCTTACCATTCCTACTTCTTTCCGGGTTTGGTAATTGTAAAAGAAATTAACCTCTTGGTTAATTTCCAATTCTAATTCTTTCCTTCTTCTAATTGTTGTACCTTTTTCGGCTGCCTCTACACTTATAAATAGGCACCGAATTCATCAATAATATTCAGAGTATTCAGATCATAAAACTTAGTGTTTGAGTACCCTCCTTTTATTGCTTTATGTATTTGCATGTCGTACTTTACATAATTGCATGAAACTTAGCTAATTAGGTCCTTCTTCTAATTGTTGTACCTTTTTCAGCTGCCTCTACAGTTATAAATAGGCACCGAATTCATCAATAATATTCAGAGTATTCAGATCATAAAACTTAGTGTTTGAGTACCCTCCTTTTATTGCTTTATGTATTTGCATGTCGTAGTTTACATAATTGCATGAAACTTAGCTAATTAGGTTCTTGCTCTACCTAATTATTCGCATGTTTCACATCTCTTGCTTGCACTTGGTTCGAATTTATAAACAAGTTAGCTAGGTTAGCTTTCCTTTGTTTTCTCTTAAATCCGAACATGAGTTAGGGGTTTTATTCGAGCTTGTCACTTAATCACAAGGTCCTTGGCAACATTATCCGCATGTGTACAACCGTCCACATCAACAGGTTTTCAGGTAGCGGATCATCAACAAATTATTTGGTATTCTTCTATTTCATAAACATGCATTACTTTTAATTTAATTGTTTTGATAATGTTCATGTAATTTATAGTTACTTTTCAATGCTTACAGATGAACATGGTCTCACAAATTTATCACTTGTCTTTAAATCATTTGGCGTATAGTGGGTCAGAAGATGTGACTTGAATTGTTCAGATACGAGATTTGGGCAGCAATTCTATGCAAGTTTTTCGAGAATCACATAGTTTAGATATTCAACCTATAACTATCCTACAGAATAGTGCAGCGCCGACTGTTGACTATAGTGTGATTTAGAGACCACATGTTCTTCCCATAGGTCGTCGGGTGGAAAAAGGACCAAACATCGTTCTACATGTACAGATCTTGCACGTGATCAAGATATGCATTCACCACCTTTGGAAGCGCATAGTAATGATATGGGTTCCTCGCACTATAGTTATTTTGAGATAGTTTCATTTCAATTGTCTACTACCCCCTTGCCTCATGTGTCGACATCGCATACAGTTCCAAGCACACTACCTCAAGACAGTATTTTTACCTCTGTCTAGTACATCAGATCATGTGCTTGACTTTCAGAGTCCCATTCATATGGATACTAGCACTATGCATGGAGATAATGATGTTGAAGTGGAAGATGAAGATATGGACTGTAATGATAAACTTATTGTTTCTACTCGAGTTGTTGATGCTGGATTGCGTAGATCAAAATGACAATTAAACCAATTCAATGTGAAACACATGGGAGACTTGTTCGTCATAAGAAGTTATCTATTATATTAATCAACTGTTCATCTTAATTAGTATGTATTAATTCATATTTAAGATGCTAGACAAACAACTAATTTTTTAAATGTTCAAAAATTAATAACTAATCTAAGAGATGTAGTAAATTGTTTGATTAACGACTTTATGAGAATATTATCTTTTGTCTAATTTAGATTTCGATTTTTTCATCTTTATTGTGCTTCTTTTTTTGTTAATGCTTTTTTTTTTTTTTTAGGAAATATGTTCATAAGGGACAGTAAAACCTTTAGAATTAATAAATATGGTGTAATTTTTTCCTTGTCCTCAACAAGGGTAGTAAATCATTAACTACAAATAAAAAATAAAACCACATCTATATAGATAAAAAAATCTAAGGAAAAAATAAGGATTTATTCATATCTATACACCTCATCTATTTGTTTATCAGTCACCTTCCCAATTGAGATCTTTATCCCTACCAAATATGTAATCATCAGACTGATAACCATTTGAAAATATAAGAAGATCAGATTTTGATGTGGACGGTTGTACACATGCGGATTAAAGTTGCCAAGGACCTTGTGATTAAGTAGCGAGCTCGTATATTACTCTAACTCACTCGAAAATTCAGAGAACTAAATTAACTAACCTAAGCTAACTTAATTGAGAATTTCGAACCAAGTGTGAGAAAAGAGTTTGAAACATGCGAATTAATTAGGTAGAGCAGGTAACCTAATTAGCTAAGTTTCATGCAATATGTAAACTACAAGCATGCAAATACATAAAGCAATAAAGTGATGGTACTCAAAACTAATAGTTTTATGATCTAAATACTCTGAATATTATTGATGGGCGGCTGCCTATTTATAGGTAAAACAGCCAAAAAAGTCATGAAAAAGAATAAGGAAAAAGAAGTAGAATTGGAAATCAATCAAGAGATTGATTTCCTTTACAATACCAAACCCTGAAAGAAGTGGGGAATGGTAAAACAAAAAGGAAGTTTCTGTTTTACCATTACTTGTGGTAGCCGAAATCCTACAACCCAAAACAAGAAGGAAAACTAATTTGGAAACAAGAAGGAAACTAATAACTAAGAGTAAAAAGAACCCTAGCTCTTAACTTGTAACCCTAGCGACTTAAAAGAACCCTAGCCCTTAACTTATAACCCTAGCTACTGATGTGGACGGTTGTACACATGCGGATAATGTTGCCAAGGACCTTGTGATTAAGTGACAAGCTCTTACAAACCTTTAACTTACGTTCAGAATTGATAAAACAAGGGATAAACTATCCTGACCAGTTTGTTTAAGAATTCGAACCAAGTGCAAGAAAAGAGGTGTGAAACATGCGAACAATTAGGTAGAGCACGGACCTAAAAGGCTAAGTTTCATGCAATTATGTAAACTACAACATGCAAATACATAAAGCAATAAAAGGAGGTATCTCAAACACTAAGTTTTTGATCTGAAATACTCTAATTTTTATTGAAGAATTCGGTCCCTTTAAATAGAAAAAGGGATGGCCGAAAATCAGTAGAAAAAGAAAAGGAAAATAATTAGAATTGGAAATTAACCAAGAGGTTAATTTCTTTTACAATACCAAACCCGGAAAGAAGTAGAATTTGGTAAGAAAAGAAAAGGTAATTTCGTTCACCCCCTTTTTGTTAAGAGGCAGCCGAATTTTACACTTAAAAACAATAAGGAAAGAATAAAAATCCTACTCCCAAAAAGGAGATCAAGAAGGAACCCTTTTTGGAAACTAATTAAACTAAGGGCAAAATAAGGAAACATGCACAAATCCTTATTTTTTCCCAAAACCCTTAACCTTTAACTTTCAACCCTAATTAATTGAGCTGGCCGTGTGGGCTTTTCCTTGGGCTTGGCCGATCTGAATTGGTGTGGAATGGACTCCATGAATTTGGGTCGGCCCAATGTTGGCGTTGCATTATGGAATGGTGTAGGGAGCTTCCGGAATCTTCTGGAACCTCCCGGAATCATTTCGGAATCAAGATTTTTCAAGATTTTCAAGATTCTTCAAGATTCTGCAAAATATGAAATTCAAGATTTTCAAGAAAATCAAGAACTTCAAGAAATGTCTCTTTCACGTCCAAGAACCTTCCGGTGTCTTCAAGAACTTCAAGAAACAGCCTTCTTCTTCATTAGGACTTGGTGATTTGCGCCTCTTCTTAAAGATGGTTAGAAGAGTTGCAAGTTGACCCTTTCCTTCTTTTTGCTCCAAGGCGTTTTGCCTTCAGGTTGGCTTCGTAGATTCTGACTCATAATGTGTGTTGTTTTAGCCCTGGATATCCTCATCATTCCCACCCGGTTGAAAAGGATTCGTCCTCGAATCCGAGGTGCTGAAAACAAACATAAACAAGTCAGTAATATTAACACAAAACATAGATCATACTTACCCGGCAATGAAGTTAGTATGCTATGCCCCTTAATTGCACAACCACTGTGAGTGTTGATAGAAATTTCGCATCTCCCTGCGCTTTGGAAGATGATTTCAAGAACAATGATAATCCTCCTTAATTCTTCAAGAACCTCTCAAGAACCTTTTAGACACTTGCAAGAAACTATCGGGAAGCATCTAAAACCTCAGGAACTTATCCAGACTCCTTAAGAAAGATTACATATCGAACAAGAAATCTCAAACGTTATTCACAGGCAGATATAGTTAGAACAACATAACTACATACTCAACACAAAAGAATCATGCATGCGAAATATGTTATTTTCACAAATTGCATAATTTTGAAAGTAACAAGCAGAAATTGCATGTAAAAACCAATTAGTGCGTACAGAGGCAAATTCTGAGAAAGACATCTTAAGGAATAGTTGAAGCAAAATCATGCAGTCGTGAAACCAAAAGATGAATTCCAAGAAGTTATGCACATGTTTAAGATTCACAAGATGCGAAAGTTGTAAAAATCCTTAACATGAATATAACCAATATAAAGAGAATCAATGATGTAATCGATTCCCAGGCGCATAAAGTCCCAAGCGCATAACGTGGAACTGCAATCAATATTGCCATGCGTCGTTGTGAAGCACCAATCCAAAACTGTGGAATCCCTACAAAACAAAGAGAATAGTATTGCTCGGAGGTATTCCAGCCGACGGATTAGTGAGCCAAAAATTTGTAAACAAAATTTCAGCAAGTTGTATGAAGTATAAGATTAAACTTCACACGAATATCAAACCTCCATTCACAGCCCCTGAAGAAGCAGAAAACTTGTTTTGGAACTTGCGTTGGAACCTGTAGTTGAGCGAAAATCTCCATTGGGATTTCTGAGGCAAAGTAAGAAGAACAACAATGGCACCACGTCTCCCAAAAGGGGTCAATTTGCACAATGTTGTAGGCTTACACCGCCGTTGAAGGGCTCGGAGTACGAAACCCTAAGCGAATTGCGCTGAGAGTTGCTCTATCGCAGCCAGTATTTGCTCGCTCCCCGAAGGGATAGGAGCACCTCCATCTGACATCGGTAACAAGAAGCGAAAACCTGTCTGCTAAGAACAAGAAAAGTGAGAAATAACCTTACTCCCTTGTTCCCCCAAGTGTTTCCCACCTAACAGCTACACACAACCCTGTGTTTCACTCTAGGGTGGCGCCCTGTATAATATGAACACTCAAGCCTTTTACCCCTCTACCTCCTGGTATTGATAAATGTATTAGGCAAGCAGCAATTCACACAAAAGCAATGACACTTAAGAAAGAAGCAAATTTTCGCAAAAATAGACACTTGGTTCTATTTTGAAAAATCTTTTCGCAAACGAAATTTTGTAATATAGCTCAGATATGAAGTACACAACAGGAAATTTCGGGGTTAAGCCCTCAAATTTCAGAAAAGATGAGTGTGCACGATGACAAAATCCAAACTATAATATAAGAGTAAATGTTCAGGTCGCACGAAAAGATAAACAAGGCAATTGAAAGCAGGGCAATTCAAAGTGAATAGAAGCAAAGAAAAATTAGCAGAGTTGAAACGACTTCAGGAAAGCCTAAACTACCCAAAGAAGCGATCACCCACCCAATAGGTAATCAAGAAACCAATCCCCACAAATTATCAAGGCTTCTAATATGCAAAACAGTACCTAAGTTGCGAAATTAATACCCTTTAATGGCCAAAAACAGTACCACTTTTTAGTAGGATGCGATTTTCAATTATGACAACCCTAGGGCCAGCAAAATAATTTTACAATTTACTAGCCTAATCCCAGGAATTATCTTAGCAGCACAAGGATACAAAATCAAGAATTCACTATATTTTCAAGAATTCAAAAGAAAGTATCCAAAACAAGAGCATGCAATTTTATAATGCGCAAACTAGTGAGCTGCTTAACATCAACCGCAAAACTCACAATTTTCAGCAAAATCAGCACCAAAAGAAGGGTAGAAAAGTGTCGCAAAAACCAAGCAAACAAAAGCTTAAGTCGCGTGAATTAGCGACGGAAACCCGAAACCCTAGTGTCACTACAAAAACCGAAACCCTAATCTGAAAATTGAGGTCCAATTTTAATTTTAAAAAAATTGCAGCAAGGGTATCCGATTTTTTTGAAAGAAAATTGCGATTTTAAGGATAGCAAACAGTACCAAAAATCGCAAAATTAAAAAGCTTGAAGAAAAAAAAATTTTCCCCCAAAGAGATGAATTCAATTCCAAGAATTTCAAGAATAATCAAGACTAACAAGGAAAAGAAAACACCTGGAAAGGATTTGATCGGTTGATCTCCTCCGATCACGAAACCACTCCTTAGCTCTGATACCAATTGATGTGGACGGTTGTACACATGCGGATAATGTTGCCAAGGACCTTGTGATTAAGTGACAAGCTCTTACAAACCTTTAACTTACGTTTAGAATTGATAAGACAAGGGATAAACTATCCTGAACAGTTTGTTTAAGAATTCGAACCAAGTGCAAGAAAAGAGGTGTGAAACATGCGAACAATTAGGTAGAGCACGGACCTAAAAGGCTAAGTTTCATGCAATTATGTAAACTACAACATGCAAATACATAAAGCAATAAAAGGAGGTATCTCAAACACTAAGTTTTTGATCTGAAATACTCTAATTTTTATTGAAGAATTCGGTCCCTTTAAATAGAAAAAGGGATGGCCGAAAATCAGTAGAAAAAGAAAAGGAAAAGAATTAGAATTGGAAATTAACCAAGAGGTTAATTTCTTTTACAATACCAAACCCGGAAAGAAGTAGAATTTGGTAAGAAAAGAAAAGGTAATTTCGTTCACCCCCTTTTTGTTAAGAGGCAGCCGAATTTTACACTTAAAAACAATAAGGAAAGAATACAAATCCTACTCCCAAAAAGGAGATCAAGAAGGAACCCTTTTTGGAAACTAATTAAACCAAGGGCAAAATAAGGAAACATGCACAAATCCTTATTTTTTCCCAAAACCCTTAACCTTTAACTTTCAACCCTAATTAATTGAGCTGGCCGTGTGGGCTTTTCCTTGGGCTTGGCCGATCTGAATTGGTGTGGAATGGACTCCATGAATTTGGGTCGGCCCAATGTTGGCGTTGCATTATGGAATGGTGTAGGGAGCTTCCGGAATCTTCTGGAACCTCCCGGAATCATTTCGGAATCAAGATTTTTCAAGATTTTCAAGATTTTTCAAGATTCTGCAAAATATGAAATTCAAGATTTTCAAGAAAATCAAGAACTTCAAGAAATGTCTCTTTCACGTCCAAGAACCTTCGGTGTCTTCAAGAACTTCAAGAAACAACCTTCTTCTTCATTAGGACTTGGTGATTTGCGCCTCTTCTTAAAGATGGTTAGAAGAGTTGCAAGTTGACCCTTTCCTTCTTTTTGCTCCAAGGCGTTTTGCCTTCAGGTTGGCTTCGTAGATTCTGACTCATAATGTGTGTTGTTTTAGCCCTGGATATCCTCATCAGCTACTTAACTTGTAACCCTAACTAATTAAGTTGGCCGTGTGGGCTTTTCTTGTGGGCTGGCCGACTTGTGGAATGGACTCCATGAGTTGGGTCGGCCCAATGTTGATGTCGCATTATGGAAAAATGTAGGGAACTTCAAGAATTGTTTCTTTAAAGTCCAAGAACCTTCCGGCATCTTCAAGAACTTCAAGAAACAGCCTTCTTCTTCATTGTGGATTGGGGAATTGCGCCTCTTCTTCAAGAATGGTTAGAAGAGTTGCAATTTGAACCTTTCCGTCTTTCTGCTCCAAGGCGTTTGCTTCTACTATCACTTGGGCGTCCTTTTGGTAAGCTTGGACAAGGTTGTTGAGTGTCTCTCGAACCTTCTTTGCTCTGCTTCTGATCATCGGCCCAGTGATGTCTACAAGTGGATCCCTTTGATATGGACTTGGATCCTGAAGCATTGTTGGACCTCGATGTAGAACTCGAACCTCCTCAGCTTCTCCGGACTCACTTGCTTGTTGAGTTGTTGCTGGCGTTTGGATGCCCTCATCATCCCCTCCCGGTTGAAAAGGATTTAACCTCAAATCAGCACCCTGTTCATAAGTAAAAGGAGATAAGTCAGCAACATTAAAGGAAGTACTAACACCATACTCACCTGGTAAATCAAGTTTGTAAGCATTAGGCCCCATTTTGGACACGATTTGAAAAGGTCCATCGCCCCGAGGATGGAGTTTTGTCCTTCTTGCAGCAGGGAATCGTTCCTTCCTCATGTGGAACCCAAACCCAGTCGCCTGGTTCAAAGTTCACAGCCTTGCGCCGTTGGTTTGCATGTGCGGCGGCTTTGGCATAGGTTTTCTCCAGGTTTGCCCGAACTCTGGCATGTATGCGCTGCACAGTTTCAGCTTTCTTTGCGCCGTCGAGATTAACCTGTTCCTTCAGCGGCAAAGGGATGAGATCCATTACCGTCAAATGAGTAAAGCCGTAGGCAACTTCGAATGGACAGAACCCTGTTGAGGAGTGCTTGGTTCGGTTGTATGCAAACTCTGCAACCGGCAAGATTTCTTCCCAACGCTTAAGATTCTTTTGAATTAACGCCCTAAGGAGATTGCCAACGGTGCGGTTGATGACTTCCGTCTGACCATCTGTCTGTGGATGACTTGTATTCGAAAACAGTAGTTTTGTGCTGAGGTGGGACCACAAAGTCTTCCAAAAGTAACTCAGAAATTTGATGTCGCGATATGAGACAATGGTGCGCGGTATTCCATGCAACTGAACTATTCCCTGAAAGAACAATTCCGCCACATGTTTGGCATCATCTGATTTCCTGCAAGGAATAAAGTGTGCCATTTTAGAAAACCGATCAACTACGACAAATAAAGAGTCATTACCTCTTTGCGTCCTTGGGAGACCTAGAATAAAATCCATTGAAATGTCGGTTCAAGGTAAAGAAGGAATAGGCAAAGGCGTGTAAAGTCCATGGGGTTTAGATGTAGACTTAGCTTTTAAACAATTAATGCAACGAGTGCAAACATGCTGTACATCTTTATGCATATGCGGCCAATAAAAATGTTCCTGTAACACCTCAAGTGTTTTATGCACACCAAAATGACCCATAAGACCCCCATTGTGAGCTTCACGAACCAGTAATTCTCTAGCAGAACTACGAGGGATGCATAACCTATTTTCCCTAAACAGAAAACCATCCTGTCTATAGTACTTATGGAATGCACCAGATTCACATGCATTATACAAATCCAAAAAATCAACATCAGAAGCATACAAATCCTTTAGATATGCAAATCCTAGCAAAGAATGATCTAAAACAGCCAGAATTTCATACCTGCGAGATAGAGCGTCAGCAACCAAATTATCTTTACCTTTCTTATACTTAATAATGTAAGGAAAAGATTCAATAAAGTTAATGATGAGGACATCAAGGGCAAAAACAACACACATTAGGAGTAAGAATCCACGCAACAAAGAGGACGGCCAAAAAGAAGACAACGCCTTGGAGCAGCAAGGAGGAAATGTTCAAATTGCAATCTTCTAACAATTCTTGAAGAAGAGGCGCAATTCACCACTTCCCAATAAAGAAGAAGGCTGTTTCTTGAAGTTCTTGAAGATGCGGAAGGTTCTTGGACTTAAAGAAACAAATTAATAAAGTTCCCTACAATTTGGGCCGACCCAAACTCATGGACCAGCCCACAAGTTTCGGCCAGCCCAAGAAGCAACAAGAAGCCGCGCGGACAAGCCCACACGGTTCCTTATATTAGTTAGGGTTTTTTGGATTTAATTAGTTAAGTGTTTTATTTCTTTTAGTTAGTTTCCAAAAAGGGTTCTTTCTTGATCTCTTTTTGGGAGTAGGATTTTTATTTTTCCTACTTGTTTTCGAATTAAGTTTCCTTCTTGTTTTGGAAGTTGTAAATTCGGCAATCACCCAATGATGAGGTGACCGAATTCTTCTTTCCTTTTCTTACCATTCCTACTTCTTTCCGGGTTTGGTAATTGTAAAAGAAATTAACCTCTTGGTTAATTTCCAATTCTAGTTCTTTTCTTTTTCTACTTCTTGTATTTTCGGCCACCCTACACTTATAAATAGGGGCCGACTTCTTCAATAATATTCAGAGTATTTCAGATCAAAAACTTAGTGTTTGAAGTACCTCCTTTTATTGCTTTATGTATTTGCATGTCGTAGTTTACATAATTGCATGAAACTTAGCTAATTAGGTTCTTGCTCTGCCTAGTTATTCGCATGTTTCACACCTCTTTCTTGCACTTGGTTCGAATTTATAAACAAGTTGGTCAGGATAGTTTTTCCTTTGTTTTATCAAATCCGAACGTGAGTTAAAGGTTTTGTAAGAGCTTGTCACTTAATCACAAGGTCCTTGGCAACATTATCCGCATGTGTACAACCGTCCACATCAATTGGTATCAGAGCTAAGGAGTGGTTTCGTGACCGGAGGAGATCAACCGATCAAATCCTTTCCAGGTGTTTTCTTTTCCTTGTTAGTCTTGATTATTCTTGAAATTCTTGGAATTGAACTCATCTTCTTGGGGGAAATTTTTTTTTCTTCAAGCTTTTGAATTTTCGGATTTTGGTACTGTTTTTCCATCTTTAAAGGCCAAAAATTCTTTTCATTAAATCGTAACCCTTGCTGAATTTCATAAACTGAAAATCGGGCCTTAAATTTCAAACTAGTACTCGGATTTTTGGCTAGGGTTTCGGGTTTTCAGTTGTTAATTGTTGGGCCTTTTGCGACACTTTTCCACCCTTCTTTTGTGCTGATTTTGTTGGAAAATTGTGAGTTTTGTGGTTGATGTTAAGCAGCTCACTTGTTTGCGCATTGTAAAATTGCATGATTTAGTTTTGGATACTTTCTTTCGAATTCTTGAAAATATAGTGAATTCTTATTTTGTATCCTTGTGCTGCTAAGATTATCCCTGGGATTAGGCTAGTAAATTGAAAATTTGTTTTTGCTGGCCCTAGGGTTCTCAATCGCATATTGCTAAATTGGTACTATTTTCGGCCACTAGGGGGTATTAATTTCGCAAATTTGGTACTGTTTTGCATATTAGAAGAATTGATAATTTGTGGGGATTGGTTTCTTGATTACCTATTGGGTGGGTGATCGCTTCTTTGGGTAGTTTTAGTACTTTCCTGAAGTTGTTTCAACTCTGCTTATTTTTCTTTGCTTCTATTCACTTTGAATTGCCCTGCTTTCAAATTGCCTAGTTATCTTTTCGTGCGACCTGAACATTAGATCTTTAAATTATAATTTGGATTTTGTCATCGTGCACACTCATCTTTTCTGAAATTTGAGGGCTTAACCCCGAAATTTCCTGTTGTGTACATCATATCTGAATTATATTACATAAACATCGTTTGCGAAAAGATTTTCCAAAACAAGAACCAAGTGTTGGTTTTTGCGAAAATTTTTGCTTCTTTCTTAAGTGTCATTGCTTTTGTGTGATTTGCTGCGTGCGTGCCTTATACATTTATCAATACCGGGAGGTTTGAGTGGAAAAAGGCTTGAGTGCACATCTTATACAGGGCGCCACCCTAGAGTGAAACACAGGGTTGTGTGTAGCTATTAGGTGGGAAACACTTGGGGGAATAAGGGGGTAAGGTTATTTCTCACTTTTCCTTATTCTTAGCAGGCAGGTTTTCGCTTTCTTATCCAATGTCAGGTGGAGGTGCTCCTAACCCTTTGGGAAACGAGCAAATCCTGGCTGCGATTGCGCAACTCTCCGCGCGATTCGCTACACTCACGGAGGAAGTCGCCGAACTTAGGACTGAACGGGAACAGAGGCGCACAGACTCAGACGACGATGTTGCCGGCCCAGGCACCAACGCCGCAGACCAGCCTTTCGCAGGCCTCAGTCAGTGCAAGATAACCGTTCCGCCCTTTGCCGGAGGCACGAATCCAGAGGACTATCTCGACTGGGAGATGAAGATGGAGCGCATTTTTGAACTTCATGCGATCCCGGAACACAAGAAAGTCCAACTTGCAGTGGTCCATTTCACCGACTATGCCCTAATCTGGTGGAATCAACAGCACGACCAGCGCAGGAATACGCGACCAATGCGTGCCCGCGCACCGCCTCTCTCTTGGTTTGATTTGACTACTTTAATGCGTAGAACTTTTGTACCTGATTACTATTTTAGAGAATTGTATAGGAAATTACATACTCTTGTACAAGGTTCTATGTCTGTAGATGAGTACTATAGAAAATTAGAGATGGCAAAACTTAGGGCTGATGTACAGGAAGATGAGCTCGCATCTATGGCTCGTTTTCTTAGTGGTTTAAACAGGGGTATTGCTTTAGCTGTTGAATTGCAGAATGCTACGACGCTGACAGACATGCTGCACAAGGCTCGGGTTATGGAGGAGTATCTGAAGTCCGTTCTACCAGTCCGGACACCTACCAGCGCCCCACCAGCCTGGCGCAAGAATCTGACCTACTCGCCACCAGCAAGGAGGCCGATCATGTCTGAACGCAAGGCCATAGTCCCTGTTGCCGCCGCCACCTCTTCTTCTTCACAATAGAAAACGCCATCAACTCCCAACAGTCCATCAGCAACGTGATTTGCCACAAATGCTCGGGCCGTGGCCACTACATGCGTGACTGTCCCAACATCCGGAAGGTATTATTGGGCCACGATGGTGAGTACATTTCAGAGGAGGAAGAAGAAGATCCAACCGTTGACCCTACACAGGAGTTGACTGACAGCACTCCGTCTGCACCAGTGGAGCAATTCGAGTTCCTTAAGAAGATCCATCTCAGAACTTGGTTACTCGCACTCTGACTACAGCTGCTGTCCCGGACACGTCCCAAAGGACAAACATTTTCCATGCCCGAACTAAGGTAAATGGAAAGTTATGTGTTCTGATTATTGATGGAGGGAGTTGTACTAACGTTGCTAGTGAGTATATGGTTGATAAGCTGCGCCTCCCTGTCATCAATCATCCCCGTCCTTATCGGCTTCAATGGCTCGACAGCTCAGACGGCTACAGAGTCACCAAGCAGGTAAGCGTACCATACACTATCGGTAAGTTCGAATCCACGGTTTTATGTGATTTTCTACCAATGGAGGCTTGTCACATTCTACTCGGACGACCATGGCTCTTTGACCTGAAGGCAACACATGATGGGGTCGCCAACACTTACTCAGTCTGCCAGGAGGGCAAGATCCACACGTTCCTTCCCATGCCACCGGCTGAAGTGCGATCAGAAGCTGTTCGTATGAAGGAGTCAATCGCTCAATGGGAAGCTGAAAGGCGCCAAGCGAAGGGTAAGGGGAAAGAATTTGTAAAGGGTAGTCAGGCGAACTCTGATAAGCCTGATCAGGACAAAGTTAGGAGTAGTTGTTTTGCAACGAGAGGAGAGATAGGTCAAGTGTTAGACAACAATAATGATGTATTTGTTTTAGTCTGTAAAGAAAACTATGCTAACCCTGACGATATCCCTCGGGATATCCCTACAGAAGTCAATTCTTTGTTGCAGGAATTTGCTGATGTATTTCCAGACGAGGTGCCGCAGGGTCTGCCGCCACTTCGAGGAATTGAACATCAGATTGACTTCATCCCTGGCGCGCCAATACCAAATCGCCCTGCGTACAAAGCAAATCCGGAGGAAACGAAGGAACTGCAAGCGCAAATCGAGAAGCTATTGGCGCATGGTCAGGTAAGGGAATCTCTAAGTCCTTGTGCTGTACCTGTTATTCTAGTCCCTAAGAAAGAAGGTACATGGAGAATGTGTATGGATTGTAGAGCTGTAAATAAGATAACAATCAAGTATAGGCATCCAATCCCTAGGCTTGATGACATGTTAGAAGATTTGCATGGTTATACTATTTACACAAAAATAGATCTAACACAGGGCTATCATCAAATTCGCATGAGGGAGGGGGACGAATGGAAGACTGCTTTTAAAACTAAATTTGGTTTATATGAGTGGTTAGTCATGCCCTTTGGTCTCACCAATGCACCTAGTACTTTCATGAGGTTAATGAATCATGTGCTTAGAAAGTTTATAGGTAAATTTGTTGTTGTGTATTTTGATGATATCTTGATCTATTCCAGAGATTATAATTCGCATATTGAACATCTTCGTTTGGTTTTAATTGAATTACGTGCTAATCAGGTATATGCCAAGATGCAAAAGTGTACCTTTTGTGTTTCGGAAGTTGTTTTTCTTGGTTTTGTAGTCTCTGCAGATGGTGTCAAAGTTGATGATGCCAGGGTGAAGGCCATTAGGGATTGGCCGCAGCCAACACCGGCCGCCCAGGTTCGGTCATTCCATGGATTGGCTGGATTCTACAGACGGTTTGTGAAAGATTTCTCCACTAAAGCCGCGCCCCTCAATGAACTCTACAAGAAAAACACGCCATTTGTGTGGGGGCCAGCTCAGGAAAAGCTTTTACTAGTTTAAAGCATGATCTCACTCATGCACTTGTTTTAGCATTACCTGATTTTGATAAAGTGTTTGAACTAATGTGTGATGCATCAGGTGTTGGAATTGGTGCAGTATTAATGCAGGAGAAGAAGCCTATCACCTTTTTCAGTGAGAAGCTTAAAGGGGCTGCCTTAAATTATCCTACATATGATAAGGAGCTCTATGCTGTTGTCCGTGCTTTTGAAACGTGGTCACATTATTTGATGTCTAAGGAATTTGTTGTTCATAGTGATCATGAGTCTCTTAAGCACTTAAAGGGACAAAATAAGTTAAATAGACGTCATGCAAAGTGGGTTAACTTTATTGAATCTTTTCCTTATATCATTAAGTATAAGAAAGGTAAGGATAATTTAGTTGCTGACGCTCTATCTCGCAGGTATGAAATGCTGACAATTCTTGATCATACTTTGTTAGGTTTCGCATACCTCAAGGATTTGTATGCTTTTGATGTTGATTTTGCTGATGTGTATAAAGCATGTGAATCTGGTGCATTCCAAAACTACTTTAGACAGGATGGTTTTCTATTTAAGGAAAATAGGTTATGCATCCCTCGTAGTTCCACTAGGGAATTACTGGTTCGTGAAGCTCATAGTGGGGGGCTTATGGGTCATTTTGGTGTGCATAAAACACTTGAACTGTTGCATGAACACTTTTATTGGCCACATATGCGAAAAGATGTCCAGAATGTTTGCTCTCGATGCATTAATTGTTTGCAAGCTAAATCTACTTCTAAACCCCATGGACTTTACACGCCTTTACCTGTACCTTGGACTGACATTTCTATGGATTTTATTCTAGGGCTCCCAAGGACGCAGAAAGGTAATGATTCATTATTTGTCATTGTTGATCGTTTCTCTAAAATGGCGCATTTTATTCCTTGCAGGAAATCAGATGATGCCAGACATGTAGCTGAGTTGTTCTTTCAAGGTATTGTTCGGCTACATGGAATACCGAGAACAATTGTGTCTAATCGCGACGTCAAATTCTTGAGTTATTTTTGGAAGACTTTGTGGTCCCGCCTCGGCACAAAACTGTTATTTTCGACTACAAGTCATCCACAGACGGATGGTCAGACAGAAGTCACCAACCGAACCGTTGGCAACCTACTCAGAGCATTGATTCGGAAGAACCTCAAGCGTTGGGAAGACATCTTGCCGGTTGCAGAGTTTGCATACAACCGAACCAAGCACTCCTCAACAGCGTTCTGTCCATTTGAAGTTGCCTAGGGCTTTACTCCCTTGACGGTAATGGATCTCATTCCTTTGCCGCCCACAGAACAGTTAATCAGACGGTGTAAAGAAAGCTGAGCAAACCATGCAGCATGCATGCAAGAGTTCGAGCTAATCTGGAGAAGACGTATGCCAAAGCCGCCGCCAATGCAAACCAACGGCGCAAGGCTGTGAACTTTGAACCAGGCGACTAGGTTTGGGTTCACATGAGGAAGGAACGATTCCCTGCAGCAAAAAGGACCAAACTCCATCCAAGGGGCGATGGACCTTTTCAGATCGTTTCCAAGATTGGGCCTAACGCCTACAAGCTCGACTTACCAGGTGAGTATGGTGTTAGTTCTTCTTTTAATGTTGCTGACTTGTCTCCTTTTGTTGATGACCAGGTTGCTGATTTGAGGACAAATCCTTTTCAACCGGGAGGGGATGATGCGGGCATCCAAAGTCAACACGCAACAAGTCCACCTACAAGTGATTCGAGTGAAGCTGAGGAGGAGGTTCGAGTTCTACATCGAGGCCCGACAATGCTTCAGGATCCAAGCCCATACCAGAGGGATCCACTTGTAGACATAACTGGGCCAATGACCAGAAGCAGAGCGAAGAAGGTGCGAGAAGCTCTCAACAACCTTGTTCAAGCTTGCCATCAAGATGCTCAGTTAATTGTAGAAGCCCACACCTTGGAGGAAAATGGAGGAAATGTGCAAATTGCGAATCTTCTACAAATCTTTGAAAGAAGAAGCGCAAATCATCAAATCGTAATAAAGAAGAAGGCTGTTTCTTGAAGTCTTGAAGATGCCGGGAGGTTCTTGGACTTAAGAGAAAAAATTGATAAAGTTCCCTACAATTTGGGCCGACCCAAAACTCATGGACCAGCCCACAAGTTTTCGGCCAGCCCAAGGAGTCCACAAGGGAAGCCGCACGGTCCATCCAAGGAGAAAGCCCACACGGCCAGCCCAAGGAGAAGCCACACGGTTTTAGGGATTATTTTCAGATTTTTAATTAAGTTATTTTATTTTTAAGTTAGTTTCCAAAAAGGGTTACCTTATTCTTTTTGGGAGTAGGACTTTTATTCTTTTCCTACTTGTTTTCTAATTAGCTTTACAATTTCGGCAATACCCATGTTTAGGTAAAACCAAATTCTACTTGCCTTTTCTTACCATTCCTACTTCTTTCCGGGTTTGGTAATTGTAAAGAAATTAACCTCTTGGTTAATTTCCAATTCTAATTCTTTCTTTTTCTAATTCTTGTACTAATTTTCGGCCACCCTCACCTATAAATAGGTGACCGAAACATCAATAATATTCAGTGTATTTCAGATCAAAAACTTAGTGTTTGAAGTACCTCCTTTTATTGCTTTATGTATTTGCATGTCGTAATTTACATAATTGCATGAAACTTAGCTAATTAGGTTCTTGCTCTGCCTAGTTATTCGCATGTTTCACACCTCTTTCTTGCACTTGGTTCGAATTTATAAACAAGTTGGTCAGGATAGTTTTTCCTTTGTTTTATCAAATCCGAACGTGAGTTAAAGGTTTTGTAAGAGCTTGTCACTTAATCACAAGGTCCTTGGCAACATTATCCGCATGTGTACAACCGTCCACATCATAGATGCCTATACTTAATGGTCTCTAAGCAAAACCAAACAAGAATAACAGGTACTGCACAAGGGTTTAAAGATTCCCTTACCTGACCATTACCTAAGAGTTTGTCAACCTGATGTTGCAGCTCCTTTGTTTCCTCCGGATTTGCTTTGTACGCCGGGCGGTTTGGAATTGATGAGCCAGGCACGAAGTCAATCTGATGCTCAATTCCACGAAGAAGGGGCACTCCTACCGGCAGCTCTTCATATTCCTGCAAAAGAAACTTGACTTCCATAGGGAGATCCCTAGGGACGTCGGCAAGGTTAGTGGAATCATCCTTAGCAATAAGTACAAAGATACAACTATTTCCCCTTAACACTTGTTCGACTTCCCCCACTGTGGCAAAAAGGCCATGACTAGTATCTTTTTCTGAAGACTTATCAGAGTTCACCTTACTACTACCCTTTACAATTTGTTTACCCTTTCCCTTGTCTTGTCGCTTTTCAGCTGCCCAGGCGGTGATCTTGTCCTTCATCCTGACGGATTCAGCACAAACTTCCTGTGGGGAGAGAGGTAACAAGGTATGGATCTTGCCCCTTTGGCAAATTGAGTAGGTATTAGCAACTCCGTCATGTGTAGCCTTCATGTCAAAGAGCCATGGGCGTCCGAGCATAATGTGACACGCCTCCATAGGGAGCACATCACAAGTAACCTGTCCCTCGAACTTACCTATAGCAAAAGTAACTCGCACCTGCTTGGTAACTCTGTAGCCATCTGAGCTGTCAAGCCATTGCAGCCGGTACGGATGTGGATGGTTAACTATTGGGAGCTTGAGCTTTTCAACCATGTACTCACTGGTGACATTGGTGCAGCTCCCGCCGTCAACTATCAGAACGCAAACAGCTCCATTAACTTTGGTCCTGGTGTGGAAGATGTTGGTCCGTTGAGAAGCATCCTGGACAACAGCTGTGGTTAAGGATCGGGACACAATGGCCATCTGGCTATAGTCTTCAGGGCGATGAATGTCCTCCTCAGTATCAGATTTGCTGTCGTCTGGCAACTTTGGGATGCTACTGGCTTCTTCCTTGTCGTCTTCTTCTTCTGAGATGTACCCACCATCCTGCCCTAGTAGTACTTTTCTGATGTTAGGACAGTCCCGCATGTAATGCCCGTGGCCAGAACACATATGGCAAGTGATCTGCGAAATGCTCTGCCTGGGGGTGCTTGGCGTTTTAGCTGCTGAAGAAGAAAAGGTGGTTGGGGCAGATTGAATAGCTCTACGCTCAGGGTTGAACGACTTCTTGGCGGGTGTTGGTGTGTACACCGGATTCTTCCTCCAAGTAGTAGGGGCGCTGGCAGGCGTCCTAGCTGGTGGAACTGTCTTCAGGTATTCTTCCATCACCCTGGCTTTGTGGAGCATATCCGTCAAACTTGTAGCATTTTGCAATTCGACCGCTAAAGCTATCCCTCTATTAAGCCCACTAAGAAAACGTGCCATGCTGGCGGCATCGTCTTCTATTACATTGGCCCTAATCATAGCCATCTCTAATTTCTTATAATAAGCATCGACAGATAAAGAACCCTGTACAAGAGTGTGTAACTTCCTATACAATTCTATAAAATAATACGCAGGTACAAAAGTCTTGCGCATCGCTGTCGTTAAATCAAACCATGAAATAGGTGGCGCTCGTGCACGCATAGGCCTGGTATTGCGCCTCTGGTCCAATCCTGATTCCACCAAACGAGTGCATATTCGGTGAAATTGACCACCGCGAGTGGAGCCCTCTTGTGTTCGGGAACCGAGTGAAGCTCAAAGATTCGCTCCATCTTGATCTCCCAGTCTAAGTATTCTTCGGGGTTCGTACCTCCGCTGAAAGAAGGCACAGATGTCTTCATTTGACTTAGACCTTCAAAGGGCTTTGTATCAGTGCCAGCCCGTGGGGTGCGAATTTCTTTCTCCTCCTCGAACCGATCCTGTTGGGCAGCCCTTATCTCATCGACCTCGCCCTTGAGGTCTGCGAATTGATTGGTCAAATTCGCAATGGCAGCCATGAGTTGCCAATTCGTAACTGGGGGCGCTTCTCCTCCTGACATACCTAGTAACCAAGAAAGATCCCTGCTAAGAACAAGTAAAAGTGAGCAGAGTAACCTTACTCCCTTGTCCCCCTAGAATGGCCCTCCTAAAAACTACACACAACCCTGTGTATCGCTCGTAGGAATGGCAACCCTTATGTGCTGTATCACTCAGCCTTTTACCTCAGTCCTTGATGAGGACATCCAGGGCTAAAACAACACACATTATGAGTCAGAATCAACGAAGCCTACCTGAAGGCAAAGCCCTTGAAAAGAATGTTGGGAAGAGTGTGAGAGTCATTCTATTCAAAAGGATCCTTGAAGACAATGCATCTCCAAACTCTCCACAATAAAGAAAAGGGTTGTTTCTTGAAGTTCTTGAAGACGCCAGAAGGTTCTTGGACTTTAAAGAGACATTTCTTGAAGTTCTTGATTTTCTTGAAAATCTTGAATTTCATATTTTGCAAAATCTTGAAGAATCTTGAAAATCTTGATTCCGAAATGATTCCGGGAGATTCCAGAAGCTCCCTTCATCATTCCATAAATGCGACATCAACATTGGGCCGACCCAAACTCATGGAGTCCATTCCACAACAATTCGGATCGGCCAAGCCCAACAACAAGCCCATACGGCCAAGCTTAAGTAATTAGGGTTGGAACTTAAGGGTTAGGGTTTTGGGGAAAATAAGGATTTGTGCATGTTTCCTATTTTGCCCTTAGTTTAATTAGTTTCCAAAAAGGGTTCCTTCTTGATCTCCTTTTTGGAGTAAGGATTTTTATTCTTTTCCTTCTTGTTTTTGGTTTGTAATTTCGGCTGCCACTACAATTAAGGTTGACCGAAATTTCCTTTTTGTTTTACCATTCCCCACTTCTTTCAGGGTTTGGTATTGTAAAGGAAATCAATCTCTTGATTGATTTCCAATTCTACTTCTTTTTCCTTATTCTTTTTCATGACTTTTTCGGCTGTTTTACCTATAAATAGGGCAGCCGCCCATCAATAATATACAGAGTATTTAGATCATAAAACTATTAGTTTTGAGTACCATCCCTTTATTGCTTTATGTATTTGCATGCGTGTAGTTTACATATTGCATGAAACTTAGCTAATTAGGTTACTTGCTCTACCTAATTAATTCGCATGTTTCAAACTCTTTTCTCACACTTGGTTCAAAATTCTCAATTAAGTTAGCTTAGGTTAGTTAATTTAGTTCTCTGAATTTTCGAGTGAGTTAGAGGTTATACGAGCTACGTCACTTAATCACAAGGTCCTTGGCAACTTAATCCGCATGTGTACAACCGTCCACATCAGTCCTGTATACTCAATTAATTTCACAAAATCCTAGGCAAAGGTAACAAGCAAGTAATCAATCACACAAAGAACAAACTATATAGGAAAGTAGTCAAAAATCTTTCGGAAAAAAGAACTTGGTTCGATTTTCAGTTTTAAAAACACCTTTTCAAAAAAGAAATTTTAGTAATATAGCTTAAATAAGAAGTACACCAAAAGGAACTTTCGGGGAGAAGCCCTCAAAGTTCAGAGAGAATGGCAGTGCACGAAGACAAAATTCAAGCTATAAGTCAGAGTAAATGTTCAGGTCGCACGAAAAGATAGCAAGCTAAAGAAGCAGGGCAATTCAATTGAAGAAACAAGAATAATTAGCAGGTTTGAAACAAATCAGGAAAGACCTAACTAACCCAAGAAGTGACCACCCTACCCAACAGGTAATCAAGAAACCAATTCCAACCAATTATTCAAGTGTTTGAAAAAAAAATTTTAACCCCTGTGGCAAAAAAATTCCCCTGATGTCACTGTGGTGCTGTGGGGAGTAGTGGCGAAAACGAACACTATCAAGTTTGCAAGCACAGTGACAGAGAAGAAGATTCCTAATAAAGAAAAGAATCCTCTTTGGCTTTGGAGCGTACTTGATAAGGATATCCAGGGCTAAAACAACACACATTATGAGTCAGAATCAATGAAGCCAACCTGAAGGCAAATGCCTTGGAGCAAAATGAAGGAAATGTGCAAATTGCGAATCTTCTAACCATCTTTGAAGAAGATGCGCAAATCACTAAGTCCTAATGAAGAAGAAGGCTGTTTCTTGAAGTTCTTGAAGATGCCAGAAGGTCCTTGGACTTAAAGAAACAAATTAATAAAGTTCCCTACAATTTGGGCCGACCCAAACTCATGGAGACAAAGCCCACAAGTTTTCGGCCAGCCCAAGGAGTCCACAAGAGAAGCCGCACGGCTAGCCCAAGGAGAAAGCCCACACGGCCAGCCCAAGGAGAAAGCCCACACGGCTCCTTAAAATAATTAGGGAATTTCTTTTAATTAATTAAGTTGTTTCTTTTATTCTTTTAGTTAGTTTCCAAAAAGGGTTCTTTCTTGTTCTCCTTTTTGGAGTAGGAATTTTATTCTTTTCCTTCTTGTTTTAAGATTTTATTTTCGGCTACCTAAAAGAATTAGGGTGACCGAATTCTTTTCTCCCTTTTCTTACCATTCCTACTTCTTTCCGGGTTTGGTAATTGTAAAAGAAATTAACCTCTTGGTTAATTTCCAATTCTAATTCTTTCCTTCTTCTACTTTTTGTAACCTTTTTTCGGCTGCCCTTCTCCTATATAAAGGGACCAAATTCTTCAATAATATTCAGAGTATTCATATCATAAAACTTAGTGTTTGAGTACCCTCCTTTTATTGCTTTATGTATTTGCATGTCGTGATTTACATAATTGCATGAAACTTAGCTAATTAGGTTCTTGCTCTACCTAATTATTCACATGTTTCACATCTCTTGCTTGCACTTGGTTCGAATTTACAAACAAGTTAGCTAGGTTAGCTTTCTGATGAGGGCATCCCAAGTCAACAGCACGCAACAAGACAACCTACAAGTGATTCCGGAGAAGCTGAGGAGGAGGTTCGAGTTCTACATCGAGGCCCAACAATGCTTCAGGATCCAAGCCCATATCAGAGGGATCCACTTGTAGACATCACTGGGCCCATGACCAGGAGCAGAGCGAAGAAGGTACGAGAAGCTCTCAACAACCTTGTGCAAGCCTGCCATCAAGATGCCCAGCTGATTGTAGAAGCCCACGCCTTGGAGCAAAATGGAGGAAATGTGCAATTTGCAACTCTTCTAACTATCTTGGAAGGAGAGGCGCAAATCATCACATCTTAATCAAGAAGAAGGCTGTTTCTTGAAGTCTTGAAGAAGCCGGGAGGTTCTTAGACTTAAAAGAAACTAAATAATAAAGTTCCCTACCAATTGGGCCGACCCAAAAACTCATGGACCAGCCACAAGCTTTCGGCCAGCCCAAGGAGTAGCATGAAGCCGCAGGCCCAATCCAAAGAGAGAAGCCCACACGGTTTTAGGGAATTAATTTTCAGAATTTTAATTAAGTCTTTTTAGTCTTTTAGTTAATTTCCAAAAAGGGTTTCCTTATTCTTTTTGGAAGTAGGATTTTTATTCTTTCCTACTTGTTTTCCAATTAGTTTCCTTCTTGTTTTAGGTAGTGTAAAATCGGCAACCACTAAGAATAAGGTTGACCGAATTCTTGTTGCCTTTTCTTACCATTCCTACTTCTTTTCGGTTTGGTAATTGTACAAGAAATTAACCTCTTGGTTAATTTCCAATTCTAATTCTTTTCTTTTCCTACTTTTTGTATTAAAATTCGGCCCCCCTCACCTATAAATAGGTGACCGAATTCATCAATAAAGTTAGAGTATTTCAGATCAAAAACTTAGTGTTTGAAGTACCTCCTTTTATTGCTTTATGTATTTACATGTCGTAGTTTACATAATTGCATGAAACTTAGCCAATTAGGTTCTTGCTCTGCCTAGTTGTTCGCATGTTTCACACCTCTTTTCTTGCACTTGGTTCGAATTCATAAACAAATTGGTCAGGATAGTTTTTCCCTTGTTTTATCAATTCCGAACGTGAGTTAAAGGTTTGTAATCACAAGGTCCTTGGCAACATTATCCGCATGTGTACAACCGTCCACATCAATTGGTATCAGAGCTAAGGAGTGATTTCGTGACCGGAGGAGATCAACCGATCAAATCCTTTTCCAGGTGTTTTCTTTTCCTTGTTAGTCTTGATTATTCTTGAAATTATTGGAATTGAATTCATCTTCTTGGGGGGGAAATTTTTTTCTTCCAGCTTAAAATTGCGATTTTGTGTACTGTTTTTCCATCTTTAAAATCGCAAATTTTCTTAAAATTCGGATACCCTTGCTGCACTTTTTCGAAATTAAAATCGGACCTCAATTTTCAAATTAGGGTTTCGGTTTTGTGACACTAGGGTTCGGGCTTTCTGTCGCTAATTCACGCGACCTAAGGTTTTGTTTGCTTGGTTTTTGCGACGCTTTCTACCCTTATTTTGGTGCTGATTTTGCTGAAAATTGTGAGTTTTGCGGTTGATGTTAAGCAGCTCACTTGTTTGCGCATTGTAAAATTGCATGCTATAAGTTTTGGATACTTTCTTTTGAATTCTTGAAAATATAGTGAATTCTTGATTTTGTATCCTTGTGCTGCTAAGATTATCCCTGGGATTAGGCTAGTAAATTAAAAAAAATTGTTTTTGCTGGCCCTAGGGTTCTCGAAATTGAAAATCGCATATTGATTATTTTGGTACTGTTTTCGGCCATTAGGGGGTATTAATTTCGCAAATTAGGTACTGTTTTGCATATTAGAAGAATTGATAATTTGTGGGGATTGGTTTCTTGATTACCTATTGGGTGGGTGATCGCTTCTTTGGGTAGTTTAGGCTTTCCTGAAGTTGTTTCAACTCTGCTAATTTTTCTTTGCTTCTATTCACTTTGAATTGCCCTGCTTTCAATTGCCTTGTTTATCTTTACGTGCGACCTCTACATTAGATCTTACTTATAGTTTGGATTTTGTCATCGTGCACACTCATCTTTTCTGAAATTTGAGGGCTTAACCCCGAAATTTCCTGTTGTGTACTTCATATCTGAACAATATTACATAACCATCGTTTGCGAAAAGATTTTTCAAAAACAGAACCAAGTGTGGTTTTTGCGAAAATTTTTGCTTCCTTCTTAAGTGTCATTGCTTTTGTGTGATTTGCTGCGTGCCTTATACATTTATCAATACCGGGAGGTTTGAGTGGAAAAAGGCTTGAGTGCACCCTAGAGTGAAACACATGGTTGTGTGTAGCTATTAGGTGGGAAACACTTGGGGGAATAAGGGGGTAAGGTTATTTCTCACTTTTCCTTATTCTTAGCAGACAGGTTTTCGCTTTTCTTATCCAATGTCAGGTGGAGGTGCTCCTAACCCTTTGGGAAACGAGCAAATCCTGGCTGCGATTGCGCAACTCTCCGCGCGATTCGCTACACTCACGGAGGAAGTCGCCGAACTCAGGACTGAACGAGAACAGAGGCGCACAGACTCAGACGATGATGTTGCCGTCCAGGCACCAACGCCGCAGACCAGCCTTTCGCAGGCCTCAGTCAGTGCAAGACGACCGTTCCGCCCTTTGCCGGAGGCACGAATCCAGAGGACTATCTCGACTGGGAGATGAAGATGGAGTGCATTTTTGAACTTCATGCGATCCCGGAACACAAGAAAGTCCAACTTGCAGTGGTCCATTTCACCGACTATGCCCTAATCTGGTGGAATCAACAGCAGGACCAGCGCAGGAATACGCGCCCCATGCGTGCCCGCGCACCGCCTCTCTCTTTGTTTGATTTGACTACTTTAATGCGTAAAACTTTTGTACCTGATTACTATTTTAGAGAATTGTATAGGAAATTACATACTCTTGTACAAGGTTCTATGTCTGTAGATGAGTACTATAGAAAATTAGAGATGGCAAAACTTAGGGCTAATGTACAGGAAGATGAGCCCGCATCTATGGCCCGTTTTCTTAGTGGTTTAAACAGGGGTATTGCTTTAGCTGTGGAACTGCAGCATGCTACAACCCTGAAAGACATGCTGCACAAAGCTCGGGTTATGGAGGAGTATCTGAAGTCCGTTCCACCAGTCTGGACACCTACCAGCGCCCCACCAGCCTGGCGCAAGAATCCGACCTACTCGCCACCAGCAAGGAGGCCGATCATGTCTGAACGCAAGGCCATAGTCCCTATTGCCGCCGCCACTTCTTCTTCATCCCAGCAGAAAACGCCATCAACTCCCAGGCAGTCTATCAGCAACGTTACTTGCCACAAGTGTTCAGGACGTGGCCACTACATGCGTGACTGTCCCAACATCCGGAAGGTATTATTGGGCCAAGATGGTGAGTACATATCGGAATCCGATGAAGAGGAACCAACCGTTGACCTTACAAAGGAGTTAACTGACAGCACTCCGTCAGAACCTGTGGAGCAGTTCAAATTTCTTGAAGAAGATCCATCTCAGAACTTGGTTACTCGCACTCTGACTACAGCTGCTGTCCCGGACACGTCCCAGAGGACAAACATCTTCCATGCCCGCACAAAGGTAAATGGAAAGTTATGTGTTCTGATTATTGATGGAGGGAGTTGTACTAATGTTGCTAGTGAGTATATGGTTGCTAAGTTGCGCCTTCCTGTCATCAATCATCCCCGTCCTTATCGGCTTCAATGGCTCGACAGCTCAGACGGCTACAGAGTCACAAAGCAGGTGAGCGTACCATACGCTATCGGTAAGTTCGAATCCACGGTTTTATGTGATGTTCTGCCAATGGAGGCTTGTCACATTCTACTCGGACGACCATGGCTCTTTGACCTGAAGGCAACACATGATGGGGTCGCCAACACTTACTCGGTCTGCCAGGAGGGCAAGATCCACACATTCCTACCCATGCCACCGGCTGAAGTGCGATCAGAATCTGTTCATATGAAGGAGTCACTCGCTCAATGGGAAGCTGAAAGCGAAGGGTAAGGGGAAAGAACTTGTAAAGGGTAGTCAGGCGAACTCTGATAAGCCTGATCAGAACAAAGTTAGGAGTAGTTGTTTTGCAACGAGAGGAGAGATAGGTCAAGTGTTAGACAGCAATAATGATGTATTTGTTTTAGTATGTAAAGATAACTGTGCTAACCCTGACGATATCCCTCGGGATATCCCTACAGAAGTCAATTCTTTGTTGCAGGAATTTGCTGATGTTTTTCCAGACGAGTTGCCGCAGGGTCTGCCGCCACTTCGAGGAATTGAACATCTGATTGACTTCATCCCTGGCGCGCCTATACCAAATCGCCCTGCGTACAAAGCAAATCCGGAGGAAACGAAGGAGCTGCGGGCACAAATTGAGAAGCTATTGGGGCATGGTCAGGTAAGGGAATCTCTAAGTCCTTGTGCTGTACCTGTTATTCTAGTCCCTAAGAAAGAAGGTACATGGAGAATGTGTATGGATTGTAGAGCAGTAAATAAGATAACAATCAAGTATAGGCACCCTATCCCTAGGCTTGATGACATGTTAGAAGATTTGCATGGTTCTACTGTTTATACAAAAATAGATCTAACACAGGGCTATCATCAAATTCGCATGAGGGAGGGGGATGAATGGAAAACTGCTTTTAAAACTAAATTTGGTTTATATGAGTGGTTAGTCATGCCCTTTGGTCTCACAAATGCACCTAGTACTTTCATGAGGTTAATGAATCATGTGCTTAGAAAGTTTATAGGTAAAATTGTTGTTGTGTATTTTGATGATATCTTGATCTATTCCAGAGATTATAATTCGCATATTGAACATCTTCGTTTGGTTTTAATTGAATTACGTGCTAATCAGTTATATGCCAAGATGCAAAAGTGTACCTTTTGTGTTTCGGAGGTTGTTTTTCTTGGTTTTGTAGTCTCTGCAGATGGTGTCAAAGTTGATGATGCCAAGGTGAAGGCCATTAGGGATTGGCCGCAGCCAACATCGGCCGCCCAAGTTCAGTCATTCCATGGATTGGCTGGATTCTACAGGCGGTTTGTAAAAGATTTCTCCACTAAAGCCGCGCCCCTCAATGAACTCTGCAAGAAGAACACGCCATTTCTATGGGGGCCAGCTCAGGAAACAGCTTTTACTAGTTTAAAGCATGATCTCACTCATGCACCTGTTTTAGCATTACCTGATTTTGATAAAGTGTTTGAACTAATGTGTGATGCATCAGGTGTTGGAATTGGCGCAGTACTAATGCAGGAGAAGAAGCCTATCGCCTTTTTCAGTGAGAAACTAAAAGGGGCTGCCTTAAATTATCCTACATATGATAAGGAGCTCTATGCTGTTGTCCGTGCTTTTGAAACGTGGTCACATTATTTGATGTCTAAGGAATTTGTTGTTCATAGTGATCATGAGTCTCTTAAGCATTTAAAAGGGCAAAATAAGTTAAATAGACGTCATGCAAAGTGGGTTAATTTTATTGAGTCTTTTCCTTACATTATTAAGTATAAGAAAGGTAAAGATAATTTAGTTGCTGACGCTCTATCTCGCAGGTATGAAATGCTGGCAATTTTAGATCATACTTTGTTAGGTTTCGCATACCTCAAGGATTTGTATGCTTTTGATGTTGATTTTGCTGATGTGTATAAAGCATGTGAATCTGGTGCATTCCAAAAGTACTTTAGACAAGATGGTTTTCTGTTTAGGGAAAATAGGTTATACATCCCTCGTAGTTCCACTAGGGAATTACTGGTTCGTGAAGCTCATAGTGGGGGGCTTATGGGTCATTTTGGTGTGCATAAAACTCTTGAACTGTTGCATGAACACTTTTATTGGCC
Organism: Leptodermis oblonga; assembly: GCA_016801395.1. Classification (NCBI taxonomy): domain Eukaryota; kingdom Viridiplantae; phylum Streptophyta; class Magnoliopsida; order Gentianales; family Rubiaceae; genus Leptodermis; species Leptodermis oblonga. The sequence goes on along the minus strand of CM028759.1, from coordinate 22,570,302 downwards.
GCATATGCGCAAAGATGTACAGAATGTTTGCTCTCGATGCATTAATTGTTTGCAAGCTAAATCTACTTCTAAGCCCCATGGGCTTTACACGCCATTACCTATCCCTTCTGTGCCCTGGACTGACATTTCTATGGATTTTATTTTAGGGCTTCCAAGGACGCAGAAAGGTAATGATTCTTTATTTGTCGTTGTTGATCGTTTCTCTAAAATGGCGCATTTCATTCCTTGCAGGAAATCAGATAATGCCAGACATGTAGCTGAGTTGTTCTTCCAAGGTATTGTTCGGCTACATGGAATTCCGAGAACCATAGTCTCCGATCGCGACGTCAAATTCTTGAGTTATTTTTGGAAGACTTTGTGGTCCCGCCTCGGCACAAAACTGTTGTTTTCGACTACAAGTCATCCACAGACGGATGGTCAGACGGAAGTCACCAACCGAACCGTTGGCAACCTACTCAGAGCATTGATTCAGAAGAACCTCAAACGTTGGGAAGACATCTTGCCGGTTGCAGAGTTTGCCTACAACCGAACCAAGCACTCCTCCACAGGGTTCTGTCCATTTGAAGTTGCTTACGGCTTTACTCCTTTGACGGTGATGGATCTCATTCCTTTGCCAGTTAAAGAACAAGTTAATCCAGATGGTGCATGGAAAGCAGAAACCGTACAGCGCATTCATGCCAAAGTTCGCGCAAATTTGGAGAAAATATATGCCAAAGCCGCCGCCAGTGCAAACCAACGGCGCAAGGCTGTGAATTTCGAACCAGGCGACTGGGTTTGGGTTCACATGAGGAAGGAGCGATTCCCTGCAGCGAGAAGGACCAAACTCCATCCAAGGGGCGATGGACCTTTTCAGATCGTTTCCAAGATTGGGCCTAACGCCTACAAACTCGACTTACCAGGTGAGTATGGTGTTAGTTCTTCCTTTAATGTTGCTGACTTGTCTCCTTTTGTTGATGAACAGGTTGCTGATTTGAGGACAAATCCTTTTCAACCGGAGGGGATGATGAGGGCATCCCAAGTCAACAGCACGCAACAAGACAATCTACAAGTGATTCCGGAGAAGCTGAGGAGGAGGTTCGAGTTCTACATCGAGGCCCAACAATGCTTCAGGATCCAAGCCCATATCAGAGGGATCCACTTGTAGACATCACTGGGCCCATGACCAGGAGCATAGCGAAGAAGGTACGAGAAGCTCTCAACAACCTTGTGCAAGCCTGCCATCAAGATGCCCAGCTGATTGTCACGCCTTGGAGCAAAATGGAGGAAATGTGCAATTTGCAACTCTTCTAACTATCTTGGAAGGAGAGGCGCAAATCATCACATCTTAATCAAGAAGAAGGCTGTTTCTTGAAGTCTTGAAGAAGCCGGGAGGTTCTTGGACTTAAAAGAAACTAAATAATAAAGTTCCCTACCAATTGGGCCGACCCAAAAACTCATGGACCAGCCACAAGCTTTCGGCCAGCCCAAGGAGTAGCATGAAGCCGCAGGCCCAATCCAAAGAGAGAAGCCCACACGGTTTTAGGGAATTAATTTTCAGAATTTTAATTAAGTCTTTTTAGTCTTTTAGTTAATTTCCAAAAAGGGTTTCCTTATTCCTTTTGGAAGTAGGATTTTTATTCTTTCCTACTTGTTTTCCAATTAGTTTCCTTCTTGTTTTAGGTAGTGTAAAATCGGCAACCACTAAGAATAAGGTTGACCGAATTCTTGTTGCCTTTTCTTACCATTCCTACTTCTTTCCGGGTTTGGTAATTGTACAAGGAATTAACCTCTTGGTTAATTTCCAATTCTAATTCTTTTCTTTTCCTACTTTTTGTATTAAAATTCGGCCCCCCTCACCTATAAATAGGTGACCGAATTCATCAATAAAGTTAGAGTATTTCAGATCAAAAACTTAGTGTTTGAAGTACCTCCTTTTATTGCTTTATGTATTTGCATGTCGTAGTTTACATAATTGCATGAAACTTAGCCAATTAGGTTCTTGCTCTGCCTAGTTGTTCGCATGTTTCACACCTCTTTTCTTGCACTTGGTTCGAATTCATAAACAAATTGGTCAGGATAGTTTTTCCCTTGTTTTATCAATTCCGAACGTGAGTTAAAGGTTTGTAAGAGCTTGTCACTTAATCACAAGGTCCTTGGCAACATTATCCGCATGTGTACAACCGTCCACATCACTTTCCTTTGTTTTCTCTTAAATCCGAACGTGAGTTAGGGATTTTATTCGAGCTTGTCACTTAATCACAAGGTCATTGGCAACATTATCCGCATGTGTACAACCGTCCACATCAATTGGTATTAGAGCTAAGGAGTGGTTTCGTGGCTGGAGGAGGTCGAAGACCAAATCCTTATCAGGTGTTTTCTTTTCCTTGTTAGTCTTGTTTATCTTGAAATTCTTGGATTAGAACTCATCTTCTTGGGGAAAATTATTTTCTTTCAAGTTTTCAATTTTCGATTTTGGTGCTGTTTCCCTATCTTTAAAAATCAAAAATTTCTTGGAAGAATTGAACCAAATTTTAAAGTACTGAAAAACGCAACTTAGGGTTTTAAAAATCACCTTCTTTTGCGAAAGGCTAGTACTGTTTTGGGCTGTTTTTCTCTTTTTAAAATCGCATTCCCTTGCCATAATTTCATAAGTTAAAATCGGGCCTTAAATTTCGAACTAGTGTTCGGATTTTTGGCTAGGGTTTCGGTTTTTCAGTTGTAAAAGTGCCGGGCTTTTGCAATTTATTCTACCTCTTTTGGTGCTGATTTAGTTGAAAATTGTGAGCTTTTGCGGTTGATGTTAAGCAGCTCACATTATTTGTGCATTGAAAATTGCATGCGCTAGTTTTGGATACCTTGTTTTGAATTCTTGAAAATATAGTGAATTCTTGATTTTGTATCCTTGTGCTGCTGAGATTATCCCTGGGAATAGGTTAGTGAGTCAAAAAATTGAACTTTGCTAGCCCTAGGGTTTTCGTTTCATTAAAATCGCATAGTGCTAAGGTTTCGGCCACTAAGGGGGTTTAAAATTTCGCAATTTGGTACTGTTTTGCATATTGAAGGAATTAAGAATTTGTGGGGATTGGTTTCTTGATTACCTATTGGGTGGGTGATCTCTTCTTTGGTTAGTTTTAGGACTTTCCTGAAGTTGGTTCAACTCTGCAAATTTTTCTTTGATTCTATTCAATTTTGAATTGCCCTGCTTCAACTGCTAGTTTATCTTTTCGTGCGACCTGAACATTTACTCTTATATTATAGTTTGGATTTTGTCATCGTGCACACTTATCTTTTCTGAAATTTGAGGGCTTAACCCCAAATTTCCTGTTGTGTACTTCATATCGGAGCTATATTACAAAATTTCGTTTGCGAAAAGATTTTTCAAAATAGAACCAAGTGTCTATTTTTGCAAAAATTTGCTTCTTTTCTTAAGTGTCATTGCTTTTGTGTGAATTGCTGCTGGCCTAATACATTTATCAATACCGGGAGGTAGAGTGGAAAAAGGCTTGAGTGCACATTTTATACAGGGCGCCACCCTAAGAGTGAAACACAGGGTTGTGTGTAGCTGTTAGGTGGGAAACACTTGGAGGAACAAGGAGGTAAGGTTATTTCTCACTTTTCCTTGTTCTTAGCAGACAGGTTTTCGCTTCTTTTTAACCGATGTCAGGTGAAGGTGCTCCTATCCCTTTGGGGAGCAAGCAAATACTGGCTGCGATAGCGCAACTCTCAGTGCAATTCGCTTAGGGTCTCGTACTCCGAGCCCTTCAATGGCGGTGTAAGGCTACAACATTGTGCAAATTGACCCCTATAGGGAGATTTGGTGCCATTGTTGTTTCTTCTTACTTTGCCTCGGAAATCCCAATGGAGATTTTCGCTCAACTACATGTTCCAACGCCTGTTCCAAAACAAGTTTTCTGCTTATTCAGGGGCTGTGCATGGAGGTTTGATATTCGTGTGAAGTTTACTCTTATACTTCATACAACTTGCTGAAATTTTGTTTACAAATTTTCTGCTCACTAATCCGTCAGTCGGAATACCTCCGAGCAATCATATTTTGTTTGTTTTGTAGGGATTCCACAGTTTTGGATTGGTGCTTCACAACGACGCATGGCAATTTTGATTGCAGTTCCACGTTCTAGTCATGGGACTTTATGCGCCTGGGAATCGATTACATCATCATGTTATCATTGATTCTCTTTATCTTGGTTATCTTCATGTTAAGGATTTTACAACATTTCGCATCTTGTGAATCTTAAACATGTGCATGACTTCTTGGAATACATCTTTTGGTTCTTGACTGCATGATTTTTGCTTCAACTATTCCTTAAGATGTCTTTCTCAGAAATTGTCTCTGTAAGTACTAATTGTTATACATGCAATTTCTGCTTGTTTCTTTCCAAATTTATGCAATTGTGAAACTAACATTTTCGCATGCATGATTCTTTTGTGTTGAGTATGTAGTTATGTTGTTCTAACTATATCTACCTGTGAATTAAGTTTGAGATTTCTTGTTCGATATGTAATCTTTCTTGAGGAGTATGGATAAGTTCCTGAGGTTTTAGATGCTTCTTGCTAGTTTCCTGCAAGTGTCTAGAAGGTTCTTGAGAGATTCTTGAAGAATTAAGGAGGGTTATCTTTGTCTTGAAATCGTCTTCAAATAAGCAGGGGGATGAAAACTTCCTACTCTTCGTGGTTGCGCAATTGAGATGAGCGTAGCCTACAAACTTCATTGCCGGGTAAGTATGATCTATGTTTTGTGTTAATATTACTGACTTGTTTATGTTTGTTTTCAGCACCTCAGATTCGAATCCTTTTCAACCGGGTGGGAATGATAAGGATATCCAGGGCTAAAACAACACACATTATGAGTCAGAATCAATGAAGCCAACCTGAAGGCAAATGGCTTGGAGCAAAATGAAGGAAATGTGCAAATTGCGAATCTTCTAACCATCTTTGAAGAAGATGCGCAAATCACTAAGTCCTAATGAAGAAGAAGGCTGTTTCTTGAAGTTCTTGAAGATGCCGGAAGGTTCTTGGACTTAAAGAAACAAATTAATAAAGTTCCCTACAATTTGGGCCGACCCAAACTCATGGAGACAAAGCCCACAAGTTTTTGGCCAGCCCAAGGAGTCCACAAGAGAAGCCGCACGGCTAGCCCAAGGAGAAAGCCACACGGCCAGCCCAAGGAGAAAGCCCACACGGCTCCTTAAAATAATTAGGGAATTTCTTTTAATTAATTAAGTTGTTTCTTTTATTCTTTTAGTTAGTTTCCAAAAAGGGTTCTTTCTTGTTCTCCTTTTTGGAGTAGGAATTTTATTCTTTTCCTTCTTGTTTTAAGATTGTATTTTCGGCTACCTAAAAGAATTAGGGTGACCGAATTCTTTTCTTCCTTTTCTTACCATTCCTACTTCTTTCCGGGTTTGGTAATTGTAAAAGAAATTAACCTCTTGGTTAATTTCCAATTCTAATTCTTTCCTTCTTCTACTTTTTGTAACCTTTTTTCGGCTGCCCTTCTCCTATATAAAGGGACCGAATTCTTCAATAATATTCAGAGTATTCATATCATAAAACTTAGTGTTTGAGTACCCTCCTTTTATTGCTTTATGTATTTGCATGTCGTGATTTACATAATTGCATGAAACTTAGCTAATTAGGTTCTTGCTCTACCTAATTATTCGCATGTTTCACATCTCTTGCTTGCACTTGGTTCGAATTTACAAACAAGTTAGCTAGGTTAGCTTTCCTTTGTTTTCTCTTAAATCCGAACGTGAGTTAGGGATTTTATTCGAGCTTGTCACTTAATCACAAGGTCCTTGGCAACATTATCTGCATGTGTACAACCGTCCACATCAGTACTGCTGTGGGGAGTAGTGTCGATGAACGAACACTATTAACTTTGCATGCACACTTTAAACCGTGGAGAAATCAATTCTTGAAGCAATTGCCACAAAGATACTAAAATTGCAATTTTATCACTGATGAGGACATCCAGGGCTAAAACAACACACATTATGAGTCAGAATCAACGAAGCCAACCTGAAGGCAAAGCCCTTGAAAAGAATGTCGGGAAGAGTGTGAGAGTCATTCTATTCAAAAGGATCCTTGAAGACAATGCATCTCCAAACTCTCCACAATAAAGAAAAGGGTTGTTTCTTGAAGTCCTTGAAGACGTCGGAAGGTTCTTGGACTTTAAAGAGACATTTCTTGAAGTTCTTGATTTTCTTGAAAATCTTGAATTTCATATTTTGCAGAATCTTGAAGAATCTTGAAAATCTTGATTCCGAAATGATTCTGGGAGATTCCAGAAGATTCCGGAAGCTCCCTACACCATTCCATTATGCGCCATCAACAATTGGGCCGACCCAATCCATGGAGTCCATTCCACATCATCAAGTCGGCCAGCCCATCAAGAAGCCCACACGCAAGGCCTAGTCCATTAGGGTTTGCGAAAGTAAGGTTTAGGGTTTGGGGGAAAATAAGGGTTTGTGCATGTTCCCTATTTTGCCCTTAGTTTATTAGTTCCCAAAAAGGATCCCTTCTTGATCTCCTTTTTTGGATAGGATTTATATTTATTTCCTACCTATTTCAAGTGTGAATTTCGTCCATAACCATATCCATATGGCAGACAAATTCAGCAACTTCCAAAACCTAGTTCCTTTAGGTTTTGGGTTTGTAAGAAATCAATCTCTTGATTGGTTTCCAATTTTAATTGTTTTCCTAGTCTAAATAGGGTAGAATTTCGTCCACCTAATCATATAAAGGTGACTTAATTCGTTCACCATTGTCCTTGTTCATTTAGGACTTGGTTTGTAAGGAAAATCCAATTCTGATTGGTTTCCACTTTCGCTGCTTTCAGTTATTCTTTTCCTATTGTAATTTGGATACCCCTATACCTATAAATAGGGGCATCCACGAAATTAATAATAGAAGTATTCAGATCATAAAAACTATTAGTTTTGAGTACTCTCCCTTTATTGCTTTATGTATTTGCATGCGTGTAGTTTACATATTGCATGAAACTTAGCTAATTAGGTTAATTGCTCTACCTAATTATTTCACATGTTTCAACTCTTTCTTACACTTGGTTCGAAAATCATTAAGTAAACTTAGCTTAGGTTAGTTTATTTTGGTTCTCTTATTTTCGGGTAAGATAGAGGTTATACGAGCTACGCTAGTTAATCACACTTTCCGGGCAACTTTCATCCGCATGTGTACAACCGTCCACATCAATTGGTATCAGAGCTTAGGAGTGGTTTCGTGGCTGGAGAAGGTCGAAGTAACCCGACCGAATCTTATCAGGTGTTTTCTTTTCCTTGTTAGTCTTGCTTGTCTTGAAATTCTTGGAAGTAGAACGCATCTTCTTGGGGAAATTTTTTTTCTTTCAAGCTTTGAATTTCGGTTTTTGGTACTATTTTAAAATCGAAATTTCCTTAGAAAAATTAAACCAAATTTTAAAGTACTGAAAAACGTAACTTAGGGTTTTAAAATCACCTTCTTTTTGCAAAAAGCTTGTACTGTTTTGGGGCTGTTTTTCTTAACTTAAAATCGCATATCCCTTGCTGCAAATTCAAAATTAAAATTCGGACTTTAGAAACAAAGTTAGGGTTCGGATTTTAGGCTTAGCTAGGGTTTCGGTTTTTGTTGCTTCTTTTTAGTCGCCTTGCTTGCGACACTAGGGTTTTTGAGAGACGCTTTAGTGTTGCTATTTTTGCATCTAAATTGCTGGGTTTTGCGACTATTTTTCTACCCCTCTTGTGCTGATTTTGTGAACGTTGGTGAGTTTTTGCGGTTGATGTTAAGCAGCTCACCTTATCTGCGCATTGTGATTTGCATGCACTAGTTTCGGATACCTTGTTTTGAATTCTTGAAAATATATTGAATTCTTGATTTTGTGTCCTTGTGCTGCTGGAATTATCCCTGGGAATTGGTTAGTGAGTCAAAATTGCACTTTGCTAGCCCTAGGGTTTCTTTGCTTAAAATCGCATATTAGAAATTTTCGCCACTTAGGGGTTTGTTAAAATTCGCAATTGAGTTGTCTGCATATTGAAAGAATTGATAATTTTCTGGGATTGGTGTCTTTGATTACCTATTGGGTGGGTGATCTCTTCTTTCGTTAGTTTTAGGACTTTCCTAAAGTTGTTTCAACTCTGCTTATTTTTCTTGATTCTATTCAATTCTTGAATTGCCCTGCTTTTAACTGCTAGTTGTATCTTTTCAAGCGACCTGAACGTTTACTCTTGAATTATAGTTTGGATTTTGTCATCGTGCACACCCATATTTTCTGAAATTTGAGGGCTTCACCCCAAAATTTCCTTGTTGTGTACCTCTTATCTGAACTATATTACAAATATCGTTTGCGAAAAGATTTTTCAACATCAAAATAGAACCAAGTATCTATTTTCGAAAATTTGTGCTTTTTCCTTAAGTATCATTGCTATGCGTGAATTACTGTTTGCCTTATACATTTGTCAATACTGGGAGGTAGAGTGGAAAAAAGCTTGAGTGAACATACTATAAGGGCACCACCCTAGAGTGAAACACTGGTTTGTGTGTAACTGTTAGGTGGGATACACTTGGGAGACAAGGGGGTAAGGTTACTACTCATTTTTCCTTGTTCTTAGCAGACAGATTTTCGCCTATAACCGATGTCAGGTGGAGGTGCTTCTGCCCCTTTGGGGAGTGAGCAAATACTGGCTGCAATTGCGCAACTCTCAGCGCAATTTGCTTAGGGTTTCGTATTACGAGCCCTTCAACGGCGGTGTAAGGCTACAACATTTGCAAATTGACCCGTATAGGGAGATTTGGTGCCATTGTTGTTTCTTCTTACTTGGCCTCGGAAATCCAAATGGAGAAGTTCTCAGAACTCATTGAGATTTTCGCTCAACTACAGGATGGCGTGCCAACCCACCGCGGACGGCATGGTCCTTTCACCATCCAGGTTCCACAGCAAGTTCTTTGCTTATTCAGGGGCTGTGAATGGAGGTTTGATATTCGTGTGAAGTTTACTCTTATACTTCATACAACTTGCTGAAATTTGGTTACAAATTTTCTGCTCACTAATCCGTTGGCCGGAATACCTCCGAGCAATACTATTCTGTTTGTTTTGTAGGGATTCCACCATTTTGGATTGGTGCTTCACAATGACGCATAGCAATGTTGATTGCAGTTCCACGTTATAGTCATGGGACTTCATGCGCCTGGGAATCGAGGTAAGTCACAGTACAAGGTACGCCTTTACTTTTACTTTGATTCTCCTTCTATTGGTTATCATCATGTTAGGGATTTTACAACATCTTCAGTATTGTTAATCTTAAACATGTGCATAGCCTCTTGGAATACATCTTTTGGTTTCACGATTGCATGATTTTGTAGTTCAACTATTCCCTAAGATGTCTTTCTCAGAAATTGTCTCTGTAATTACTGATTGGTATTTACATCAGTTATACATGCAATTTCTGCTTGTTACATTAAAAATTATGCAATTGTGAAAATGACATATATCATATGCATAATTCTTTTGTGCTATGTGTTGAGTATGTAGTTATGTTGTTCTAACTATATCTGCCTGTGAATAAAGTTTGAGATTTCTTGTTCGATATGTAATCCTTCTTGAGGAGTAGGGATAAGTTCCTGAGGTTTTAGGTGCTTCCTGATAGTTTCCTGTAAGCGTCTAGAAGGTTCTTGAGAGGTTCTTGAAGAATTAAGGATGATTATCATTGTTCTTGAAATCGCCTTCAAAAGCGCAGGGAGATAAGAACTTCCTACATCAACACTCATCGTGGTTGCGCAATTGAGGGGCATAGCATACAAACTTCATTGCCGGGTAAGTATGATCTATGTTTTGTATTAATATTACTGACTTGTTGATGTGGACGGTTGTATACATGCGAATAATGTTGCCAAGGACCTTGTGATTAAGCGGCGAGCTCGTATAATACTTCTAACTTACTTTCGAAAATCAGAGAAATAAAGCTAACCTAAGTTAATTTTATTTTAGATTCGAACCAAGTGTAAGATAGGAGTTTTGAACATGCGATTAATTAGGTAGAGCAAGTAACCTAATTAGCTAAGTTCATGCAATTATGTAAACTACGACATGCAAATACATAAAGCAATAAAAGGAGGGTACTCAAACACTAAGTTTTATGATCTGAATACTCTGAATATTCTTGAGGATTTCGGCCCCTATTTATAGGCTTTAAGGGCAGCCAAATTTGGTACAAGAAGTAGAAGAAGGAAAGAATTAGAATTGGAAATTAACCAAGAGGTTAATTTATGTTACAATACCAAACCCTGAAAGAAGTAGGAGAATGGTAAGAAAAGGAAAAGGAAATTCGGTTTTACCCTTAACAAGTGGCAACCGAATTTGTAAACTAAAAATAAGGAAAAGAATAAAATTCCTACTTCCAAAAAGAATAAGGGAACCCTTTTTGGAAACTAACTTAAAAGAATAAAAGAAACAACTTAATTAATTAAAGAAATTCCCTAATTAAGTAACTAGTCGTTGGCTTGCTTTGTGGGCTGCCGTGCGGCTTCCTCTTCCTTTCTTGGGCTGGCCGAAACTTGTGGGCTGGTCCTCCATGAGTTTGGGTCGGCCCAAATTGTAGGGAACTTCATGAATTGTTTCTTTAAAGCCCAAGAACCTTCCGGCATCTTCAAGACTTCAAGAAACAACCTTCTTCTTCATTAGGACTTGGTGATTTGCACCTCTTCTTCAAAGATGGTTAGAAAAGTTGCAAGTTGCACATTTCCTTCATTTTGCTCCAAGGCGTGGGCTTCTACAATCAGCTGAGCATCGTGATGGCAAGCTTGAACAAGGTTGTTGAGTGCATCTCAAACCTTCTTCGCTCTGCTTCTGGTCATGGGCCCAGTGATGTCTACAAGTGGATCGCTCTGATATGGGCTTGGATCCTGAAGCATTGTCGGGCCTCGATGTAGAACTCGAACCTCCTCCTCAGCTTTTCCGGAACCACTTGCTTGTTGACTTTGACTTGTTGCTTGACTTAGGATGCCCTCATCATCCCCTCCCGGTTGAAAAGGATTTGTCCTCAAATTAGAACCCTGTTCATGGACTGATGAGGGCATCCCAAGTCAAGCAACAAGTCAAAGTCAACAAGCAAGTGGTTCCGGAGAAGCTGAAGAGGAGGTTCGAGTTCTACATCGAGGTCCGACAATGCTTCAGGATCCAAGCCCATATCAGAGGGATCCACTTGTAGATATCACTGGGCCCATGACCAGAAGCAGAGCAAAGAAGGTTCGAGATGCACTCAACAACCTGGTTCAAGCTTGCCATCAGGATGCTCAGCTGATTGTAGAAGCCCACGCCTTGGAGCAAAATGAAGGAAATGTGCAAATTGCGAATCTTCTAACCGTCTTTGAAGAAGATGCGCAAATCACTAAGTCCTAATGAAGAAGAAGGTTGTTTCTTGAAGTTCTTGAAGATGCCAGAAGGTTCTTGGACTTAAAGAAACAAATTAATAAAGTTCCCTACAATTTGGGCCGACCCAAACTCATGGAGACAAAGCCCACAAGTTTCGGCCAGCCCAAGGAGTCCACAAGAGAAGCCGCACGGCTAGCCCAAGGAGAAAGCCACACGGCCAGCCCAAGGAGAAAGCCCACACGGCTCCTTAAAATAATTAGGGAATTTCTTTTAATTAATTAAGTTGTTTATTTTATTCTTTTAGTTAGTTTCCAAAAAGGGTTCTTTCTTGTTCTCCTTTTTGGAGTAGGAATTTTATTCTTTTCCTTCTTGTTTTAAGATTGTATTTTCGGCTACCTAAAAGAATTAGGGTGACCGAATTCTTTTCTTCCTTTTCTTACCATTCCTACTTCTTTCCGGGTTTGGTAAACCTCTTGGTTAATTTCCAATTCTAATTCTTTCCTTCTTCTACTTTTTGTAACCTTTTTCGGCTGCCCTCTAAGTCTATAAATAGGGGCCGAAACTTCAATAATATTCAGAGTTTTCAGATCATAAAACTTAGTGTTTGGGTACCCTCCTTTTATTGCTTTATGTATTTGCATGTTGTAGTTTACATAATTGCATGAAACTTAGCTAATTAGGTTCTTGCTCTACCTAATTATTCGCATGGACAAAAGAAGACAAGTCAGCAACATTAAAGGAAGAACTAACACCATACTCACATGGTAAGTCGAGTTTGTAGGCGTTAGGCCCAATCTTGGAAACGATTTGAAAAGGTCTATCGCCCCTTGGATGGAGTTTGGTCCTTCATGGAGTTTGGCCCCGTGCGGCTTCCCTTGTGGACTCCTTGGGCTGGCCGAAAACTTGTGGGCTGGTCCATGAGTTTTGGGTCGGCCCAAATTGTAGGGAACTTTATCAATTTGTTTCTCTTAAGTCCAAGAACCTCCCGACATCTTCAAGACTTCAAGAAACAGCCTTCTTCTTTATTAGGATTTGATGATTTGCGTTTCTTCTTCAAAGATTTGTAGAAGATTCGCAATTTGCACATTTCCTCCATTTTCCTCCAAGGCGTGGGCTTCTACAATTAACTGAGCATCTTGATGGCAAGCTTGAACAAGGTTGTTGAGAGCTTCTCGCACCTTCTTCGCTCTGCTTCTGGTCATTGGCCCAGTTATGTCTACAAGTGGATCCCTCTGGTATGGGCTTGGATCCTGAAGCATTGTCGGGCCTCGATGTAGAACTCGAACCTCCTCCTCAGCTTCACTCGAATCACTTGTAGGTGGACTTGTTGCGTGTTGACTTTGGATGCCCGCATCATTCGGCCTCCTTGCTGGTGGCGAGTAGGTCGAATTCTTGCGCCAGGCTGGTGGGGCGCTGGTAGGTGTCCGGACTGGTGGAACGGACTTCAGATACTCCTCCATAACCCGAGCCTTGTGCAGCATGTCTGTCAGCGTCGTAGCATTCTGCAATTCAACAGCTAAAGCAATACCCCTGTTTAAACCACTAAGAAAACGAGCCATAGATGCGGGCTCATCTTCCTGTACATCAGCCCTAAGTTTTACCATCTCTAATTTTCTATAGTACTCATCTACAGACATAGAACCTTGTACAAGAGTATGTAATTTCCTATACAATTCTCTAAAATAGTAATCAGGTACAAAAGTTCTACGCATTAAAGTAGTCAAATCAAACCAAGAGAGAGGCGGTGCGCCGGCACGCATTGGTCGCGTATTCCTGCGCTGGTCCTGCTGTTGATTCCACCAGGTTAGGGCATAGTCAGTGAAATGGACCACTGCAAGTTGGACTTTCTTGTGTTCCGGGATCGCATGAAGTTCAAAAATGCGCTCCATCTTCATCTCTCAGTCGAGATAGTCCTCTGGATTCGTGCCTCCAGCAAAGGGCGGAACGGTTGTCTTGCACTAACTGAGGCCTGCGAAAGGCTGGTCTGCGGCGTTGGTGCCTGGGCCGGCAACATCGTCGTCTGAGTCTGTGCGCCTCTGTTCCCGTTCAGTCCTAAGTTCGGCGACTTCCTCCGTGAGTGTAGCGAATCGCGCGGAGAGTTGCGCAATTGCAGCCAGGATTTGCTCGTTTCCCAAAGGGTTAGGAGCACCTCCACCTGACATTGGATAAGAAAGCAAAAACCTGTCTGCTAAGAATAAGGAAAAGTGAGAAATAACCTTACCCCCTTATTCCCCCAAGTGTTTCCCACCTAATAGCTACACACAACCCTGTGTTTCACTCTAGGGTGGCGCCCTGTATAAGATGTGCACTCAAGCCTTTTTCCACTCAAACCTCCCGGTATTGATAAATGTATAAGGCACGCAGCAAATCACACAAGAGCAATGACACTTAAGAAAGAAGCAAAAATTTTCGCAAAAACCAACACTTGGTTCTTGTTTTGGAAAATCTTTTCGCAAACGATGTTTATGTAATATAATTCAGATATGATGTACACAACAGGAAATTTTGGGGTTAAGCCCTCAAATTTCAGAAAAGATGAGTGTGCACGATGACAAAATCCAAATTATAATTTAAAGATCTAATGTTTAGGTCGCACGAAAAGATAACTAGGCAATTTGAAAGCAGGGCAATTCAAAGTGAATAGAAGCAAAGAAAAATAAACAGAGTTGAAACAACTTCAGGAAAGTACTAAAACAACCCAAAGAAGCGATCACCCACCCAATAGGTAATCAAGAAACCAATCCCCACAAATTATCAATTCTTCTAATATGCAAAACAGTACCAAATTTGCGAAATTAATACCCCGTAGTGGCCGAAAACAGTACCAACTTTAGCAATATGCGATTGAGAACCCTAGGGCCAGCAAAAACAAATTTTCAATTTACTAACCTAATCCCAGGGATAATCTTAGCAACACAAGGATACAAAATCAAGAATTCACTATATTTTCAAGAATTCGAAAGAAAGTATCCAAAACTAGATCATGCAATTTTACAATGCGCAAACAAGTGAGCTGCTTAACATCAACCACAAAACTCACAATTTTCCAACAAAATCAGCACAAAAGAAGGGTGGAAAAGTGTCGCAAAAGCCCCACAATTAACAACTGAAAACCCGAAACCCTAGCCAAAAATCCGAGTACTAGTTTGAAATTTAAGGGCCGATTTTCGGTTTATGAAATTTCAGCAAGGGTTACGATTTAATGAAAAGAATTTTCGGCCTTTAAAGATGGAAAAACAGTACCAAAATCCGAAAATTCAAAAGCTTGAAGAAAAAAATTTTCCCCCAAGAAGATGAGTTCAATTCCAAGAATTTCAAGAATAATCAAGACTAACAAGGAAAAGAAAACACCTGGAAAGGATTTGATCGGTTGATCTCCTCCGGTCACGAAACCACTCCTTAGCTCTGATACCAATTGATGTGGACGGTTGTACACATGCGGATAATGTTGCCAAGGACCTTGTGATTAAGTGACAAGCTCTTACAAAACCTTTAACTCACGTTCGGATTTGATAAAACAAAGGAAAAACTATCCTGACCAACTTGTTTATAAATTCGAACCAAGTGCAAGAAAGAGGTGTGAAACATGCGAATAATTAGGCAGAGCAAGAACCTAATTAGCTAAGTGATGTGGACGGTTGTACACATGCGTATAATGTTGCCAAGGACCTTGTGATTAAGTGACAAGCTCTTACAAAGAGGTTAATTTCTTGTACAATTACCAAACCTGGAAAGAAGTAGGAATGGTAAGAAAAGGCAACAAGAATTCGGTTTTACCTTAAACATGAGGTAGCCGAATTTGTAACTAAAATCAAGAAAAGAATAAAACTCCTACTTCCAAAAAGAATAAGGAAACCCTTTTTGGAAACTAACTAAAAATAAAATAACTTAATTAAAATCTGAAAATTAAACCCTAAGCCGTGTGGCTTTTTCCTTGGTTGGCCGTGTGGGCTCTTCTCCTTGGATTGGGCCGTGCGGCTTCATGCTCCTGCTTGGGCTGGGCGAAAACTTGTGGGCTGATCCATGAGTTTTTGGGTCGGCCCAATTTGTAGGGAACTTTATTAATTTGTTTCTTTTAAGTCCAAGAACCTTCCGGCATCTTCAAAACTTCAAGAAACAGCCTTCTTCTTGATTAAGATGTGATGATTTGCGCCTCTCCTTCCAAGATAGTTAGAAGAGTTGCAAATTGCACATTTCCTCCATTTTGCTCCAAGGCGTGGGCTTCTACAATCAGCTGGGCATCTTGATGGCAGGCTTGCAAGAGGTTGTTGAGAGCTTCTCGTACCTTCTTCGCTCTGCTCCTGGTCATGGGCCCAGTGATGTCTACAAGTGTATCCCTCTGATATGGGCTTGGATCCTGAAGCATTGTTGGGCCTCGATGTAGAACTCGAACCTCCTCCTCAGCTTCTCCGGAATCACTTGTAGTTTGACTTGTTGCGTGTTGTTGACTTTGGATGCCCTCATCATCCCCTCCCGGTTGAAAAGGATTTGTCCTCAAATCAGCAACCTGGTCATCAACAAAAGGAGACAAGTCAGCAACATTAAAGGAAGAACTAACACCATACTCACCTGGTAAGTCGAGCTTGTAGGCGTTAGGTCCAATCTTGGAAACGATCTGAAAAGGTCCATCGCCCCTTGGATGGAGTTTGGTCCTTCTCGCTGCAGGGAATCGCTCCTTCCTCATGTGAACCCAAACCCAGTCACCTGGTTCAAAATTCACAGCCTTGCGCCGTTGGTTTGCACTGGCGGCGGCTTTGGCATACGTTTTCTCCAAATTTGCGCGGACTTTGGCATGAATGCGCTGTACGGTTTCTGCTTTCCGTGCACCATCTGGATTAACTTGTTCTTTAACTGGCAAAGGAATGAGATCCATCACCGTCAAAGGAGTAAAGCCGTAAGCAACTTCAAATGGACAGAACCCTGTTGAGGAGTGCTTGGTTCGGTTGTAGGCAAACTCTGCAACCGGCAAGATGTCTTCCCAACGTTTGAGGTTCTTCTGAATCAATGCTCTGAGTAGGTTGCCAACGGTTCGGTTGATGACTTCCGTCTGACCATCCGTCTGTGGATGACTTGTAGTCGAAAACAATAGTTTTGTACCGAGGCGGGACCACAAAGTCTTCCAAAAATAACTCAGAAATTTGACGTCGCGATCTGACACAATTGTACGAGGTATCCCATGCAATCGAACTATTCCCTGAAAGAACAACTCAGCTACATGTCTGGCATCATCTGATTTCCTGCAAGGAATGAAATGCGCCATTTTAGAAAACCGATCAACAATGACAAATAAAGAATCATTACCTTTCTGCGTCCTCGGAAGCCCTAGAATAAAATCCATAGAAATGTCAGTCCAAGGTACAGAAGGTACAGGCAAAGGCGTGTAAAGTCCATGGGGTTTAGAAGTAGATTTAGCTTGCAAACAATTAATGCATCGAGAGCAAACATTCTGGACATCTTTTCGCATATGTGGCCAATAAAAGTGTTCATGCAACAGTTCAAGTGTTTTATGCACACCAAAATGACCCATAAGCCCCCCACTATGAGCTTCACGAACCAGTAATTCCCTAGTGGAACTACGAGGGATGCATAACCTATTTTCCCTAAACAGAAAACCATCATGTCTAAAGTACTTTTGGAATGCACCAGATTCACATGCTTTATACACATCAGCAAAATCAACATCAAAAGCATACAAATCTTTGAGGTATGCGAAACCTAACAATGTATGATCAAGAATTGTCAGCATTTCATACCTGCGAGATAGAGCGTCAGCAACTAAATTATCCTTACCTTTCTTATACTTAATAATATAAGGAAAAGATTCAATAAAGTTAACCCACTTTGCATGACGTCTATTTAACTTATTTTGTCCTTTTAAGTGCTTAAGAGATTCATGATCACTATGAACAACAAATTCCTTAGACATCTAATAATGTGACCACGTTTCGAAAGTATGGACAACAGCATAGAGCTCCTTATCATATGTAGGATAATTTAAGGCAGCCCCTTTTAGTTTCTCACTGAAAAAGGCGATAGGCTTCGTCTCCTGCATTAATACTGCGCCAATTCCAACACCTGATGCATCACACATTAGTTCAAACATTTTATCAAAATCAGGTAATGCTAAAACAGGTGCATGAGTGAGATCATGCTTTAAACTAGTAAAAGCTTTTTCCTGAGCTGGCCCCACACAAATGGCTTGTTCTTCTTGCAGAGTTCATTGAGGGGCGCGGCTTTAGTTGAGAAATCTTTTACAAACCGCCTGTAGAATCCAGCCAATCCATGGAATGACCGAACTTGGGCGGCCGATGTTGGCTGCGGCCAATCCCTAATGGCCTTCACCTTGGCATCATCAACTTTGACACCATCTGCAGAGACTACAAAACCAAGAAAAACAACCTCCGAAACACAAAAGGTACACTTTTACATCTTGGCATATAACTGATTAGCAATAATCAATTTAAGTAGTCAAATAATCGCAAGTTAGCAACCAAAATTTGCAACAATAAAGTACTTAGGTACTTAGGTAAGTGGGGTTTTGAGTGGAAACTCTCTAGGAAAATCCCAAAAGGATTTTCCCTAGTGCCCAACTTTGACTGATTCTTGGTGGATTTTGGCAACAATAACTTCGGAAAAGATTGTAGAATCAAACTGCCCATTTAATTGTGAGCTTAACGGTACCAAATTTGTTCGTTTTCCATCAACGAGCAAAATTTGGGTCGATCACAATTTTTCCCAAAAATCGGGTCTTCACCTTAAACCACTAATTGATGGAGTTTGGTTAGTAGCTCAGTGTGGGAGTTTGAAGATTCATACAGCCCATTAATTTCTGGGTATTTAGATACTGGAATTCTGGAAAATCAAGCATTGCTGACCGATATTGACTTCTACTCGCGACTGGGGGGTCCTCGGCTTTGGCCGGATTCCGGCCATTCCGTTCTGATTCAGAGGCTATCCTGAAGGATTTCATCAGCTTCCAGCTCCTTGGGTAAGGGTGGAACTTGGAGTGAAGGAGTCTGCGATTTTTCAGCAAACCTAGAATCGTTTGGTTACTGTTCACGAGTTCAAAACTTCAAAATTATTCTTGGATGAGTGGAATTCGGTGCATGTTAGGATCTGCAAAATCGTGGGCTAGGCAGCAACCTTCTGAATGTTGAATGGTTACGCCATTAACATATTCATTTGGTGATTTCAATCTTCAAAATGCCTTGAAGCGGGGTCGGACTGTTCATCACTGAAGAACACGATTCTGCTCGGTTTTCTTAAATTCGGCTGTTGGCAAGGTAAGTCTCTCAACTAGCTATTTGGGCTGCTGATGTTAGGCCTTTTGTTTAGTTTTCAGTACAACTGGATGTTGCATTCGGGTCTTGGCTTCTATGGGATAATTGCAGAATGGATTGCTTAGTTGTCGCATTGAAATGGAATTAATTACAGAAACTGATTGGCTTGATGCTTTCTGAAATGCTACCATTCCATTCTAATTGCCTGGAGCTCTTTCTACTTGATATTTGAATTTTGGCATTTCCATTATGTGTTCTGTTTTCCATTAATTGCCCTGTTTTGCTGTGAAAATTCGGTTCAGCTTCCATGCTTCTTAATTCTTAGGATTTTCTTTGCTGGTTTTGCTGTTTCTGATTTGCTTCTTTAGCTGGTTCTGTTTGCTGGTTTGCTGTTTCTGTTTTGCTGGTTTTGCTGTTCTGTTTTGCTATTTTACTATTTATGTTTTGCTGTTTTGCTCTTTTGCTGTTTGAGTAGCTATTGGGATTTTCTTTGCTATTTTTGCTATTTCTATTCTGCTGCTTTTTCTGTTACTGGTTTGCTGCTTATTCTGTTTAAATTAATTAGAGATTTGGAGCTGTCTCAAATTTAATTTCGGTGTTCCTTGTGCTGTTTTGCTGTTCGGTGCTTTAGCTGAATTTCTGGATTCTTTGCATCTAGCAATTATATCTGTTTGGCTACTGTTTTAGTTTGGTTATAATTAGCAATTAAATTCTGCATTATTAGTACTGTTTCTGGATTTTTGTGGCTGTGTGTGTGGTGAATTGTTTCCGCATATTGGGATCTCTCGGCTGGTTGGAATTTGGTGGATCTGGTCTGCACTTTGATTCTGAACTGTTTGAGGTTTGCCGGAATTGGTTACGGGCTGTTCGGGCTATTTGGTGGTTTTTGGGCTGAATGTTCTATGCCAAGCTCCTGCAATTTTGCACTGAATTTGTGACTGGAATTCTGTTTTGGGGTCAGCACGGTTCAGCTGTTACTGGTTTGGATTATCTGATTGGGATTTTGGGAATTATTGGGGATTGGAGGGTGGAAGGGTAAGATAGACTAGCTGGAAAGCTTGGCCTTCTGTGAAACCAAAAACAAGAGTTACTCTGCCGAAATTTTTTAGAATTCTGGTGATCGATTGTGGTTCAATGGCGTCGACGTCAACACAGCCGGTTAAGGAGATTCGGTATCAACAAAAGAAGAAGGATGGGAAAAAGGATGATCAGGGAGAGTACCGTGGGTTAATCTCTTCAAGGACAATCGTGCCTTCAATGAAGATGTTCAGGTTACATATCACCCTCCAGTTGATGGAGAAGAGAGTGTAATTTTGGAGCCCAATGATGCGGTGGACATTAAGGAAGTGTTCAAGATGTCCCTCCTTGGTTGCTTCACGGGTAGATTCCCTGGGGTTAAGGCTGTTAAGGAGATTGCGGCAAGATGGAAGACCACTACACCTTGTCAAACCCTCCTGTGTCAAAATGGCTGGACTATGTTCAGATTTGGATCGTTTGAAGAGAGGAATGCCGTGTTGTCAAGAGGTCCCTATGGCATATATGGAAGGCGCCTACACTTGCAGACGGTGCCGGAGGAGTTCACATCGGACTCATGCCTTTTCCACGGTTCCGGTGTGGGTCCAATTTCCAAATCTCCCATTTGAATTTTGGACAACACAAGCTCTGGGAAAGATTGGCTCTAAGATTGGTAAACATCGACACGGATAAGGTCACACTTACACATGGTGGTCCGCCTTTGCGAGGTTGTTGGTTGAGTTAGATGTTTCCGTACCGCCTAAGCCTACTGTGAATATCACCCTACCTAGTGGCAAAAGGGTTGACACCCCGGTGTGGTATGAAGACCTTCCAAAATTCTGCAATGGATGTAAGCTATTTGGGCACTATGAAGGTGGCTGTAAGAGCAAGATGGATGCAAAACCGTCGCCACCCATTGCAAAGGATCCAGGTGAGGGTAACATGCAAATTGCACTAAGGGTGGATGTGGTGGAGACGACTGAGAATCACAGTTCACCTACTGTGGTTTGTGAAGGTGACCTTACAACTGTTAATCCAATTCTTGGGAAGGATAAGGAGTTGGTGGTTGAAGGAGATGAGTGGCCAGTGTTGGAGCACACAAAGAAAAGAGATGATGTTACCAAAGGACCGAGCAATACTATTGATGAACCTCGTCTCTCCCTTAGGCCAGAGAGCCCCATTGTCTCCATTGTGATTGAAGGAGCGAAGAAACAACATGAGAGTCATCATCAAAAGGAGAATAAGAGACAGGTTACACAGGGCCATGAGAAGACGGAGGCTAATTTGGCTTTGATGACTGTGCCACTACCGAAGGATGTTATCCACACTATCCGTGAAAATGAGATATCAGATGAAGAGGGGAGCTATTCCAAGGTGGGGAGGTCGAGAAAGAAACATCGTAGTAAGAGTAGAGGCCCTAACAAGAGCATGCCATTAATTTTTGGTGTGGAAGGCAAGCAGTTGGAGGTGAGTAAGTCGATGAAGAAACACAGGAGTAAAAGTAGGGGTCAGACTTCTGGAGATACATCGGTAGGGTGTGAGGTGGTTTTGGCTGCCTCATCATCTACGCTATGAGAGTAGCCGTTTGGAACATAAGGGGTCTTAATAGGCCCCTGAAAATGAAGGAGGTGGTCGGTCTTATACAAATAAATAAGGTCTCTCTTTTTGATATTTTGGAGACCAAGCTTTCGGATGCTCGACTGAGATTTTTTGCATCTACACACCGTCCTGGATGGGAGTTTGTGTCAAACTTTGACACAATTAGAGGGGGTCGAATTGCTGTGTTTTGGGACCCCAAGGTGGTCAACTGTGTTTTGTTGCATACATCGAGCCAGGCCATCTGATGAGGATATCCAGAGCTAAAACAGCACATATTAGGAGTCAGAAAGATGGACGCCAAATGGAAGCCCACGCTTTGGAGCAAAATGGAGGAAATGTGCAATTTGCAACTCTTCTAACTATCTTGGAAGGAGAGGCGCAAATCATCCCACATTAATCAAGAAGAAGGTTGTTTCTTGAAGTCTTGAAGAAGCCGGGAGGTTCTTGGACTTAAAGAAACCAAATAATAAAATTCCCTACAAATTGGGCCGACCCAAAAACTCATGGACCAGCCCACAAGTTTTCGGCCAGCCCAAGTTGAAGCATGAAGCCACACGGCCCAATCCAAGGAGAGAAGCCCACACGGCCAATCAAGGAAAAAGCCCACACGGTTTTAGGGAATTATTTTTCAGATTTTAATTAAGTTATTTTATTTTTAGTTAATTTCCAAAAAGGGTTTCCTTATTCTTTTTGGGAGTAGGATTATCATTCTTTTCCTACTTGTTTTCTAATTAGCTTTCCTTCTTGATTTAGGAGTTGTAATTTTCGAAATTACCTTTTCTTTTCTTACCATTCTCCTACTTCTTTCAGGAGTTGGTATTGTAAAGGAAATTAACCTCTTGGTTAATTTCCAATTCTAATTCTTTTCCTTTTCTTTTTCTACTGATTTTCGTCCATCCTTACTCCTATTTAAAGGGGACGAAATTTCAATAAAATTTAGTGTATTTCAGATCAAAAACTTAGTGTTTGAGATACCTCCTTTTATTGCTTTATGTATTTGCATGTTGTAGTTTACATAATTGCATGAAACTTAGCCTTTTAGGTTCTTGCTCTACCTAATTGTTCGCATGTTTCACACCTCTTTTCTTGCACTTGGTTCGAATTCTTAAACAAACTGGTCAGGATAGTTTATCCCTTGTTTTATCAATTTGAACGTAAGTTAAAGGTTTTTAGAGCTTGTCACTTAATCACAAGGTCCTTGGCAACATTATCCGCATGTGTACAACCGTCCACATCAATTGGTATCAGAGCTAAGGAGTGGTTTCGTGACCGGAGGAGATCAACCGATCAAATCCTTTTCCAGGTGTTTTCTTTTCCTTGTTAGTCTTGATTATTCTTGAAATTCTTGGAATTGAATTCATCTTTTTGGGGGAAAATTATTTTCTTTCAAGTTTCAAATTTTCGATTTTGGTGCTGTTTCCCTATCTTTAAAAATCGAAAATTTCTTAGAAGAATTGAACCAAATTTTAAAGCACTGAAAAACGCAACTTAGGGTTTTTTAAATCACCTTCTTTTTGCGAAAGGCTAGTGCTGTTTTGGGACTGTTTTTCTATTAGCAAAATCGTTTACCCTTGCTGCAAATTCAGAATTTAAATTCGGGCCTTAAATTTCAAACTAGTACTCGGATTTTTGGCTAGGGTTTCGGTTTTTCAGTTGTAATTGCTGGGCTTTTGCGACGCTTCTACCCTTCTTTTGGTGCTGATTTTGTTGGAAAATTGTGAGTTTTGCGGTTGATGTTAAGCAGCTCACTTGTTTGCGTATTATAAAATTGCATGCTCTTGTTTTGGATACTTTCTCTTGAATTCTTGAAAATATAGTGAATTCTTGATTTTGTATCCTTGTGCTGCTAAGATTATCCCTGGGAATAGGCTAGTAACGTGAAAAATTATTTTGCTGGCCCTAGGGTTTTCATAATTAGAAAATCGCATCTTGCTATAATTTGGTACTGTTTTCGGCCATTAAAGGGTATTAATTTCGCAAATTAGGTACTGTTTTGCATATTAGAAGAATTGATAATTTGTGGGGATTGGTTTCTTGATTACCTATTGGGTGGGTGATCGCTTCTTTGGGTAGTTTAGGCTTTCCTGAAGTTGTTTCAACTCTGCTAATTTTTCTTTGCTTCTATTCACCTTGAATTGCCCTGCTTTCAATTGCCTTGTTTATCTTTTCGTGCGACCTATACATTAGATCTTTAATTATAGTTTGGATTTTGTCATCGTGCACACTCATCTTTTCTGAAATTTGAGGGCTTAACCCCGAAATTTCCTGTTGTGTACTTCATATCTGAACTATATTACATAAATATCGTTTGCGAAAAGATTTTTTCAAAAACAGAACCAAGTGTGGTTTTTGCGAAAATTTTGCTTCTTTCTTAAGTGTCATTGCTTTTGTGTGAATTGCTGCTTGCCTGATACATTTATCAATACCGGGAGGTTTGAGTGGTAAAAGGCTTGAGTGCACATCTTATACAGGGCGCCACCCTAGAGCGATACACGGGGTTTGTGTGTAGCTATTAGGTGGGAGACACTTGGGGGAATAAGGGGGTAAGGTTCTTTCTCACTTTTCCTTATTCTTAGCAGACAGATTTTCGCTTTCTTTTACCAATGTCAGGTGGCAGTGCTCCTAACCCTCTCGGGAACGAGCAAATTCTGGCTGCGATTGCGCAACTCTCCGCGCGATTCGCTACTTTAACGGAGGAAGTCGCCGACCTCAGGACTGAACGGGAACAGAGGCGCACAGACTCAGACGACGATGTTGCCGGTCCAGGCCCCAACGCCGCAGACCAGCCATTCGCAGGCCTCAGCCAGTGCAAAACTACCGTTCCGCCCTTTGCCGGAGGCACGAATCCAGAGGAGTACTTAGACTGGGAGATGAAGATGGAGCGCATCTTTGAGCTTCATGCGATCCCAGACCACAAGAAGGTCCAGCTCGCAGTTGTACATTTCACGGACTATGCCCTAATCTGGTGGAATCAGCAGCAGGACCAGCGCAGAAATACACGCCCAATGCGTGCCCGCGCACCGCCTCTCTCTTGGTTTGATTTGACTACTTCTATGCGTAGGACTTTTGTACCGGACTATTATTTTAGAGAATTGTATAGGAAATTACATACTCTTGTACAAGGTTCTATGTCTGTAGATGAGTACTATAGAAAGTTAGAGATGGCAAAAATTAGGGCTAATGTACAGGAAGATGAGCCCGCATCTATGGCTCGCTTTCTTAGTGGTTTAAACAGGTGTATTGCTTTAGCTATGGAATTGCAGAATGCTACAACGCTGACAGACATGCTGCACAAAGCTCGGGTTATGGAGGAGTATCTGAAGTCCGTTCCACCAGTCCGGACACCTACCAGCGCCCCACCAACTTGGCGCAAGAATCCGACCTACTCGCCACCAGCAAGGAGGCCGATCATGTCTGAGCGCAAGGCCCTAATCCCTGTTGCCGCTGCCACCTCTTCTTCATCACAGCAGAAAACGCCATCCACTCCCAGACAGTCTATCAGCAACGTAACTTGCCACAAGTGCTCAGGCCGTGGCCACTACATGCGGGATTGTCCAAATATCTGGAAGGTCTTGTTGGGACAAGATGGTGAGTACATTTCAGAGGAGGATGAAGAAGACCCAATCGTTGACCCTATAAAGGAGTTGACTGACAGCACTTCGTCAGAACCTGTGGAGCAGTTCGAATTTCTTGAAGAAAATCCTTCTCAGAACTTGGTTACTCGCACTCTGACTACAGCTGCTGTCCCGGACACGTCCCAGCGGACAAACATCTTCCATGCCCGTACAAAGGTAAATGAAAAGTTATGTGTTCTGATTATTGACGGATGGAGTTGTACTAATGTTGCTAGTGAGTACATGGTTGATAAGTTGCGCCTCCCTGTCATCAATCATCCACGTCCTTATCGGCTTCAATGGCTCGACAGCTCAGACGGCTACAGAGTCACAAAGCAGGTAAGCGTACCATACGCTATCGGTAAGTTCAAATCCACGGTTTTATGTGATGTTCTGCCAATGGAGGCTTGTCACATTCTACTCGGACGACCATGGCTCTTTGACCTGAAGGCAACACATGATGGGGTCGCCAACACTTACTCGGTCTGCCAGGAGGGCAAGATCCACACATTCCTACCCATGCCACCGGCTGAAGTGCGATCAGAAGCTGTTCGTATGAAGGAGTCACTCGCTAAATGGGAGGCTGAAAGGCGCCAAGCGAAGGGTGAGGGGAAAGAAATTGTTGTAAAGGGTAGTAAGGCGAACTCTGATAAGCCTGATCAGGACAAAGTTAAATATAGTTGTTTCGTTACACAGGGAGACATAGGACAAGTGTTAGATAGCCAAGATGATGTACTAGTTTTAGTATGTAAAGATACTTGTGCTAACCCTCACGATATCCCTCGGGATATCCCTATGCAAGTCATTTCTTTGTTGCAGGAAGGAGACAAACCGAAGAAGACAAAGAAGTTGCACAAACAGTTCGACGAGCTTTTGGCTCACGATCTGAACTACTGCAAAGCACTGTTGCCTGTTGTTTACGCTGCCAAAGAGATGTCAAAGGAGCTTAACGCCCGTGATGGCGATATACCTTTTCAAATCGTGTCAACAATTGGGCATCATGCTTACACGCTTACAGGTAAGTATGATCTATGTTTTGTGTTAATCTTCCTGACTTGTTTCTGTTTGTTTTCAGCGCCTTGGATTCGAGGACGAATCCTTTCCAACCGGGAGGGGATGATGAGGATATCCAGAGCTAAAACAGCACATATTAGGAGTCAGAAAGATGGACGCCAAATGGAAGCCCACGCTTTGGAGCAAAATGGAGGAAATGTGCAATTTGCAACTCTTCTAACTATCTTGGAAGGAGAGGCGCAAATCATCCCACATTAATCAAGAAGAAGGTTGTTTTTTGAAGTCTTGAAGAAGCCGGGAGGTTCTTGGACTTAAAGAAACCAAATAATAAAATTCCCTACAAATTGGGCCGACCCAAAAACTCATGGACCAGGCCACAAGTTTTCGGCCAGCCCAAGTTGAAGCATGAAGCCACACGGCCCAATCCAAGGAGAGAAGCCCACACGGCCAATCAAGGAAAAAGCCCACACGGTTTTAGGGAATTATTTTTCAGATTTTAATTAAGTTATTTTATTTTTAGTTAATTTCCAAAAAGGGTTTCCTTATTCTTTTTGGGAGTAGGATTATCATTCTTTTCCTACTTGTTTTCTAATTAGCTTTCCTTCTTGATTTAGGAGTTGTAATTTTCGAAATTACCTTTTCTTTTCTTACCATTCTCCTACTTCTTTCAGGAGTTGGTATTGTAAAGGAAATTAACCTCTTGGTTAATTTCCAATTCTAATTCTTTTCCTTTTCTTTTTCTACTGATTTTCGTCCATCCTTACTCCTATTTAAAGGGGACGAAATTTCAATAAAATTTAGTGTATTTCAGATCAAAAACTTAGTGTTTGAGATACCTCCTTTTATTGCTTTATGTATTTGCATGTTGTAGTTTACATAATTGCATGAAACTTAGCCTTTTAGGTTCTTGCTCTACCTAATTGTTCGCATGTTTCACACCTCTTTTCTTGCACTTGGTTCGAATTCTTAAACAAACTGGTCAGGATAGTTTATCCCTTGTTTTATCAATTTGAACGTAAGTTAAAGGTTTTTAGAGCTTGTCACTTAATCACAAGGTCCTTGGCAACATTATCCGCATGTGTACAACCGTCCACATCACCATCCATCTTAGGACTTTTTGTAAATCCTCCGGTGCTACTTTCTTTTGTACCTTTGTTTATGGTTTGTATCAAGTTGTTGAGAGAAGACAATTATGGAATGACTTGTTGATGCTGGGATCGAATTTAAATGATCCTTGGATGGTCCTTGGTGATTTCAATTGCATTAAGGATGCTTCAGAAAAGAAAGGGGGGGTAGTCCCTACAGAATATTTCTTGAAGGATTTAAGGGAGTTTTGTGGTGTATTGGGGTTGAGGGATGCTCATTCAGTGGGAAAGTTCTACACTTGGGTGAAGAGTGGATTGTTTATTAAATTGGATCGCCTTCTCATCAACCATGTGTGGCAGGACAGAGGTTTATTTTGTCAGGCTGATTTTAAACCACAGGGCCCTCTTTCTGATCATTCCCCAGTCATTGCCTCTATACTGCAGCCGAACTTCAAAGGCAACAAATCTTTCAAGTTCTATTACATGTGGATGAAACATGGGGACTTTAGACCCTTACTCCAGGAGTCGTGGCAATACCTGGAGCGAGGGACTAAGCAGTTCATCTTGTGTCGGAAATTACTAAACCTAAAGCAACCCCTTAAGAGCCTTGACAAGCAACATTTTTTCCATATTTCTGAGCAGGCTAAGAGGGCTGCCAAAGAGTTGGATGAGGAAAGGGAGATTCTTCTTACTAATCCGGATGACGAAGTTTGCATTCGCAGGGTGTCTGACTTGAGGAAAAGGGCGGAGTTTCTTATGGAAGCGGAAAAATCTTTCTTTGCACAAAAAGCCAAGGCCACCCACTTGCTTCTTTCGGACAGAGGAAATAACTACTTCAACGGGTTAGTTAAGAGGAATAATTTGAAGAATACAATTGATGAGGATATCCAGAGCTAGAACAGCACACATTATGAGTCAGAAAGATGGACGCCAAAAGGAAGCAAACGCCTTGGAGCAAAATGAAGGAAATGTTCAAATTGCAACTCTTTTAACCATTCTTGAAGAAGAGGCGCAATTCTCCACTTCCTAATAAAGAAGAAGGCTGTTTCTTGAAGTCTTGAAGATGCCGGAAGGTTCTTGGGCTTTAAAGAAACAATTCATGAAGTCCCTACATTTTGGGCCGACCCAAACTCATGGAGACCAAGTCCACAAGTTTCGGCCAGCCCAAGAAGCCCACAAGAAGCCGCATGGACAGCCCACAAAGGAAGCCCACACGGCCTTAATTAGTTAGGGTCTTTTAAGTCACTTAAGTGTTCTTTTTACTCTTTTAGTTAGTTTCCAAAAAGGGTTCCTTCTTGATCTCTTTTTGGGAGTAGGATTTTTATTCTTTCCTTATTGTTTTTAAGTGTAAATTCGGCTGCCTCTTAACAAAAAGGGGGTGAACGAAATTACCTTTTCTTTTTCTTACCAAATTCTACTTCTTTCCGGATTTGGTAAAGGAAATTAACCTCTTGGTTAATTTCCAATTCTTTTCCTTATTTTCTTTCTTATTTTCGGCCACCCCTACACCTATAAATAGGGCAGCCATGCATAATAATATTCAGAGTATTTCAGATCATAAACTTAGTGTTTGAGATACCTCCTTTTATTGCTTTATGTATTTGCATGTTGTAGTTTACATAATTGCATGAAACTTAGCCTTTTAGGTTCTTGCTCAACCTAATTGTTCGCATGTTTCACACCTCTTTTCTTGCACTTGGTTCGATTTCTTAAACAAACTGGTCAGGATAGTTTATCCCTTGTTTTAGCAATTTGAACGTAAGTTAAGGGGTTTTTAGAGCTTGTCACTTAATCACAAGGTCCTTGGCAACATTATCCGCATGTGTACAACCGTCCACATCAATTGGTATCAGAGCTAAGGAGTGGTTTCGTGACCGGAGGAGATCAACCGATCAAATCCTTTTCCAGGTGTTTTCTTTTCCTTGTTAAATCTTGATTGTTCTTGAAATTCTTGGAATTGAATTCATCTTCTTGGGGGGAAAATTTTTTTTCTTCCAGCTTAAAATTGCGATTTTGTGTACTGTTTTTCCATCCTTAAAATCGCAAATTTTTCTTAAAAATTCGGATACCCTTGTTGCAATTTTTGAAATTAAAATCGGACCTCAAATTTCAGATTAGGGTTTCGGTTTTTAGTGACACTAGGGTTTCGGGTTTTCCGTCGCTAATTCAGGCGACCTAAGCTTTTGTTTGCTTGGTTTTTGCGACACTTTCTACCCTTCTTTTGGTGCTGATTTTGCTGAAAATTGTGAGTTTTGCGGTTGATGTTAAGCAGCTCACTTGTTTGCGTATTATAAAATTGCATGCTCTTGTTTTGGATACTTTCTTTTGAATTCTTGAAAAGATAGTGAATTCTTGATTTTGTATCCTTGTGTTGCTAAGATTATCCCTGGGAATAGGCTAGTAACGTGAAAAATTGTTTTGCTGGCCCTAGGGTTTTCATAATTAGAAAATCGCATCTTGCTATAATTTGGTACTGTTTTCGGCCATTAAAGGGTATTAATTTCGCAAATTAGGTACTGTTTTGCATATTAGAAGAATTGATAATTTGTGGGGATTGGTTTCTTGATTACCTATTGGGTGGGTGATCGCTTCTTTGGGTAGTTTAGGCTTTCCTGAAGTCGTTTCAACTCTGCTAATTTTTCTTTGCTTCTATTCACTTTGAATTGCCCTGCTTTCAAATTGCCTTGTTTATCTTTTCGTGCGACCTATGCATTAGATCTTTAATTATAGTTTGGGTTTTGTCATCGTGCACACTCATCTTTTCTGAAATTTGAGGGCTTAACCCCGAAATTTCCTGTTGTGTACTTCATATCTGAACTATATTACATAAATATCGTTTTGCGAAAAGATTTTTCTAAACAGAACCAAGTGTGGTTTTTGCGAAAATTTTGCTTCTTTCTTAAGTGTCATTGCTTTTGTGTGAATTGCTGCTTGCCTGATACATTTATCAATACCGAGAGGTTTGAGTGGTAAAAGGCTTGAGTGCACATCTTATACAGGGCGCCACCCTAGAGCGATACACGGGGTTTGTGTGTAGCTATTAGGTGGGAAACACTTGAGGGAATAAGGGGGTAAGGTTATTTCTCACTTTTCCTTATTCTTAGCAGACAGATTTTCGCTTCTTTTACCAATGTCAGGTGGTAGTGCTCCCAACCCTCTCGGGAACGAGCAAATTCTGGCTGCGATTGCGCAACTCTCCGCGCGATTCGCTACTTTGACGGAGGAAGTTGCCGACCTCAGGACTGAACGGGAACAGAGGCGCACAGACTCAGACGACGATGTTGCCGGTCAAGGCCCCAATGCCGCAGACCAGCCATTCGCAGGCCTCAGCCAGTGCAAAACTACCGTTCCGCCCTTTGCCGGAGGCACCAATCCAGAGGAGTACTTAGACTGGGAGATGAAGATGGAGCGCATCTTTGAGCTTCATGCGATCCCAGAGCACACAAGAAGGTCCAGCTCGCAGTTGTACATTTCACGGACTATGCCCTAATCTGGTGGAATCAGCAGCAGGACCAGCGCCGAAATACACGCCCAATGCGTGCCCGCGCACCGCCTCTCTCTTGGTTTGATTTGACTACTTCTATGCGTAGGACTTTTGTACCGGACTACTATTTTAGAGAATTGTATAGGAAATTACATACTCTTGTGCAAGGTTCTATGTCTGTAGATGAGTATTATAGAAAGTTAGAGATGGCTAAAATTAGGGCTAATGTACAGGAAGATGAGCCCGCATCTATGGCTCGTTTTCTTAGTGGTTTAAACAGGGGGATTGCTTTAGCTGTTGAATTGCAGAATGCTACAACTCTGACAGACATGCTGCACAAAGCTCGAGTTATGGAGGAGTATCTGAAGTCCGTTCCACCAGTCCGGACACCTACCAGCGCCCCACCAGCCTGGCGCAAGAATCCGACCTACTCGCCACCAGCAAGGAGGCCAAGCATGTCTGACCGCAAGGCCATTGTCCCTGTTGCCGCCGCCACTTCTTCTTCATCCCAGCAGAAAACGCCATCAACTCCCAGGCAGTCGATCAGCAACGTTACTTGCCACAAGTGCTCAGGCCGTGGCCACTACATGCGTGACTGTCCCAACATCCGGAAGGTATTATTGGGCCAAGATGGTGAGTACATATCAGAATCCGATGAAGAGGAGCCAACCGTTGACCCTATAAAGGAGTTGACTGACAGCACTCCGTCAGAACCTGTGGAGCAGTTCGAATTTCTTGAAGAAGATCCTTCTCAGAACTTGGTTACTCGCACACTGACTACAGCTGCTGTCCCGGACACGTCCCAGAGGACAAACATCTTCCATGCCCGCACCAAGGTAAATGGAAAGTTATGTGTTCTGATTATCGATGGAGGGAGTTGTACTAATGTTGCTAGTGAGTATATGGTTGATAAGCTGCACCTCCCTATCATCAATCATCCTCGTCCTTATCGGCTTCAATGGCTCGACAGCTCAGACGGCTACAGAGTCACAAAGCAGGTAAGCGTACCATACGCTATCGGTAAGTTCGAATCCACGGTTTTATGTGATGTTCTGCCAATGGAGGCTTGTCACATTCTACTCGGACGACCATGGCTCTTTGACCTGAAGGCAACACATGATGGGGTCGCCAACACTTACTCGGTCTGCCAGGAGGGCAAGATCCACACATTCCTACCCATGCCACCGGCTGAAGTGCGATCAGAAGCTGTTCGTATGAAGGAGTCACTCGCTAAATGGGAGGCTGAAAGGCGCCAAGCGAAGGGTGAGGGGAAAGAAATTGTTGTAAAGGGTAGTAAGGCGAACTCTGATAAGCCTGATCAGGACAAAGTTAAATATAGTTGTTTCGTTACACAGGGAGACATAGGACAAGTGTTAGATAGCCAGGATGATGTACTAGTTTTAGTATGTAAAGATACTTGTGCTAACCCTGACGATATCCCTCGGGATATCCCTATGCAAGTCATTTCTTTGTTGCAGGAAGGAGACAAACCGAAGAAGACAAAGAAGTTGCACAGACAGTTTGACAAGCTTTTGGCTCACGATCAGAACTACTGCAAAGCATTGTTGCCTGTTGTTTACGCTGCCAAAGAGATGTCAAAGGAGCTTAACGCCCGTGATGGCGATATACCTTTTCAAAACGTGTCAACAATTGGGCATCATGCTTACACGCTTACAGGTAAGTATGATCTATGTTTTGTGTTAATCTTCCTGACTTGTTTCTGTTTGTTTTCAGCGCCTTGGATTCGAGGACGAATCCTTTCCAACCGGGAGGGGATGATGAGGATATCCAGAGCTAGAACAGCACACATTATGAGTCAGAAAGATGGACGCCAAAAGGAAGCAAACGCCTTGGAGCAAAATGAAGGAAATGTTCAAATTGCAACTCTTTTAACCATTCTTGAAGAAGAGGCGCAATTCTCCACTTCCTAATAAAGAAGAAGGCTGTTTCTTGAAGTCTTGAAGATGCCGGAAGGTTTTTGGGATTTAAAGAAACAATTCATGAAGTCCTTACATTTTGGGCCGACCCAAAATCATGGAGACCAAGTCCACAAGTTTCGGCCAGCCCAAGAAGCCCACAAGAAGCCGCATGGACAGCCCACAAAGGAAGCCCACACGGCCTTAATTAGTTAGGGTCTTTTAAGTCACTTAAGTGTTCTTTTTACTCTTTTAGTTAGTTTCCAAAAAGGGTTCCTTCTTGATCTCTTTTTGGGAGTAGGATTTTTATTCTTTCCTTATTGTTTTTAAGTGTAAATTCGGCTGCCTCTTAACAAAAAGGGGGTGAACGAAATTACCTTTTCTTTTTCTTACCAAATTCTACTTCTTTCCGGATTTGGTAAAGAGGTTAATTTCCAATTCTTTTCCTTATTTTCTTTCTTATTTTCGGCCACCCCTACACCTATAAATAGGGCAGCCATGCATAATAATATTCAGAGTATTTCAGATCATAAACTTAGTGTTTGAGATACCTCCTTTTATTGCTTTATGTATTTGCATGTTGTAGTTTACATAATTGCATGAAACTTAGCCTTTTAGGTTCTTGCTCAACCTAATTGTTCGCATGTTTCACACCTCTTTTCTTGCACTTGGTTCGATTTCTTAAACAAACTGGTCAGGATAGTTTATCCCTTGTTTTAGCAATTTGAACGTAAGTTAAGGGTTTTTTAGAACTTGTCACTTAATCACAAGGTCCTTGGCAACATTATCCGCATGTGTACAACCGTCCACATCAACAATTGTCTCCGTTGAAAAGGAAGATGGATCTCACACTTCTTCGCCTCTGGAATTGGGTGTGGAGTTTGTTAACTTCTTCCAAAACTTGTTTGGTCTTTCTGAACCGGTTACTGGAATAGATACTCAGCTTGTTCAGGAGGGGAATTGTATCACTGAAGAGGAGAGACTGTGTTTGGAGGCACCGGTCACTCAAGAGGAGATAAAGGCAGCCATTTTTTCGATGTGTGATGATAAGGCACCGGGTCCAGATGGATATCCAGCAGGCTTCTTCAAGAAGAATTGGGATGTGGTCGGACCGACAGTATTGGATGCGGTTATGGAATTTTTTGAGAATGGGAGTCTTTTGAAGCAACTCAACCACACGGTGGTAGCTCTCATCCCGACGAAGGACCATGCACCAAAAGTCTCGGAGTATAGACCAATCTCTTGCTGCAACACTGTGTATAAAGTCATCACCAAGATTTTGGCCCAAAGACTGAAGAGTGTTCTCCCAAGGATTATTGATGAGGCTCAGGCAGCCTTTGTGGGGGAGAGGAACATGGCTGATGATTTTCTACTTACTCAGGAGCTGATTAGGAACTACACAAGGAAACGTATCTCTCCAAGGTGTATGTTGAAGATTGATATAAGGAAAGCCTATGATACAGTTTCTTGGGAATTCTTGTTCGAAATGTTGGCTACTCTCAGGTTTCCTACCAAGTTTGTAGAATGGACTAAACAGTGTGTCACCACTGCCTCCTTCTCCATCTCAGTGAATGGTAACCTGCATGGGCACTTCAAGGGCATGAGGGGATTAAGACAAGGGAATCCCATGTCACCTGCCTTATTCACAATTGTCATGGAGTACTTTTCGAGGCTATTGAAGAAAAATACTGCTCAGGATTTCAACTTTCATCCTAAGTGTGGCAGCTTATCTATTTCTCATCTGGCCTTTGCTGATGATCTCTTGTTATTCTCTAGAGGAGATGAACTTTCACTGACAATTCTTAAGGATACTCTGGACCAATTCAGATTCGTCTCAGGACTAGCCATTAACCCGGAGAAATCAGAGATCTTCACGGCAGGTATGAATGATAATCTTTTGCAGAACTGTCTTGATATTGTTGGTTTTCCAACGGGTACTCTCCCGGTTAGATACTTGGGGCTTCCATTGGCGGCCCATAAGATGAATGCCATTCACTATGATGCTCTTTTGAATAAGGTTTCTAACATGCTTAGTGCCTGGAAAACTATGACTTTGTCATATGCAGGTAGGCTTGAGCTAATTAGATCCGTTATTCAAGGAGTTGAGTGTTTTTGGCTACAGAGCATCCTGTTACCCGCGTCTATCATTGACAAACTGAATGGATTTTGCAAAAAATTCTTTTGGGATGGGGGGAGGTCCTTGGTAGCTTGGGAGAGGGTTTGTATGCCACAAGATGAAGGGGGGTTGGGATTATGGAATCCATCCTTTTGGAACAAAGCTCTCATGTTCAAAAATCTATGGGACATTCACTTGGAAAGAAAGAGTCTGTGGGTTAAGTGGGTTCATGGGGTGTATTTACAAGGGACTTCGGTTTGGGATTGGGTACCCCATAAAAATGATTCTCCGTTTTTCAAAAACCTGGCTAGTATTAGAGATTTACTTGTGCAAAAATTGGGTGGTAAATATGCATGCATCAATACCTTAACCCAGTGGTCTGTTTTGGGTAAGTCCTTGACTAAACAGGTTTATGATTTGTTGAGGCCTAAAGGTAATCCTACATTTTGGTCGGGGGCAATTTGGAAAAATTACATTCCACCTAAGTGTTCGATTATTTTGTGGCTATGTTTTAAGGGTAGACTGTCTACTCAGGATAAATTATCTTTTTTAGATATTGAAGAAGAGTGTGCATTTTGTGGTAAGGAGAGAGAGAGCATTCATCATTTATTTTTCTCCTGTGATTTCACTAACCTTGTTTGGTCTCAGATTAGACACTGGCTCAATATTCCGAGAAGGATGAGCACGATCCACAGCACCATCAAGTGGATTAGTAGGGAGGTAAAGAGGGATAGGAAGCGGTATATAGCATCTATGACTGCTTTTGCTCTCACTGTTTACCATGTTTGGATATGCAGGAACAGTTTGATCTTTGACTCTATTACCACGACTTCTGGTTCTGTGGTTGCTATTGTCAAGACCAATACTTGGAGGATCATGAATGACTTATACCCTCTCGTGGAGGGTGGTTAGTCAACGCAGTGGTTGGCAGTTAAGCAACTACCTAGCCCGACTATACCGGTGGTTGGTAAAGGCTCATCAATTCCGTTGAAAGCTGCCCGGTAGCTAATAACGGGAAAGGTGGTACAGACCACTACGTTGGGGCATACGGTAAATGCTCTACACCACTTCAGAGGTTGGCTTAGGCCGTGTCTGGAGAGCTGCCCTTTGGCTTATAAAGGGGAAGGTGGTACAGACCATCACGTCGGGGTATACAGTAAATGCCCCAATACCATTTCAGAGGTTGGCCTAGGCCGTGTCTGGAGAGCTGCCCTTTGGCTTATAAAGGGGAAGGTGGTACAGACCATCACGTCGGGGTATACGGTAAATGCCCCAATACCATTTCAGAGGTTGGCTTAGGCCGTGCCTGGAGAGCTGCCCTTTGGCTTATAAAGGGGAAGGTGGTTCAGACCACTTCTGGATATTTATGTCTGGCCGTGAAAGTTGGTTGTTGGATGTAAATATTTGGAGATCATTGTTGCTACGGAGTCATTTTGGATTGATACTATTGATTACTTGCTGAATGAGGGGCTTGTTGGACTGCATTGGTGGGGTGTGATGTCCTTGGTATTCATTGCTAAATACTTGGGGTGTATTGTATGCTTTCTGGGCTATTGTACCATGCTGTTTCTTGTGCTTGGAACATGGTCTCTCCATAGTATGTGTGGATTCTGCATACGTTGCATTTTTGCTTTGTGCAACAGGATTGAAGATTGGCAATTTGTACTAAATGTGTTCTAAAGTGTGGCAACTAGAGTACAATTAGTGTAATTTGCCCCTATTTCGATGTATTACACAACTGATGTATTGTTGATCTCGCGGGTCTGACTCGTTATTTTCGGGGAATAAAATCATTTACCTTTCCTCAAAAAAAAAAAAAAATATATATATATATATAACTGACTAGCACGCAATTCAATTAAAACCAAACGAAGATGTTCAATATGCGAATTATAATCTCTGGAATAGATCAAGATATCATCAAAATACACAACAACAAATTTACCTATAAACTTTCTAAGCACATGATTCATTAACCTCATGAAAGTACTAGGTGCATTTGTGAGACCAAAGGGCATGCCTAACCACTCATATAAACCAAATTTAGTTTTAAAAGCAGTTTTCCATTCATCCCCCTCCCTCATGCGAATTTGATGATAGCCCTGTGTTAGATCTATTTTTGTATAAACAGTAGAACCATGCAAATCTTCTAACATGTCATCAAGCCTAGGGATAGGGTGCCTATACTTGATTGTTATTTTATTCACAGCTCTACAATCCATACACATTCTCTATGTACCTTCTTTCTTAGGGACTAGAATGACAGGTACAGCACAAGGACTTAGAGATTCCCTTACCTGACCATGCGCCAATAGCTTCTCGATTTGCTTTGTACGCAGGGCGATTTGGTATAGGCGCGCCAGGGATGAAGTCAATCTGATGTTCAATTCCTCGAAGTGGCGGCAGACCCTGCGGCAACTCGTCTGGAAAGACATCAGCAAATTCCTGCAACAAAGAATTGACTTCTGTAGGGATATCCCGAGGGATACCGTCAGGGTTAGCACAGGTATCTTTACAGACTAAAACAAATACATCATTATTGTTGTCTAACACTTGACCTATCTCTCCTCTCGTTGCAAAACAACAACTCCTAACTTTGTCCTGATCAGGCTTATCAGAGTTCGCCTGACTACCCTTTACAAGTTCTTTCCCCTTACCCTTCGCTTGGAGCCTTTCAGCTTCCCATTGAGTGAGTGACTCCTTCATACGAACAGCTTCTGATTGCACTTCAGCCGGTGGCATGGGTAGGAACGTGTGGATCTTGCCCTCCTGGCAGACCGAGTAAGTGTTGGCGACCCCATCATGTGTTGCCTTCAGGTCAAAGAGCCATGGTCGTCCGAGTAGAATGTGACAAGCCTCCATTGGCAGAACATCACATAAAACCGTGGATTCAAACTTACCGATAGCGTATGGTACGCTCACCTGCTTTGTGACTCTGTAGCCTTCTGAGCTGTCGAGCCATTGAAGCCGATAAGGACGGGGATGATTGATGACAGGGAGGCGCATCTTATCAACCATATACTCACTAGCAACATTAGTACAACTCCCTCCATCAATAATCAGAACACATAACTTTCCATTTACCTTTGTGCGGGCATGGAAGATGTTTATCCTCTGGGACGTGTCCGGGACAGCAGCTGTAGTCAGAGTGCGAGTAACCAAGTTCTGAGATGGATCTTCTTCAAGAAATTCGAACTGCTCCATAGGTTCTGACGGAGTGCTGTCAGTTAACTCCTTTGTAGGGTCAACGGTTGGGTCCTCTTCATCGGATTCTGATATGTACTCACCATCTTGGCCAAACCTTCCGGATGTTGGGACAGTCACGCATGTAGTGGCCACGTCCTGAACACTTGTGGCAAGTAACGTTGCTGATAGACTGCCTGGGAGTTGATGGCGTTTTCTGCTGGGATGAAGAAGAAGTAGCGGCGGCAACAGGGACAATGGCCTTGCGGTCAGACATGTTCGGCCTCCTTGCTGGTGGCGAGTAGGTCGGATTCTTGCGCCAGGCTGGTGGGGCGCTGGTAGGTGTCCGGACTGGTGGAACAGACTTCAGATACTCCTCCATAACCAGAGCTTTGTGCAGCATGTCTGTCAGCGTTGTAGCATTCTGCAGTTCCACAGCTAAAGCAATACCCCTGTTTAAACCACTAAGAAAACGAGCCATAGATGCGGGCCCATCTTCCTATACATTAGCCCTAATTTTTGCCATCTCCAGTTTTCTATAGTATTCATCTACAGTCATAGAACCTTGTACAAGAGTATGTAATTTCCTATACAATTCTCTAAAATAGTAGTCCGGTACAAAAGTCCTACGCATAGAAGTAGTCAAATCAAACCAAGAGAGAGGCGGTGCGCGGGCACGCATAGGGCGCGTATTCCTGCGCTGGTCTTGCTGTTGATTCCACCAGATTAGGGCATAGTCGGTGAAATGGACCACTGCAAGTTGGATTTTCTTGTGTTCCGGGATCGCATGAAGTTCAAAGATGCGCTTCATCTTCATCTCCCAGTCAAGATAGTCCTCTGGATTCGTGCCTCCGGCAAAGGGCGGAACGGTTGTCTTGCACTGACTGAGGCCTGCGAAAGGCTTGTCTGCGGCGTTGGTGCCTGGACTGGCCGGCTCGTCGTTTGAGTCTGTGCGCCTCTGGTCCCGTTCTGT
This sequence comes from Leptodermis oblonga, assembly GCA_016801395.1. Lineage (NCBI taxonomy): Eukaryota > Viridiplantae > Streptophyta > Magnoliopsida > Gentianales > Rubiaceae > Leptodermis > Leptodermis oblonga. Next base: position 22,531,668 of record CM028759.1, on the reverse strand, counting down.
CATGAGTTCTGCGAGTTCCTCCGTGAGTGTAGCGAATCGCGCGGAGAGTTGCGCAATCGCAGCCAGGATTTGCTCGTTGCCCATAGGGTTAGGAGCACCTCCACCTGACATTGGATAAAGAAGCGAAAATCTGTCTGCTAAGAATAAGGAAAAGTGAGAAATAACCTTACCCCCTTATTCCCCCAAGTGTTTCCCACCTAATAGCTACACACAAACCCCGTGTATCGCTCTAGGGTGGCGCCCTGTATAAGATGTGCACTCAAGCCTTTTACCACTCAAACCTCCCGGTATTGATAAATGTATAAGCCAAGCAGCAATTCACACAAAAGCAATGACACTTAAGAAAGAAGCAAAATTTTTCGCAAAAACCACACTTGGTTCTTTTTGAAAAATCTTTTCGTAAAACGATATTTATGTAATATAATTCAGATATGATGTACACAACAGGAAATTTCGGGGTTAAGCCGTCAAATTTCAGAAAGGATGAGTGTGCACGATGACAAAATCCAAATTATAATTTAAAGATCTAATGTTCAGGTCGCACGAAAAGATAACTAGGCAATTTGAAAGCAGGGCAATTCAAAGTGAATAGAAGCAAAGAAAATTAGCAGAGTTGAAACGACTTCAGGAAAGCCTAAACTACCCAAAGAAGCGATCACCCACCCAATAGGTAATCAAGAAACCAATCCCCACAAATTATCAATTCTTCTAATATGCAAAACAGTACCAAATTTGCGAAATTACTACCCCTTAATGGCCGAAAACAGTACTAAATTATAGCAATATGCGATTTGTAATTATGAAAACCCTAGGGCCAGCAAAAACAATTCTTTGAGTTACTAGCCTATTCCCAGGGATAATCTTAGCAGCACAAGGATACGAAATCAAGAATTCACTATATTTTCAAGAATTCAAAAGAAAGTATCCAAAAGTAGAGCATGCAATTTTTACAATGTGCAAACAAGTGAGCTGCTTAACATCAACCGCAAAACTCACAATTTTTCAACAAAATCAGCACCAAAAGAAGAGTAGAAAGCGTCGCAAAAACCAAGCAAACAAAACCCTAGGTCGCGTGAATTAGCGACGGAAAAACCCGAACCCTAGTGTCACAAAACCGAAAACCTAATTTGAAAATTGAGGTCCGATTTTAATTTCGAAAAAGTGCAGCAAGGGTATCCAAATTTTAAGAAAATTTGCGATTTTAAAGATGGAAAAACAGTACACAAAATTGCAATTTTAAGCTGGAAGAAAAAAATTTCCCCCCCAAGAAGATGAATTCAATTCCAAGAATTTCAAGAATAATCAAGACTAACAAGGAAAAGAAAACACCTGGAAAAGGATTTGATCGGTTGATCTCCTCCGGTCACGAAACCACTCCTTAGCTCTGATACCAATCGATGTGGACGGTTGTACACATGCGGATAATGTTGCCAAGGACCTTGTGATTAAGTGACAAGCTCTTACAAAAACCTTTAACTCACGTTCGGGTTTGATAAAACAAGGGATAAACTATCCTGACCAATTTGTTTACAAATTCGAACCAAGTGCAAGAAAAGAGGTGTGAAACATGCGAACAACTAGGCAGAGCAAGAACCTAATTGGCTAAGTTTCATACTATTATGTAAACTACGGCATGCAAATACATAAAGCAATAAAAGGAGGTACTTCAAACACTAAGTTTATGATCTGAAATACACTGAGTTTATTGATGAATTCGGTCCCCTTAAATAAGAGAAGGGTGGCTGAAATTTAGTACAAAAAGTAGAATAAGAAAAGAACTAGAATTGGAAATTAACCAAGAGGTTAATTCTTGTACAATTACCAAACCTGGAAAGAAGTAGGAATGGTAAGAAAAGGCAACAAGAATTCTGTTTTACCTTAAACATGAGGTAGCCGAATTTGTAACTAAAATCAAGAAAAGAATAAAACTCCAACTTCCAAAAAGAATAAGGAAACCCTTTTTGGAAACTAACTAAAAATAAAATAACTTAATTAAAATCTGAAAATTAAACCCTAAGCCGTGTGGCTTTTTCCTTGGTTGGCCGTGTGGGCTCTTCTCCTTGGATTGGGCCGTGCGGCTTCATGCTCCTCCTCGGGCTGGCCGAAAACTTGTGGGCTGATCCATGAGTTTTTGGGTCGGCCCAATTTGTAGGGAACTTTATTAATTTGTTTCTTTTAAGTCCAAGAACCTTCCGGCATCTTCAAGACTTTAAGAAACAGCTTTCTTCTTGATTAAGATGTGATGATTTGCGTCTCTCCTTCCAAGATAGTTAGAAGAGTTGCAAATTGCACATTTCCTCCATTTTGCTCCAAGGCGTGGGCTTCTACAATCAGCTGGGCATCTTGATGGCAGGCTTGCACAAGGTTGTTGAGAGCTTCTCGTACCTTCTTCGCTCTGCTCCTGGTCATGGGCCCAGTGATGTCTACAAGTGGATCCCTCTGATATGGGCTTGGATCCTGAAGCATTGTTGGGCCTCGATGTAGAACTCGAACCTCCTCCTCAGCTTCTCCGGAATCACTTGTAGTTTGACTTGTTGCTTGTTGTTGACTTTGGATGCCCTCATCACTAAGTTTCATGCAATTATGTAAACTACGACATGCAAATACATAAAGCAATAAAAGGAGGTACTTCAAACACTAAGTTTTTGATCTGAAATACTCTAAATATTATTGAAGTTTCGGCCCCTATTTATAGGTGAAGGGTTGGCCGAAAATTAGTACAAGAATTAGAAAAAGAAAAGAAGTAGAATTGGAAATTAACCAAGAGGTTAATTTCCTTTACAATACCAACTCCTGAAAGAAGTAGGAGAATGGTAAGAAAAGAAAAGGTAATTTCGGATTCACCATAAGCAAGTGGCAGCCGAAATTGTCAACTAAAAATAAGGAAAAGAATAAAATTCCTACTTCCAAAAAAAATAAGGAAACCCTTTTTGGAAACTAACTTCAAAAATAAAATAAACAATTTAATTAAGTTACAAGAAATTCCCTAATTAGTAACTAGACGTTAGGGCTTGCTTGGTGGCTGCCGTGCGGCTTCTTTATGGACTCTTTGGGCTGGCCGAACGTGTGGGCTGGTTCTCCATGCGTTTGGGTCGGCCCAAATTGTAGGGAATTTTCATGAATTGTTTCTTTAAGGCCCGAGAACCTTTCGGCATCTTCAAGACTTCAAGAAACAGCCTTCCTCTTTGTTTGGACTTGGTGAATTGCGCCTCCTCTTCAAAGATGTGTAGAAGATTCGCAATTTGCACATTTCCTCTTTTCTCCTCCAAGGCGTGGGCTTCTACAATTAACTGAGCATCCTGATGGCAAGCTTGAACAAGGTTGTTGAGTGCATCTCGAACCTTCTTCGCTCTGCTTCTGGTCATTGGCCCAGTTATGTCTACAAGTGGATCCCTTTGGTATGGGCTTGGATCCTGAAGCATTGTCGGGCCTCTATGTAGAACTCGAACCTCCTCCTCAGCTTCTCCGGAATCACTTGTAGTTTGACTTGTTGCGTGTTGACTTTGGATGCCCACATCAATCCGTCTGTGGATGACTTGTAGTCGAAAACAATAGTTTTGTGCTGAGGCGGGACCACAAAGTCTTCCAAAAATAACTCAGAAATTTGACGTCGCGATCTGACACAATTGTGCGCGGTATCCCATGCAACCGAACTATTCCCTGAAAGAACAACTCAGTTACATGTCTGGCATCATCTGATTTCCTGCAAGGAAAGAAATGCGCCATCTTAGAAAACCGATCAACAACGACAAATAAAGAATCATTACCTTTCTGCGTCCTCGGAAGCCCTAGAATAAAATCCATAGAAATGTCAGTCCAAGGTACAGAAGGTACAGGTAAAGGCGTGTAAAGTCCATGGGGTTTAGAAGTAGATTTAGCTTGCAAACAATTAATGCATCGTGTGCAAACATTCTGTACATCTTTTCGCATATGTGGCTAATAAAAGTGTTCATGCAACAGTTCAAGTGTTTTATGCACACCAAAATGACCCATAAGACCCCCACTATGAGCTTCACGAACCAGTAATTTCCTAGTGGAACTACGAGGGATGCATAACCTATTTTCCCTAAACAGAAAACCATCCTGTCTATAGTACTTTTGGAATGCACCAGATTCACATGCTTTATACAATTCAGCAAAATCGACATCAGAAGCATATAAACCCTTGAGATTTGCGAATCCTAACAAAGTATGATCTAAAATTGTCAGAATTTCATACCTGCGAGATAGAGCGTCAGCAACTAAATTATCTTTACCTTTCTTATACTTAATAATGTAAGGAAAAGACTCAATAAAGTTAACCCACTTAGCATGACGTCTATTTAACTTATTTTGTCCCTTTAAATGCTTAAGAGATTCATGATCAGTATGAACAACAAATTCTTTAGACATTAAATAATGCGACCATGTCTCAAAGGCACGGACAACGGCATAGAGCTCTTTATCATATGTAGGATAATTCAAAGCAGCTCCTTTAAGATTCTCATTGAAAAAGGCAATAGGCTTTCTTTCCTGCATTACAAGTGCGCCAATTCCAACACTTGATGCATCACACATTAGTTCAAACACTTTATCAAAATCAGGTAATGCTAAAACAGGTGCATGAGTGAGATCATGCTTAAGTACAGTAAAGGCGTTTTCCTGAGCCTGCCCCAACACAAATGGAACATTCTTTTTACACAATTCATTAAGAGGCGCGGCTTTAGTGGAAAAATCCTTCACAAACCATCTGTAGAATCCAGCCAATCCATGGAATGACCGAACCTATGCGGCCGAAGTTGGCTTCGGCCAATCCCTAATGGCTTTAACCTTGGCATCATCAACTTTGACACCTTCTGCAGAAACTACAAAATCGAGAAAAACAACCTCCGAAACACAAAAAGTACATTTTTGCATCTTGGCATATAATTGATTAGCACGCAATTCAATTAAAACCAAACGAAGATGTTCAACATGCGATTTATAATCTCTAGAATAGATCAGAATATCATCAAAATACACAACAACAAATTTACCTATAAACTTTCTAAGCACATGATTCATTAACCTCATGAAAGTACTAGGTGCATTTGTGAGACCAAAGGGCATGACTAACCACTCATATAAACCAAATTTAGTCTTAAAAGCAGTTTTCCATTCATCCCCTTCCCTCATGCGAATTTGATGATAGCCCTGTGTAAGATCTATTTTTGTATAAATTGTGGAACCATGCAAATCTTCTAACATGTCATCAAGCCTATGGATAGGATGCCTATACTTGATTGTTATTTTATTTACAGCTCTACAATCCATACACATTCTCTATGTACCATCTTTTTTAGGGACTAGAATAACATGTACAGCACAAGGACTTAGAGATTCCCTTACCTGACCATGCGCCAATAGCTTTTCGATTTGCTTCTGCAGCTCCTTCGTTTCCTCCGGATTTGCTTTGTAAGCAGGCCGATTTGGTATAGGCGCGCCAGGGATGAAGTCAATCTGATGTTCAATTCCTCGAAGTGGCGCAGACCCTGCGGCAACTCTTCTGGAAAAACATCAGCGAATTCCTACAACAGAGAAGAGACTTCTATAGGGATATCCCGAGGGATATCGTCAGGGTTAGTGCAACTATCTTTACAAACTAAAACCAGTACATCATCATTGCTGTCTAACACTTGACCTATCTTGGTGAGGATATCCAGGGCTAAAACAACATACATTATAAGTCAGAATCAATGAAGCCAACCGGAAGGCAACGCCTTGAAGCAGAAATGAGGAAATGTTCAAATTGCAACTCTTCTAACCATTCTTGAAGAAGAGACGCAATTCAGCACTTCCCATTAAAGAAGAAGGCTGTTTCTTGAAGTTCTTGAAGATGCCGGAAGGTTCTTGGACTTAAAGAAACAAATTATTAAAGTTCCCTACAATTTGGGCCGACCCAAACTCATGGAGACAAAGCCCACAAGTTTCGGCCAGCCCAAGGAGCAACATGAAGCCGCACAGCCAAGCCCACCAAGCAAAGCCCACACGGCTCCTTATTAGTTAGGGTTTAATTAATTAAAGTTATTCTTTTTATTTCTTTTAGTTAGTTTCCAAAAAGGGTTCTTTCTTGATCTCTTTTTGGGAGTAGGATTTTTATTCTTTCCTACTTGTTTTCGAATTAAGTTTCCTTCTTGTTTTGGTAGTTGTAAATTCGGCAATCACCCAATGATGAGGTGACCGAATTCCTCTTTCCTTTTCTTACCATTCCTACTACCCTTTACAATTTCTTTCCCCTTACCCTTATCCATGCGTTTTTCAGCTCCCCAAGCAGCGATTGCATCTTTGATTCGCACAGCTTCGGATCGCACTTCGTGAGGTGGCATGGGTAGGAATGTGTAGATCTTGCCTTCCTGGCAGACTGAGTAAGTGTTGGCGACCCCATCATGTGTTGCCTTCAGGTCAAAGAGCCATGGTCGTCCGAGTAGAATGTGACAAGCCTCTATTGGCAGAACATCACATAAAACAGTGGATTCGAACTTACCGATAGCGTATGGTACGCTTACCTGCTTCGTGACTCTGTAGCCGTCTGAGCTGTCGAGCCATTGTAGCCGATAAGGACGTGGATGATTGATAACAGGAAGCTTCAGCTTGTCCACCATGTATTCACTAGCAACGTTTGTGCAGCTCCCTCCATCAATTATCAGAACACACAATTTCCCATTTACCTTAGTTCTGGCGTGGAAGATGTTTGTCCGTTGAGTAGTGTCTGGGACAACAGCTGTAGTCAGAGTGCGAGTAACCAAATTCTGAGAGGGATCTTCCTCGAGGAACTCAAATTGCTCCACTGGTGCAGACGGAGTGCTGTCAGTTAACTCCTGTGAGGGGTTAACGGCTGGTTCTTCTTCATCGTCCTCTGAAATGTACTCACCATCTTGGCCTAATAATACCTTCCGGATGTTGGGACAGTCACGCATGTAGTGGCCACTGCCTGAGCACTTGTGGCAAGTTACGTTGCTGATGGACTGTCTGGGAGTTGATGGCGTTCTGGCCTGTGATGAAGAAGTAATGTGGACGATTGTACACATGCGGATAATGTTGCCAAGGACCTTGTGATTAAATGACAAGCTCTTACAAAAACCTTTAACTCACGTTCGGGTTTGATAAAACAAGGGGTAAACTATCCTGACCAATTTGTTTACAAATTCGAACCAAGTGCAAGAAAAGAGGTGTGAAACATGCGAACAACTAGGCAGAGCAAGAACCTAATTGGCTAAGTTTCATGCAACTATGTAAACTACGACATGCAAATACATAAAGCAATAAAAGGAGGTACTTCAAACACTAAGTTTATGATCTGAAATACACTGTCTTTATTTGATGAATTCGGTCCCCTTAAATAAGAGAAGGGATGGCCGAAAATACAAGACTTAGAAAAAGAAAAGAATTAGAAGTGGAAATTAACCAAGAGGTTAATTCCTTGTACAATTACCAAACCCGGAAAGAAGTAGGAATGGTAAGAAAAGGTAACTAAATTTCGGTCACCTCATAAAAGGGTGATTGCCGAAAATTACATCTCCTAAATCAAGAAGGAAAGCTAATTATAAAACAAGTAGGAAAAGAATAAAAATCCTACTCCCAAAAAGAATAAGGAAACCCTTTTTGGAATTTAACTAAAAGTAAAATAACTTAATTAAAAATCTGAAAATAACCCTAAAATCGTGTGGCTTGTCCTTGGGTTGGCCGTGTGGGCTTTCTCCTTGGATGGGCCGTCCGGCTTCCTTTGTGGACTCCTTGGGCTGGACGAAAACTTGTGGGCTGGTCAATGAGTTTTGGGTTGGCCCAAATTGTAGGGAACTTTATTAATTTGTTTCTTTAAGTCCAAGAACCTTCAGGCATCTTCAAGACTTCAAGAAACAACCTTCTTCTTTATGAGTACTTGATAATTTGTGCCTCTTCTTCAAAGATATTTAGAAGAGTTGCAAATCGCACATTTCCTCCATTTTGCTCCAAGGCGTGAGCTTCCATTTGGCGTCCATCTTTCTAACTCATAGTGTGTGCTGTTTTAGCTCTGGATATCCTCATCATTCCCTCCCGGTTGGAAAGGATTCGTCCTCAAATCCAAGGCACTGAAAATAAACAGAAACAATTCAGAAAGATTAACACAAAACAGAGAACATGCTTACCTGTCAAATTATGCGTGTAAGCATGAGGCCCCATTGGTGATATTAGTTGAAAAGGCCCAGCACCATCACAGGCGTTAAGCTCCTTGGACATCTCTTTTGCAGTGTAGATAACAGGCAACAGTGCTTTGCAGTAGTCCAGATCGTGAGCCAAAAGTTCATCGATCTGTCTTTGCAACTCCTTTGTCTTCTTCGGTTTGTCTCCTTCCTGCAACAAAGAAATGACTTGTATAGGGATATCCCGAGGGATATCGTCAGGGTCAGCACAAGTATCTTTACATACTAAAACAAGTACATCATCTTTGCTATCTAACACTTGTCCTATGTCTCCCTGTGTAACGAAACAACTATATTTAACTTTGTCTTGATCAGGCTTATCAGAGTTCGCCTGACTACCCTTTACAAATTCTTTCCCTTTACCCTTCGCTTGGCGCCTTTCAGCTTCCCAGTTGGCAATTGACTCCTTCATGCGAACAGCTTCTGATCGCACTTCAGCCGGTGGCATGGGTAGGAACGTGTGGATCTTGCCCTCCTGGCTAACCGAGTAAATGTTGGCGACCCCATCATGTGTTGCCTTCAGGTCAAAGAGCCATGGTCGTCCGAGTAGAATGTGACAAGCCTCCATTGGCAGAACATCACATAAAACCGTGGATTCGAACTTACCGATAGCATATGGTACGCTTACCTGCTTTGTGACTCTGTAGCCGTCTGAGACGTCGAGCCATTGAAGCCGATAAGGACGTGGATGATTGATGACAGGGAGGCGCAGCTTATCAACCATATACTCACTAGCAACATTAGTACAACTCCCTCCATCAATAATCAGAACACATAACTTTCCATTTACCTTTGTGCGGGCATGGAAGATGTTTGTCCTCTAGGACATGTCCAGGACAGCAGCTGTAGTCAGAGTGCGAGTAACCAAGTTCTGAGATGGATCTTCTTCAAGAAATTTGAACTGCTCCACAGGTTCCGACGGAGTGCTGTCAGTTAACTCCTTTGCAGGGTCAACGGTTGGTTCCTCTTCATCGGATTCTGATATGTACTCACCATCTTGGCCCAATAATACCTTCCGGATGTTGGGACAGTCACGCATGTAGTGGCCACGTCCTGAACACTTGTGGCAAGTAACGTTGCTGATAGACTGCCTGGGAGTAGATAGCGTTTTTTGCTGGGATGAAGAAGAAATGGCGGCGGCAACAGGGACAATGGCCTTGCGGTCAGACATGTTCGGCCTCCTTGCTGGTGGCGAGTAGGTCGGATTCTTGCGCCAGGCTGGTGGGGATCTGGTAGGTGTCCGGACTGGTGGAACGGACTTCAGATACTCCTCCATAACCTGAGCTTTGTGCAGCATGTCTGTCAGCGTTGTAGCATTCTGCAGTTCCACAGCTAAAGCAATACCCCTGTTTAAACCACTAAGAAAACGAGCCATAGATGCGGGCTTATCTTCCTGTACATTAGCCCTAATTTTTGCCATCTCCAGTTTTCTATAGTATTCATCTACAGTCATAGAACCTTGTACAAGAGTATTTAATTTCCTATACAATTCTCTAAAATAGAAGTCCGGTACAAAAGTCCTACGCATAGAAGTAGTCAAATCAAACCAAGAGAGAGGCGGTGCGCGGGCACGTATAGGGCGCGTATTTCTGTTTTCGCAAAAACCACACTTGGTTCTGTTTTTGAAAAATCTTTTCGCAAACGATGTTTATGTAATATAGTTCAGATATGAAGTACACAACAGGAAATTTCGGGGTGAAGCCCTCAAATTTCAGAAAAGATGAGTGTGCACGATGGCAAAATCCAAACTATAATTAAAGATCTAATGTATAGGTCGCACGAAAAGATAAACAAGGCAATTGAAAGCAGGGCAATTCAAGGTGAATAGAAGCAAAGAAAAATTCAGCAGAGTTGAAACAACTTCAGGAAAGCCTAAACTACCCAAAGAAGCGATCACCCACCCAATAGGTAATCAAGAAACCAATCCCCACAAATTATCAAGGCTTCTAATATGCAAAACAGCACCAAAATTGCGAAATTACTACCCCCTAATGGCCGAAAACAGTACCAACTTTCTAGCAATATGCGATTTCAATTTCGAAAACCCTAGGGCCAGCAAAAACAATTTTTCAATTTACTAGCCTAATCCCAGGGATAATCTTAGCAGCACAAGGATACAAAATCAAGAATTCACTATATTTTCAAGAATTCAAATGAAAGTATCCAAAACTTATAGCATGCAATTTTACAATGCGCAAACAAGTGAGCTGCTTAACATCAACCGCAAAACTCACAATTTTCAGCAAAATCAGCACAAGAGAAGGGTAGAAAAGTGTCGCAAAAACCCAGCAAAACAAACCCTAGGCGTCGCGAGATTTAGCGACGAAAAATCGGAAAACCCTAAAGAACCCTAACCCTAATTTTGAAATTTGAGGCCCGAATTAAGTTCTGAAATTATAGCAAGGGATCCGAATTTTTTTGAAAGAAATTTGCGATTTTAAGGATAGAAAAACAGTACAAAAATCGCAATTTAAAAGCTGGAAGAAAAAAAAATTTCCCCCCCAAGAAGATGAATTCAATTCCAAGAATTTCAAGAATAATCAAGACTAACAAGGAAAAGAAAACACCTGGAAAAGGATTTGATCGGTTGATCTCCTCCGGTCACGAAACCACTCCTTAGCTCTGATACCAATTGATGTGGACGGTTGTACACATGCGGATAATGTTGCCAAGAACCTTGTGATTAAGTGACAAGCTCTAAAAACCTTTAACTTACGTTCAAATTGATAAAACAAGGGATAAACTATCCTGACCAGTTTGTTTAAGAATTCGAACCAAGTGCAAGAAAAGAGGTGTGAAACATGCGAACAATTAGGTTGAGCAAGAACCTAAAAGGCTAAGTTTCATGCAATTATGTAAACTACAACATGCAAATACATAAAGCAATAAAAGGAGGTATCTCAAACACTAAGTTTATGATCTGAAATACTCTAAATTTTATTGAAATTTCGTCCCCTTTAAATAGGAGTAAGGATGGACGAAAATCAGTAGAAAAAGAAAAAGGAAAAGAATTAGAATTGGAAATTAACCAAGAGGTTAATTTCCTTTACAATACCAACTCCTGAAAGAAGTAGGAGAATGGTAAGAAAAGAAAAGGTAATTTCGAAAATTACAACTCCTAAATCAAGAAGGAAAGCTAATTAGAAAACAAGTAGGAAAAGAATGATAATCCTACTCCCAAAAAGAATAAGGAAACCCTTTTTGGAAATTAACTAAAAATAAAATAACTTAATTAAAATCTGAAAAATAATTCCCTAAAACCGTGTGGGCTTTTTCCTTGATTGGCCGTGTGGGCTTCTCTCCTTGGATTGGGCCGTGCGGCTTCATGCTTCAACTTGGGCTGGCCGAAAACTTGTGGGCTGGTCCATGAGTTTTTGGGTCGGCCCAATTTGTAGGGAACTTTATTATTTGGTTTCTTTAAGTCCAAGAACCTCCCGGCTTCTTCAAGACTTCAAGAAACAGCCTTCTTTTGATTAATGTTGGATGATTTGCGCCTCTCCTTCCAAGATAGTTAGAAGAGTTGCAAATTGCACATTTCCTCCATTTTGCTCCAAGGCGTGGGCTTCCATTTGGCGGTCATCTTTCTGACTCCTAATACGTGCTGTTTTAGCTCTGGATATCCTCATCAGTTGCAAATCGCACATTTCCTCCATTTTGCTCCAAGGCGTGAGCTTCCATTTGGCGTCCATCTTTCTGACTCATAATGTGTGCTGTTTTAGCTCTAGATATCCTCATCAAGAAGGGGTGGCGGCAACAGGGACTATGGCTTTTCTCTCTGACTGGATTGGCCTCCTTGCTGGTGGAGAGTAGGCTGGGTTCTTGCGCCAAGCTGGTGGGGCGCTGGTAGGTGTCCGGATCGGTGGAACGGACTTCAGGTACTCCTCCATGACCCGAGCTTTGTGCAGCATGTCTGTCAGAGTTGTAGCATTCTACAATTCAACAGCCAAAGCAATACCCCTGTTTAAACCATTATGAACAACAAATTCTTTAGACATCAAATAATGCGACCAAGTCTCAAAGGCACGGACAACAGCATAGAGCTCCTTATCATATGTAGGATAATTCAAAGCAGCTCCTTTAAGCTTCTCACTGAAAAAGGCGATTGGCTTTCTTTCCTGCATTAAAACTGCGCCAATTCCAACACCTGATGCATCACACATTAGTTCAAACACTTTATCAAAATCAAGTAATGCTAAAACAGGTGCATGAGTGAGATCATGCTTAAGTACAGTAAATACGTTTTCCTGAGCCTGCCCCCATACAAATGGAACATTCTTTTTACACAATTCATTAAGAGGCGCGGCTTTAGTGGAAAAATCCTTCACAAATCGTCTGTAGAATCCAGCCAATCCATGGAATGACCGAACCTGTGCGGCCGAAGTTGGCTGCGGCCAATCCCTAATGGCCTTCACCTTGGCGTCATCAACTTTGACACCTTCTGCAGAGACTACAAAACAGAGAAAAACAACCTCCGAAACATAAAAAGTACACTTTTGCATCTTGGCATATAATTGATTAGCACGCAATTCAATTAAAACCAAACGAAGATGTTCAACATGCAATTTATAATCTCTAGAATAGATCATAATATCATCAAAATAAACAACAACAAATTTACCTATAAACTTTCTAAGCACATGATTCATTAATCTCATGAAAGTACTAGGTGCATTTGTGAGACCAAAGGGCATGACTAACCACTCATATAAACCAAAGTTAGTCTTAAAAGCAGTTTTCCATTCATCCCCTTCCCTCATGCGAATTTGATGATAGCCCTGTGTAAGATATATTTTTGTATAAATTGTGGAACCATGCAAATCTTCTAACATGTCATCAAGCCTAGGGATAGGATGCCTATACTTGATTGTTATCTTATTTACAGCTCTACAATCAATACACATTCTCCAAGTACTGTCTTTCTTAGGGACTAGAATGACAGGTACAACACAAGGACTTAGAGATTCCCTTACCTGACCATGCGCCAATAGCTTTTCGATTTGCTTCTGGAGCTCCTTCGTTTCCTCCGGATTTGCTTTGTAAGCAGGCCGATTTGGTATAGGCGCGCCAGGGATGAAGTCAATCTGATGTTCAATTCCTCGAAGTGGCGGCAGACCCTGCGGCAACTCTTCTAGAAAAACATCCTTGAATTCCTGCAACAAAGATTCGACTTCTGTAGGGATATCCTGAGGGATATCGTCAGGGTTAGCATAGTTATCTTTACAGACTAAAACCAGTACATCATCATTGCTGTCTAACACTTGACCTATATCTCCTTTTGTTGCAAAACAACTATTTCTAACTTTGTCCTGATCAGGCTTATCAGAGTTCGCCTTACTACCCTTTACATGTTCTTTCCCCTTACCCTTCGCTTGGCACCTTTCAGCTTCCCAGTTTGCGATGGACTCCTTCATGCGAACAGCTTCGGATCGCACTTCAGTCGGCGGCATTGGTAGGAACCTGTGGATCTTGCCCTCCTGGCAGATCGAGTAAATGTTGGCGACCCCATCATGTGTTGCCTTCAGGTCAAAGAGCCATGGTCGTCCGAGTAGAATGTGACAAGCCTCCATTGGCAGAACATCACATAAAATAGTGGATTCGAACTTACCGATAGCGTATGGTACGCTTACCTGCTTAGTGACTCTGTAGCCGTCTGAGCTATCAAGCCATTGTAGCCGATAAGGACGTGGATGATTGATAACAAGAAGATTCAACTTGTCAACCATATATTCACTAGCAACGTTTGTGCAGCTCCCTCCATCAATAATCAGAACACACAACTTTCCATTTACCTTAGTTCTGGCGTTGAAGATGTTTGTCCGTTGAGTAGCGTCTGGGATAGCAGCTGTAGTCAGAGTGCGAGTAGCCAAATTCTGAGAGGGATCTTCCTCGAGGAACTCGAATTGCTCCACTGGTGCAGAGGAGTGCTGTCAGTTAACTCCTGTGAGGGGTTAACGACTGGTTCTTCTTCATCGTCCTCTGAAATGTACTCACCATCTTGGCCCAATAATACCTTCCGGATGTTGGGACAGTCACGCATGTAGTGACCACGGCCTGAACACTTGTGGCAAGTTACGTTGCTGATGAACTGTCTGGGAGTTGATGGCGTTCTGGCCTGTGATGAAGAAGGGTTGGCGGCAACAGGGACTATGGCTTTTCTCTCTGATTGGATCGGCCTCCTTGCTGGTGGAGAGTAGGCTGGGTTCTTGCGCCAAGCTGGTCAGAGTTGTAGCATTCTGCAATTCAACAGCCAAAGCAATACCCCTGTTTAAACCATTAAGAAAACGAGCCATAGATGCGGGCTCATCTTCTTGTACATTAGCCCTAATTTTTGCCATCTCTAGTTTTCTATAATATTCATCTACAGACATAGAACCCTGTACAAGAGTATGTAACTTTCTATACAATTCTCTAAAATAGTAATCCGGTACAAAAGTCCTACGCATAGATGTAGTCAAATCAAACCACGAGAGAGGCGGAGCACGGGCCCGCATGGGACGCATGTTTCTGCGTTGATCCATTTGTTGATTCCACCAGATTAGGGCATAGTCTGTGAAATGGACCACTGCGAGTTGGACTTTCTTGTGTTCCGGGATCGGATGAAGTTCAAAAATGCGCTCCATCTTCATCTCCCAGTCGAGATAGTCCTCTGGATTCGTGCCTCCGGCAAAGGGCGGAACGGTCGTCTTGCACTGACTGAGGCCTGCGAAAGGCTGGTCTGCTGCGTTAGTGCCTGGTGCGGCCACATCGTCGTCTGAGTCTGTACGCCTCTGTTCTCGTTCAGTCCGGAGTTCGGCGACTTCCTCGGTGAGTGTAGCAAATCGCGCGGAGAGTTTCGCAATTGCAGCTAGGATTTGCTCGTTCCCCAAAGGGTTAGGAGCACCTCCACCTGACATTGGATAAAGAAAGCGAAAACCTGTCTGCTAAGAATAAGGAAAAGTGAGAAATAACCTGACCCCCTTATTCCCCCAAGTGTTTCCCACCTAACAACTACATACAAAACCCCGTGTTTCGCTCTAGGGTGGCGCCCTGTATAATATGTTCACTCAAGCCTTTTACCTCTCTACCTCCCGGTATTGATAAATGTATCAGGCAAGCAGCAATTCACACAAAAGCAATGACACTTAAGAAAGAAGCAAATTTTTTGCAAAAATAGACACTTGGTTCTAGTTTTAAAAGTCTTTTCGCAAACGATAGTTTATAATATAATTCAGATATGAAGTACACAACAGGAAATTTTGGGGTTAAGCCCTCAAATTTCAGAAAAGATGAGTGTGCACGAGGACAAAATCCAAATTATAATGTAAGAGTAAACGTTCAGGTCGCACGAAAAGATAAATAGGTAATTGAAAGCAGGGCAATTCAAAATTGAATAGAAGCAAAGAAAAATAAGCAGAGTTGAAACAACTTCAGGAAAGTCCTAAAACTGCCCAAAGAAGAGATCACCCACCCAATAGGTAATCAAGAAACCAATCCCCACAAATTATCAATTCTTCTAATATGGAAAACAGTACCCTAATTGCGATTTTAAACCAAACCCCCAAGTGGCCGAATTTTACTAGATGCGATTTTAATGAAACGAAAACCCTAGGGCCAGTAAAAGCAATTGTTTTTTGATTTACTAGCTTAATCCCAGGGATAATCTCAGCAGCACAAGGATACAAAAATCAAGAATTCACCATATTTTCAAGAATTCAAAGCAAGGTATCCCAAACTAGAGCATGTAATTTTACAATGCGCATACAAGTGAGTTGCTTAACATCAATCACAAAACTCACAATTTTCAGCAAGAACAGCACCAAAAGGGGTAGAATAATGTCGCAAAAGGCTTAGCAATTAAACCCTAGTGTCGCGGGAATTAGCGACGGAAATTCTGAAACCCTAGTGTCACTAAAACCAAAACCCTAGTTTGAAAATTAAGGTCCGATTTTAAATTTTGAAATTAGAGCAAGGGTATCCGAATTTATGAAAATTTTGCGATTTTTTTTTTTGTAAAGAGTGGAAAACAGTACCAAAATCGCAATTTTAAAGCTTGAAAGAAAAAAAAAATTTTCCCCAAGAAGATGAATTCTAATACAAAAATTTCGAGAATAAAGGAAAAGAAAACACCTGGATAAAAGATTCGATCTTTGACCTCCTCCAGCCACGAAACCACTCCTTAGCTCTGATACCAATTGATGTGGACAGTTGTACACATGCGGATAATGTTGCCAAGGACCTTGTGTGATGCGGGCATCCTAAGTCAAGCAACAAGTCAAAGTCAACAAGCAAGTGGTTCCGGAGAAGCT
Source organism: Leptodermis oblonga (assembly GCA_016801395.1). Taxonomy (NCBI): domain Eukaryota; kingdom Viridiplantae; phylum Streptophyta; class Magnoliopsida; order Gentianales; family Rubiaceae; genus Leptodermis; species Leptodermis oblonga. The sequence goes on along the minus strand of CM028759.1, from coordinate 22,515,185 downwards.
GAGGAGGAGGTTCGAGTTCTACATCGAGGCCCGACAATGCTTCAGGATCCAAGCCCATATCAGAGGGATCCACTTGTAGACATCACTGGGCCCATGACCAGAAGCAGAGCGAAGAAGGTTCGAGATGCACTCAACAACATTGTTCAAGCTTGCCATCAGAATGCTCAGCTGATTGTAGAAGCTCACGCCTTGGAGCAAAATGGAGGAAATGTTCAAATTGCAACTCTTCTAACAATCCTTGAAGAAGAGGCACAATTCAGCACTTCACAATAAAGAAGAAGGCTGTTTCTTGAAGTCTTGAAGATGCCGGAAGGTTCTTGGGCTTTAAAGAAACAATTCATGAAGTTCCCTACAATTTGGGCCGACCCAAACTCATGGAGGACCAGCCCAAGAAAGCAAGAGGAAGCCGCACCGCAGCCCACAAAGCAAGCTCTAACGGCTACTTACCTAATTAGGGAATTTCTTTACTTAATTAAGTTATTTCTTTTATTCTTTAAGTTAGTTTCCAAAAAGGGTTCCCTTATTCTTTTTGGAAGTAGGATTCTTATTCTTTTCCTTAATTTTAGTTTATAATTTCGGCTACCACTTGTTAAGGGTAAATCCGAAATTGCTTTTTCCTTTTTCTTACCATTCCTACTTCTTTCCGGGTTTGGTAAAGGAAATTAACCTCTTAGTTAATTTCCAATTCTACTTCTTTTCTTTTTTCTAATTCTTGTACTGATTTTCGGCCATCCCTTCATCTATAAATAGGGGCCGAAACTTCAATAATAAACAGAGTATTCATATCATAAAACTTAGTGTTTGAGTACCCTCCTTTTATTGCTTTATGTATTTGCATGTCGTAGTTTATATAATTGCATGAACTTAGGTAATTAGGTTACTTGCTCTACCTAATTACTCACATGTTCAAAACTCCTTTCTTACACTTGGTTCGAATCTAAAATAAAATTAACTTAGGTTAGCTTTATTTCTGTGTTTTTCGAAAGTAAGTTAGAAGTGTTATAAGAGCTCGCCGCTTAATCACAAGGTCCTTGGCAACATTATCCGCATGTGTACAACCGTCCACATCAATTGGTATCAGAGCTAAGGAGTGGTTTCGTGGCTGGAGGAGGTCAACCGACCAACTCTTTTCCAGGTGTTTTCTTTTCCTTATCTTGAACTTTTGGATTGGAATTCATCTTCTTGGGGAAATTTTTTTTCTTTCAAGCTTTAAAATTGCGATTTTTGTACTGTTTTCCATCTTTAAAAATCGCAAAAAAATTCTTAAAAACCCGGACTGCCTTGCTATAATTTCAGATCCTTAAAATCGGGTTTTTAGAATTCCAATCGGGTTTTAAAACAAAGGGTTCGGTTTTTAGTTTTTGCTAGGGTTGTGCTGCTCGGGTTTTGGTTTTTGTTCCCTAGGGTTTCAGTTTTCAAATTGTATACCCTAACCCTAAACCCTAAACCCTAAACCCTAAGCCCTAGCCCTAAACCCTAAAACCTAAAATTAGGGTTTCGGTTTTTTCAGTTTCGGTTTTTCTGTTTTGGAATTTCAGCTTCGGGTTTTCCAACTAGGGTTCGATTTCTACTCATCCTAAGGGTTTTCGGGTTTTAGTTGAAATTGCTGGGTTTTGCGAATTAATTCTACCCCTATTGTGCTGTTTTGTTGAGAAATAGTGAGTTTTTGCGGTTGATGTTAAGCAGCTCACTTTGTTTGCGCATTAGAAATTATATGCTCTAGTTTGGGATACTTTGTTTTGAATTCTTGAAAATATAGTGAATTCTTGGTTTTGTATCCTTGTGCTGCTCAGATTATCCCTAGGAATAGGTTAGTGAGTCAAAAATTGAACTTGCTAGCCCTAGAGTTTTCAATTCTTGAAAATCGCATAATTGCTTAAGGTTTCGGCCACTTGGGGGTTTGATTTTGATTTCGCAATTTGGGGTACTGTTTTGCATATTGGGAGCATTGATAATTTGTGGGGATTGGTTTCTTGATTACCTATTGGGTGGGTGATCTCTTCTTTGGGTAGCTTTAGGACTTTCCTAAAGTTGTTTCAACTCTGCTTATATTTCTTTGCTTTTATTCAATTTTGAATTGCCCTGCTTTCAACTTGCCTAGTTATCTTTTCATGCTACCTGGACATTTGCTCTTTAATTATAGTTTGGATTTTGTCATCGTGCACACTCATCTTTTCTGAAATTTGAGGGCTTAACCCCGAAATTTCCTGTTGTGTACTTCATAGCTGAACTATATTACAAAATATCATTTTGCGAAAAGATTTTTCAAAAACAGAACCAAGTGCTTGTTTTTGCGAAAATTTGCTTCTTTTCTTAAGTGTCATTGCTTTTGTGTGAATACCAGAAGGTAGAGTGGAAAAAGGCTTGAGTGTTCATATTATACAGGGCGCCACCCTAGAGCGAAACACGGGGTTTGTGTGTAGCTGTTAGGTGGGAAACACTTGGGGGAATAAGGGGGTAAGGTTATTTCTCACTTTTCCTTATTCTTAGCAGACAGGTTTTCGCTTTCTTTATCCAATGTCAGGTGGAGGTGCTCCTAACCCTTTGGGGAACGAGCAAATCCTAGCTGCAATTGCGCAACTCTCCGCGAGATTTGCTACACTCACCAAGGAAGTCGCCGAACTCCAGACTGAACGGGAACAGAGGCGTACAGACTCAGACGATGATGTGGCCGCACCAGGCACCAACGCAGCAGACCAGCCTTTCGCAGGCCTCAGTCAGTGCAAGACGACCGTTCTGCCCTTTGCCGGAGGCACGAATCCAGAGGACTATCTCGACTGGGAGATGAAGATGGAGTGCATTTTTGAACTTCATGCGATCCCGGAACACAAGAAAGTCCAACTCGCAGTGGTCCATTTCACAGACTATGCCCTAATCTGGTGGAATCAACAAATGGATCAACGCAGAAACACGCGTCCCATGCAGGCCCGTGCTCCGCCTCTCTCGTGGTTTGATTTGACTACATCTATGCGTAGGACTTTTGTACCGGATTACTATTTTAGAGAATTGTATAGAAAGTTACATACTCTTGTACAGGGTTCTATGTCTGTAGATGAATATTATAGAAAACTAGAGATGGCAAAAATTAGGGCTAATGTACAAGAAGATGAGCCCGCATCTATGGCTCGTTTTCTTAATGGTTTAAATAGGGGTATTGCTTTGGCTGTTGAATTGCAGAATGCTACAACTCTGACAGACATGCTGCACAAAGCTCGGGTCATGGAGGATAATTTAGTTGCAAATACATAAAGCAACTTTATTGAATCTTTTCCTTATATTATTACGTATAAGAAAGGTAAGGATAATTTAGTTGCTAACGCTCTATCTCGCAGGTATGAAATTTTGACAATTTTAGATCATACTTTGTTAGGGTTCGCATATCTCAAGGGTTTATATGCTTCTGATGTTGATTTTGCTGATTTGTATAAAGCATGTGAATCTGGTGCATTCCAAAAGTACTATAGATAGGATGGTTTTCTGTTTAGGGAAAATAGGTTATGCATCCCTCGTAGTTCCACTAGGGAATTACTGGTTCGTGAAGCTCATAGTGGGGGGTTTATGGGTCATTTTGGTGTGCATAAAACACTTGAACTGTTGCATGAACACTTTTATTGGCAACATATGCGAAAATATGTACAGACTGTTTGCACACGATGCATTAATTGTTTGCAAACTAAATCTACTTCTAAACCCCATGGACTTTACACGCCTTTACCTGTACCTTCTGTACCTTGGACTGACATTTCTATGGATTTTATTCTAGGGCTCCCGAGGACGCAGAAAGGTAATGATTCTTTATTTGTCGTTGTTGATCGGTTTTCTAAGATGGCGCATTTCATTCCCTGCAGGAAATCAGATGATGCCAGACATGTAGCTGAGTTGTTCTTTTAGGGAATAGTTCGGTTGCATGGGATACCGTGCACAATTGTGTCAGATCGCGACGTCAAATTTCTGAGTTATTTTTGGAAGACTTTGTGGTCCTGCCTTGGCACAAAACTGTTGTTTTCGACTACAAGTCATCCACAGACGGATGGTCAGACGGAAGTCACCAACCGAACCGTTGGCAACCTACTCAGGGCATTAATTCAGAAGAACCTCAAGCGTTGGGAAGACATCTTGCCGGTTGCAGAGTTTGCATACAACCGAACCAAGCACTCCTCAACATGGTTCTGTCCATTTGAAGTTGCCTACGGCATTACTCCTTTGACGGTGATGGATCTCATTCCTCTACCACCCAAGGAACAAGTTAATCCAGACGGTGCAAAGAAAGCTGAAGCTGTGCAACGCATACATGCTAAAGTTCGAGCTAATCTGGAGAAGACGTATGCCAAAGCCGCCGCCAATGCAAACCAACGGCGCAAGGCTGTGGACTTCGAACCAGGCGACTAGGTTTGGGTTCACATGAGGAAGGAACGATTCCCTGCTGCAAGAAGGACCAAACTCCATCCAAGGGGCGATGGACCTTTTTAGATCGTTTCCAAGATTGGGCCTAACGCCTACAAACTCGACTTACCAGGTGAGTATGGTGTTAGTTCTTCCTTTAATGTTGCTGACTTGTCTCCTTTTGTCCATGAACAGGGTTCTGATTTGAGGACAAATCCTTTTCAACCGGGAGGGGATAATGCGGGCATTCTAAGTCAAGCAGTAAGTCAAAGTCAACAAGCAAGTGGTTCCGGAGAAGCTGAGGAGGAGGTTCGAGTTCTACATCGAGGCCCGACAATGCTTCAGGATCCAAGCCCATATCAGAGGGATCCACTTGTAGACATCACTGGGCCCATGACCAGAAGCAGAGCGAAGAAGGTTCGAGATGCACTCAACAACCTTGTTCAAGCTTGCCATCAGGATGCTCAGCTGATTGTAGAAGCTCACGCCTTGGAGCAAAATGGAGGAAATGTTCAAATTGCAACTCTTCTAACAATCCTTGAAGAAGAGGCGCAATTCAGCACTTCACAATAAAGAAGAAGGCTGTTTCTTGAAGTCTTGAAGATGCCGGAAGGTTCTTGGGCTTTAAAGAAACAATTCATGAAGTTCCCTACAATTTGGGCCGACCCAAACTCATGGAGGACCAGCCCACAAGTTTCGGCCAGCCCAAGAATGAAAGAGGAAGCCGCACGGCAGCCCACAAAGCAAGCCGTAACGGCTACTTACCTAATTAGGGAATTTCTTTACTTAATTAAGCTATTTCTTTTATTCTTTAAGTTAGTTTCCAAAAAGGGTTCCCTTATTCTTTTTGGAAGTAGGATTCTTATTCTTTTCCTTAATTTTAGTTTACAATTTCGGCTACCACTTGTTAAGGGTAAATCCGAAATTGCTTTTTCCTTTTTCTTACCATTCCTAGTTCTTTCCGAGTTTGGTAAAGGAAATTAACCTCTTGGTTAATTTCCAATTCTGCTTCTTTTCTTTTTCTAATTCTTGTACTGATTTTCGGCCATCCCTTCATCTATGAATAGGGGCCGAAACTTCAATAATAAACAGAGTATTCAGATCATAAAACTTAGTGTTTGAGTACCTTCCTTTTATTGCTTTATGTATTTGCATGTTGTAGTTTACATAATTGCATGAACTTAGCTAATTAGGTTACTTGCTCTACCTAATTACTCGCATGTTCAAAACTCCTTTCTTACACTTGGTTCGAATCTAAAATAAAATTAACTTAGGTTAACTTTATTTCTCTGTTTTTTGAAAGTAAGTTAGAAGTGTTATACGAGCTCGCCGCTTAATGGCAAGGTCCTTGGCAACATTATCCGCATGTGTACTGTCCACATCATTGTGATTAAGCGGCGAGCTCGTATAATACTTCTAACTTACTTTCGAAAGTCAGAGAAATAAAGCTAACCTAAGTTAATTTTATTTTAGATTCGAACCAAGTGTAAGATAGGAGTTTTGAACATGCGATTAATTAGGTAGAGCAAGTAACCTAATTAGCTAAGTTCATGCAATTATGTAAACTACGACATGCAAATACATAAAGCAATAAAAGGTGGGTACTCAAACACTAAGTTTTATGATCTGAATACTCTGAATATTATTGAGGATTTCGGCCCCTATTTATAGGCTTTAAGGGCAGCCGAAATTGGTACAAGAAGTAGAAGAAGGAAAGAATTAGAATTGGAAATTAACCAAGAGGTTAATTTCTGTTACAATACCAAACCCTGAAAGAAGTAGGAGAATGGTAAGAAAAGGAAAAGGAAATTCGGTTTTACCCTTAACAAGTGGCAGCCGAATTTGTAAACTAAAAATAAGGAAAAGAATAAAATTCCTACTTCCAAAAAGAATAAGGGAACCCTTTTTGGAAACTAACTTAAAAGAATAAAAGAAACAACTTAATTAATTAAAGAAATTCCCTAATTAAGTAACTAGCCGTTGGCTTGCTTTGTGGGCTGCCGTGCGGCTTCCTCTTGCTTTCTTGGGCTGGCCGAAACTTGTGGGCTGGTCTCCATGAGTTTGGGTCGGCCCAAATTGTAGGGAACTTCATGAATTGTTTCTTTAAAGCCCAAGAACCTTCCGGCATCTTCAAGACTTCAAGAAACTGCCTTCTTCTTCATTAGGACTTGGTGATTTGCGCCTCTTCTTCAAAGATGGTTAGAAGAGTTGCAAGTTGCACATTTCCTTCATTTTGCTCCAAGGCGTAGGCTTCTACAATCAGCTGAGCATCCTGATGGCAAGCTTGAACAAGGTTGTTGAGTGCATCTCGAACCTTCTTCGTTCTGCTTCTGGTCATGGGCCCAGTGATGTCTACAAGTGGATCCCTCTGATATGGGCTTGGATCCTGAAGCATTGTCGGGCCTCGATGTAGAACTCGAACCTCCTCCTCAGCTTTTTCGGAACCACTTGCTTGTTGACTTTGACTTGTTGCTTGACTTAGGATGCCCTCATCACTTGTTCCTGTTTGTTTTCAGCAAATTGGATTCGAGGACGAATCCTTTCCAACCGGGAGGGAATGATGAGGACATCCAGGGCTAAAACAACACACATTATGAGTCAGAATCAACGAAGCCAACCTGAAGGCAAAGCCCTTGAAAAGAATGTCGGGAAGAGTGTGAGAGTCATTCTATTCAAAAGGATGATCCTTGAAGACAATGCATCTCCAAACTCTCCACAATAAAGAAAAGGGTTGTTTCTTGAAGTTCTTGAAGACGCCGGAAGGTTCTTGGACTTTAAAGAGACATTTCTTGAAGTTCTTGATTTTCTTGAAAATCTTGAATTTCATATTTTGCAGAATCTTGAAGAATCTTGAAAATCTTGATTCCGAAATGATTCTGGGAGATTCCAGAAGATTCCGGAAGCTCCCTACACCATTCCATCATGCGCCATCAACAATTGGGCCGGCCCAATCCATGGAGTCCATTCCACATCATCAAGTCGGCCAGCCCATCAAGAAGCCCACACGCAAGGCCTAGTCCATTAGGGTTTGCGAAAGTAAGGTTTAGGGTTTGGGGGAAAATAAGGGTTTGTGCATGTTCCCTATTTTGCCCTTAGTTTATTAGTTCCCAAAAAGGATCCCTTCTTGATCTCCTTTTTTGGATAGGATTTATATTTATTTCCTACCTATTTCAAGTGTGAATTTCGTCCATAACCATATCCATATGGCAGACAAATTCAGCAACTTCCAAAACCTAGTTCCTTTAGGTTTTGGGTTTGTAAGAAATCAATCTCTTGATTGGTTTCCAATTTTAATTGTTTCCCTATTCTAAATAGGGTAGAATTTCGTCCACCTAATCATATAAAGGTGACTTAATTCGTTCACCATTGTCCTTGTTCATTTAGGACTTGGTTTGTAAGGAAAATCCAATTCTGATTGGTTTCCACTTTCGCTGCTTTCAGTTATTCTTTTCCTATTGTAATTTGGATACCCCTATACCTATAAATAGGGGCATCCACGAAATTAATAATAGAAGTATTCAGATCATAAAAACTATTAGTTTTGAGTACTCTCCCTTTATTGCTTTATGTATTTGCATGCGTGTAGTTTACATATTGCATGAAACTTAGCTAATTAGGTTAATTGCTCTACCTAATTATTTCGCATGTTTCAACTCTTTCTTACACTTGGTTCGAAAATCATTAAGTAAACTTAGCTTAGGTTAGTTTATTTTGGTTCTCTTATTTTCGAGTAAGATAGAGGTTATACGAGCTACGCTACTTAATCACACTTTCCGGGCAACTTTCATCCGCATGTGTACAACCGTCCACATCAATCACCTCCCAAGCCAAATATGCGATTTTAGAACTTTAGACAGCACGACGATACAGTTTCAGGAATTCGATATTTTCAAGAATTCAAAACAAGGTAGGCGTACAGATATATCACAAATTGCAAAACAAGGTGAGTGGCTTAACTTCAACCGCCAAAGTTCACCGAATTCAATAAAATTGCAAATAGGGAGAGGTGTGTAAAATAGTCCAATAAAGAGCAATTTCAGCAACAAAAAGTGTCAGTTATCCTTTAATTGCGAAAACAACACTAATTGGATCCACAAAGGCAAATGCAAAACAGTACCAAAAGTTAGCAAAAGAGCCCTAGCTTTTAAAACCCTAAAAACCGATTTTCCAAATTAATAAGAAACCAATTTTACACTTTCTTTTCACAAATTCTTCTTCCTTTTTCAAACCACAATTTCGATTTTACTAGCAAAACAATATGATCAAAATCGAAAGTTTATTTAAGAAAAACAGAAAAAAATTTCTCAAAAAGGAGCGTTCTTTTCCACAAATTCAGTAATTAAAGTAGAATAAAGGAAGAGAAAACACCTGATGATTCAACTAAGTTACTTCAGTCTTCTCCGGTCGAGCAAACAGCCCTGGCGCTCTGATACCAATTGATGCGAATCCCTAATTCCCAATGCCTTTGGAAATCAAGAATTCTACGCGGAATGTGCCAAGGAAAGTCTGAATGCAAGACACTACTCTTAAACCCTAGAATCCTTACCCCTGGATTCGGCAGACTACTAACTTACAAAGTAAATTAAACACGCAATTCGAACCAAGTGGAGTAAACTATAATTCGAAACAAAGCTTTGATTAATAGATAGAGCAATTATCTATTAGCCTATAGTTTCTTGACTTTTAGCAATTAACAAGCATGCACATTACATAAGCCCAAAATAAGGTGAGTGATTAAAGAAGTATAAATTCTAACTTAATCAATAATCAACTGTTTTAAAATTGAATTTGGCAGCCCCTATTTATAGAGTAGGTTGGCCGAATTTTAATCCTAAAAGAACTAAGAAAAGAAGTGAAATTGGAAACCAATCAAGAGATTGATTTCATACAAGAACCAAGTCCTAAAGGAACTAGGATTGGTTAAAGAAGGGAATTTCGGCTGCAAGTAGTTGGTGCTGGCCAAAAAATACAATTAAAAATAAGGAAATAAAGAAGTAAAAATAAATCACAAAAAGGTTTGAAGAAGGTAAACCTTTTTGGAAACTATCCACAAATCAGCCCAAGTTGTAACAAACTTGTAACAACCGTAACTAACTTGTAACAAACTTTGAGTAGAATTAGGAAACATGCACAAATCCTAATCCTTCCCTAACCTAAGCTTCCAAGTGGTGTGTGGGCTGCTCCTTGTGGGCTTGGTCTGGCCGAAAATTGTGAAGTGGATTTCAAGGCGGGCTTCGGCCCATTTGAGGTGGCGCATGGTGGAGATGATGTAGGGAGGTTCTGGAATCTTCTAGAATCTTCCAAAATCATTTCGGAACGTCAAAAATCAAGAACTTCAAGATTTTCAAAATTCTTCAAGATTCAGTATGCCGCAAAATTCAAGATTTTCAAGAAAATCAAGAACTTCAAGAAATGCCCTTTCCTTCAGCTGGATTGATTAGTAGGCGCCATTTCCATTGTGATGGAGAGTAAAGTGACGCTTTTATCCTTCCTTTTATTCTCTTCAAGGGCGTTTGTGTCCGTTACGAGTTGGGCTTATGTAGCACTCCTTTGAACAAGGTTTTCAAGATCTTCTCTGAGCTTCCTTGTCCTTCTTCGGGTCATAGGCCCAACTATATCAACGAACGGATCTCTTTGATATGGGCTCGGGTCTTGGAGCATTGGCGGGCCTCTATGGAGCACACGAACCTCTGTTGCACTTTCCGAGTCCTCATTGCTTGATCTGGGATCCTCTGTGTACTGACTTGGCGTAGGGCTGGGGATGCCCTCATCACAAGTGTTAACCTGCACGAAATTTAAAGAAGACAAAGGAAAAGAACTAACTCAAATTTGGCAATCTGACAAGTGGGAGACGTCTGCTTAGGAGACTCGGTGCGCAGATGGCACTCCTTTTTTTTTTTGCAAAATATCAGCCGGAGATGAAACAGAGTGTCATAGAATGCAATTTTCACCCTCTACTTTTGGCACAACTTGTGCAAGCTTTCCCTTCAAATGGGCTCTTCAACTGAGCCTTACAAACAATAATACAAACATGAAGATTAACCGTAATTAATACAAATAATTGTAGCAGAAGAGAAAATGGGCAATGTTTCTTTTGCCTCTCTACTGATGCCATAAATTTATCCATGGGCTTGTACTGTTTAGAACTTTTGCTTCCAGAACTTGGAATTCCTCTTTAGGCTATCTTTCTTCCTCAACTATTTGTGACTTCCATAGGCACAGTTTTCATCTTAGGCAGAATAATTTATTATTAGCTTTCTTGATAAGGATATCCAAGGCTAAAAATAACACAAGTTATGAGTCAGAATCCACAAGGCCAACCAGAAGGCAAAGCCCTTGAGAAGAATGCTAGGAGAAGTAGAAGAGTCATGCTATTCAAAGATCTTTGAAGGAAAGGTATCTCCAAACTCTCCACAATGAAGAAAGGGTCGTTTCTTGAAGTTCTTGAAGAAACCGAAAGGTTCTTGGACTTTAAAGAGACAAATCTTGAAGTTCTTGATTTTCTTGAAAATCTTGAATTTCACGGTTTGCTGAATCTTGAAATTCTTGATTTTTGACGTTCCGAAAAGATTCGGGAGATTCCAGAAGATTCCAAACCTGCCTACATCATCTCCACCATGCGCCACCTCAAAATGGTCCGAAACCACCTTGAAGCCCATTTGATGTGGACCGGAGTTCACGATGCGGAATACTTGCCAAGGAAAGTCTGGAAATTGCGAGACGTCGCTCTTAACCTCTAGAATCACTACCTCGGATTCGGCAGTCTACTAAAATTAACCTGAGCTAGTTTTAAACACGCAAATCGAACTAAGTTTAAGAACAAAAGAGTCGAAACAAAAGCATGCATTCTAGGCAGAGCAATTACCTAAAAAGCTATAGTTTCTAAACTTATAGTAATTCACAAAGCATGCAAACTACGAAAGCTCAAAATAAGAGAATGATTCAAGAAGTATAAAACTATACTATTCTATTACTTGAATCAAAATTGTGTGTTGAATAATGGAGAATTGGACCCCTATTTATAGTAGTAGGTGGTCGAATTCTACAGTACAAAGAAGTAGCAAACAATTAAAATTGGAATTCAATCAAGAGATTGATTCCTTACAAACTGAAACCTAAATGAACTAGGTTTAGTTAAAGATAAAATTCGGTTTTCTCACTAATGTATCTAGCCGAAATTCCTAGCTAAATAAAGAAGTATAAATAAATCAAAACTAAGAAGTAGAAATCAACCAAGAGATTAATATCTTGAAAAGAAACAAACCTAAAGGAACTAGGTTTGTTTAAGTGATAATATTTCGGTTGTATTAAGGGATAATGGCAGCCGAAATTTATCCAATTAATTAGAAGTAAAAATGAAATAAACTACTAGAATTAATTGGAGTTGTAAACTCAAACTAACTCCTTTAAAACCCTAACTCAAATTCGGATGTGGGCTGCTCCATTGGGCTTCCAATTTCGGATTCCTCTCCTTCCTTTGGGTCTGGGCTGGCCGAATTTATGAAGGTGGGTTGCAAGTGAATTTGCCCCAAAACTCAATGGCGTGTCTGTGAAAATTGTAGGAAGCTTCTGGAAGCTTCCGGAATCATTTCTGAAACTCAAATTTTACAAATTCTTCATTTCTTCATGATTCTTCAATTTAGACCCCTTTTCGGAAATGGTGAGTAAAATGACCATTTTACCCTTCTGACTCTTCTGGGCTTTATCTTCAGGGGTTAGTGCGCCGGATACCATCTGGGCTTGTCGAGAACATTCTTGGACTAGGTTTTCAAGGTCGGCCTTTAATTTCCTTGTCCTTCTGCGTGTCATTGGCCCAACGATATCTACAAATGGATCTCTCTGGAATGGGCTCGGGTCCGGTAGCATAACTGGGCCTCGGTGTAGCACACGAACAGGCTCTGCTTCCTTTCTCGAGTCCTCTGCATCTACTTGTTGATCCTCTCTGCTTGGACTTGTCGACGGGCTGGGGATGCCCTCATCATTCCCTCCCGGTTGGGAAGGATTCGACCTCGAATCAAGATCCTGGTCAAAATTAAACGGAGACAAGTCAGCAACATTAAAAGATGTACTAACACTATACTCACCTAGTAAGTCAAGCTTGTAAGCATTATCCCCCATCTTAGCAACAACTTGAAAGGGCCCATCGCCTCGGGGATGTAACTTCGTCCTCCAGGCAGCTAGAAACCTCTCCTTTCTCATGTGAACCCAAACCCAATCACCAGGTTCAAAGCTCACTGCCATACGCCTTTGATTTGCAGCTTTGGCGTTACGTGCATTCGTCTTCTCTATATTCTGACGAACCTTCTCATGCAACCGCTTAACAGCTTCTGCTTTCTGTGCTCCATCAAGACTTGTCTGATCCTTCAGGGGAAATGGCAGTAAATCCATCACTGTTAGCGGGTTGAAGCCGTAGGCGACTTCGAAAAGCGAAAACCCTATTGAGGAATGCCTGGAGCGATTGTAGGCAAACTCTGTAATCGGCAAGACTTGTTCCCAACTCTTCAAGTTCTTCTTAATCAGCGCCCTCAGTAGATTTCCTACGGTGCGGTTGGTCACCTCCATCTGACCATCCGTTTGGGGATGACTGGTGGTTGAGAATAGCAACTTAGTTCCTAACCGAGACCACAACGTCTTCCAAAAATAACTCAAAAACTTCATGTCTCTATCTGACACGATGGTGCACAGAATGCCGTGTAGCCGAACTATCTCCTTGAAGAATAAGTCCGCAATATGCTTTGCATCATCAGATTTCCTGCATGGGATAAAATGAGACATCTTAGAAAATTTGTCCACGACAATGAAGAGTGAGTCATTACCTCTTTGCGTCCTCGGCAACCCTAAAATAAAATCCATAGAGATATTAGTCCAAGGAACAGAAGGTATAGGTAACAGTGTGTAAAGACCATGGGGCTTAGACGTAGACTTCGCTTTGAGACATTTAATGCAGCGTGAGCAAATAGACTCTACATCTTTACGCATTTTAGGCCAATAGAAGTGATGAGGGCATCCCAAGTCAACATCACGCAACAAGTCAACCTACAAGTGATTCCGGAGAAGCTGAGGAGGAGGTTCGAGTTCTACATCAAGGTCCAACAATGCTTCAGGATCCAAGCCCATATCAGAGGGATTCACTTGTAGACATCACTGGGCCCATGACCAGAAGTAGAGCGAAGAAGGTGCGAGAAGCTCTCAACAACCTTGTGCAAGCCTGCCATCAAGATGCCCAGCTGATTGTAGAAGCCCACGCCTTGGAGCAAAATGGAGGAAATGTGCAATTTGCAACTCTTCTAACTATCTTGGAAGAAGAGGCGCAAATCATCGCATCTTAATCAAGAAGAAGGCTGTTTCTTGAAGTCTTGAAGAAGCCGGGAGGTTCTTGGACTTAGAAGAAACTAAATAATAAAGTTCCTTACCAATTGGGCCGACCCAAAAACTCATGGACCAGCCCACAAGTTTTCGGCCAGCCCAAGGAGTAGCATGAAGCCGCACGGCCCAATCCAAGGAGAAGAACCCACACGGCCAACCAAGGAAAAAGCCACACGGCTTAGGGTTTAATTTTCAGATTTTAATTAAGTTAATTTATTTTTAGTTAATTTCCAAAAAGGGTTTCCTTATTCTTTTTGGAAGTAGGATTTTTATTCTTTTCCTACTTGCTTTCTAATTAGCTTTCCTTCTTGATTTAGGAGATGTAATTTTCGGCAATCACCCTTTATGAGGTGACCGAAAATTTAGTTACCTTTTCTTACCATTCCTACTTCTTTCCGAGTTTGGTAATTGTACAAGAAATTAACCTCTTGGTTAATTTCCAATTCTAGTTCTTTTCTTATTCTACTTTTTGTACTAAATTTCGGCCACCCTTCTCTTATTTAAGGGGACCGAATTCATCAATAAACTCAGTGTATTTCAGATCAAAAACTTAGTGTTTGAAGTACCTCCTTTTATTGTTTTATGTATTTGCATGTCGTAGTTTACATAATTGCATGAAACTTAGCCAATTAGGTTCTTGCTCTGCCTAGTTGTTCGCATGTTTCACACCTCTTTTCTTGCACTTGGTTCGAATTTGTAAAAAAATTGGTCAGGATAGTTTTTCCCTTGTTTTATCAAATCCGAACGTGAGTTAAAGGTTTTTGTAAGAGCTTGTCACTTAATCACAAGGTCCTTGGCAACATTATCCGCATGTGTACAACCGTCCACATCAAGAAGTGTTCTTTAAGCATATCAAGTGTTTTATGGACACCAAAATGACCCATTAGCCCCCCATTGTGCGCTTCACGTACCAGTAGCTCCCTAGTTGAACTACGTGGGATGCATAACTTATTTTCTTTAAACAAAAAGCCATCTTGCCTAAAGAATTTCTGAAATGCACCAGATTCACATGCTTCATAAATATTGGAAAAATCTAAATTAGAAGCATACAATTCCTTAAGATATGTAAACCCTAATGATGAATGATCAAGTAAAGTAAGGGCTTCATACCTCCGAGACAGAGCGTCAGCTACCATATTCTCCTTTCCCTTTTTATACTTAATGATATAAGGAAAAGTTTCAATGAAAGATACCCACTTAGCGTGACGTCTGTTCAACTTACCCTGTCCCTTTATATGTTTAAGGGACTCGTGGTCCGAGTGCACAATGAACTCCTTGGCCATCAAGTAATGCTGCCAAGTTTCTAAAGCACGAACCACTGCATAGAGCTCCTTGTCGTAAGTCGAGTAATTCAAGGCAGCTCCCTTCAACTTCTCACTGAAGTATGCGATAGGCTTCCCTTCTTGCATCAGCACATCGCCTATACCTATACCTGAAGCATCACACATAAGTTCAAAAACTCGATCAAAATCTGGCAATGCTAAAACAGGAGCATGAGTGAGATCATGCTTCAAAATAGTAAAGGCATTTTCTTGAGCTTGACCACACAAGAACTGATGTGGACGGTTGTACACATGCGGATAATGTTGCCAAGGACCTTGCGATTAAGTGACAAGCTCTAAAAACCCTTTACTTACGTTCAAATTGATAAAACAAGGGATAAACTATCCTGACCAGTTTGTTTAAGAATTCGAACCAAGTGCAAGAAAAGAGGTGTGAAACATGCGAACAATTAGGTAGAGCAAGAACCTAAAAGGCTAAGTTTCATGCAATTATGTAAACTACAACATGCAAATACATAAAGCAATAAAAGGAGGTATCTCAAACACTAAGTTTTTGATCTGAAATACTCTAAATTTTATTGAAATTTCGTCCCCTTTAAATAGGAGTAAGGATGGACGAAAATCAGTAGAAAAAGAAAAGGAAAAGAATTAGAATTGGAAATTAACCAAGAGGTTAATTTCCTTTACAATACCAACTCCTGAAAGAAGTAGGAGAATGGTAAGAAAAGAAAAGGTAATTTCGAAAATTACAACTCCTAAATCAAGAAGGAAAGCTAATTAGAAAACAAGTAGGAAAAGAATGATAATCCTACTCCCAAAAAGAATAAGGAAACCCTTTTTGGAAATTAACTAAAAATAAAATAACTTAATTAAAATCTGAAAAATAATTCCCTAAAACCGTGTGGGCTTTTTCCTTGATTGGCCGTGTGGGCTTCTCTCCTTGGATTGGGCCGTGTGGCTTCATGCTTCAACTTGGGCTGGCCGAAAACTTGTGGGCTGGTCCATGAGTTTTTGGGTCGGCCCAATTTGTAGGGAATTTTATTATTTGGTTTCTTTAAGTCCAAGAACCTCCCGGCTTCTTCAAGACTTCAAGAAACAGCCTTCTTCTTGATTAATGTGGGATGATTTGCGCCTCTCCTTCCAAGATAGTTAGAAGAGTTGCAAATTTCGCATTTCCTCCATTTTGCTCCAAGGCGTGGGCTTCTACAATCAGCTGGGCATCTTGATGGCAAGCTTGAACAAGGTTGTTGAGAGCTTCTCGCACCTTCTTCGCTCTGCTTCTGGTCATGGGCCCAGTGATGTCTACAAGTGGATCCCTCTGATATGGGCTTGGATCCTGAAGCATTGTCGGGCCTCGATGTAGAACTCGAACCTCCTCCTCAGCTTCTCCGGAATCACTTGTAGTTTGACTTGTTGCATGTTGTTGACTTTGGATGCCCTCATCATCCCCTCCCGGTTGAAAAGGATTTGTCCTCAAATCAGCAACCTGTTCATCAACAAAAGGAGACAAGTCAGCAACATTAAAGGAAGAACTAACACCATACTCACCTGGTAAATCGAGCTTGTAGGCGTTAGGCCCAATCTTGGAAACGATCTGAAAAGGTCCATCGCCCCTTGGATGGAGTTTGGTCCTTCTTGCTGCAGGGAATCGTTCCTTCCTCATGTGAACCCAAACCCAGTCACCTGGTTCGAAATTCACAGCCTTGCGCCGTTGGTTTGCATTGGCGGCGGCTTTGGCATAAGTCTTCTCCAGATTAGCTCGAACTTTTGCATGCATGCGTTGCACTGCTTCAGCTTTCTTTGCACCGTCTGGATTGACCTGTTCTTTGGGCGGCAAAGGAATGAGATCCATCACCGTCAAGGGAGTAAAGCCGTAAGCAACTTCAAATGGACAGAACCCTGTGGATGAATGCTTGGTTCGGTTGTAGGCAAACTCTGCAACCGGCAAGATGTCTTCCCAACGCTTGAGGTTCTTCTGAATCAATGCTCTGAGTAGGTTGCCAACAGTTTGGTTGGTGACTTCCGTCTGACCATCCGTCTGTGGATGACTTGTAGTCGAAAACAACAGTTTCGTGCCGAGGCGGGACCACAAAGTCTTCCAAAAATAACTCAAGAATTTGACGTCGCGATCTGAGACTATGGTTCTCGGAATTCCATGTAGCCGAACAACACCTTGAAAGAATAACTCAGCTACATGTCTGGCATCATCTGATTTCCTGCAAGGAATGAAATGCGCCATTTTAGAAAACCGATCAACAACGACAAATAAAGAATCATTACCTTTCTGCGTCCTCGGAAGCCCTAAAATAAAATCCATAGAAATGTCAGTCCAAGGCACAGAAGGGATAGGCAATAAAAGTGTAAAGTCCATGGGGCTTAGAAGTAGATTTAGCTTGCAAACAATTAATGCATCGAGAGCAAACATTCTGTACATCTTTGCGCATATGCGGCCAATAAAAGTGTTCATGCAACAGTTCAAGTGTTTTATGCACACCAAAATGACCCATAAGCCCCCCACTATGAGCTTCACGAACCAGTAATTCCCTAGTGGAACTACGAGGGATGCATAACCTATTTTCTCTAAACAGAAAACCATCCTGTCTAAAGTACTTTTGGAATGCACCAGATTCACATGCTTTATACACATCAGCAAAATCAACATCAAAAGCATACAAATCTTTGAGGTATGCGAAACCTAACAATGTATGATCAAGAATTGTCAGCATTTCATACCTGCGAGATAGAGCGTCAGCAACTAAATTATCCTTACCTTTCTTATACTTGATAATATAAGGAAAAGACTCAATGAAATTAACCCACTTTGCATGACGTCTATTTAACTTATTGGCGCAACGATATCTACAAATGGATCTCTCTGGAATGGGCTCGGGTCCGGTAGCATAACTGGGCCTCGGTGTAGCACACGAATATGCTCTGCTTCCTTTCTCGAGTCCTCTGCATCTACTTGTTGATCCTCTCTGCTTGGACTTGTCGACGGGCTGGGGATGCCCTCATCACTATCTCACCAATTTCGGCCAGACAAAAGCCCACAAGGAGCAGCCCACACGCCACTTGGAAGCTTAGGTTAGGGAAGGATTAGGATTTGTGCATGTTTTCTAATTATACTCAAAATTTGTTACAAGTTAGTTAGATAGTTTCCAAAAAGGTTTACCTTCTTGAAACCTTTTTGTGATTTTTTTTACTTCTTTATTTCTTTTTCCTTGGTTGTAATTTCGGCCAGCACTTATTCCTTACAGCCGAATTACTTAATTCAACCAGTCCTAGTTCCTTTAGGATTTGGTTCTTGTATGAAATCAATCTCATGATTGGTTTCTAATTTCACTTCTTTGCCTAGTTGTTTTAGGAGTTAAAATTCGGCCACCCCTTCCCTATTTATAGGCCTGACGGAATTCCTTTTGACAAAGTTGATTATTGATTAAGTTAGAATTTATACTTCTTTAATCACTCCTGTATTTTGGGCTTATGTAATTTGCATGCTTGTTAATTGCTAAAAGTCAAGAAACTATAGGCTAATAGATAATTGCTCTGTCTATTAATCCAAGCTTTGTTTCAAATTCTAGTTTACTCCACTTGGTTCGAATTGCGTGTTTAATTTACTTTGTAAGTTAGTAATCTGCTGAATCCAAGGGTAAGGATTCTAGGGTTTAAGAGCAATGTCTTGCATTCAGACTTTTCGTGGCACATTCCGCGTAGAGTTCTTGGTTTCCAAAGGCGTTGGGAATCAGGGGATCACATCAATTGGTATCAGAGCGCCAGGGCTGTTTGCTCGACCGGAGGAGACTGAAGTAACTCAGTTGAATCATCAGGTGTTTTCTCTTCCTTTATTCTACTTTAATTAATGAATTTGTGGAAAAGAACGCTCCTTTTTGAGAAATTTTTTTCTGTTTTCTTAAATAAACTTTTGATTTTGATCGTATTGCTTTGCTAGTAAAATCGAAATTGTGGATTGAAAAAGGAAGAAGAATTTGCGAAAAGAAAGGATTAAAATAGGTTTTTTTTTTAATAATTTGGGAAAATCGGTTTTACGGTTTTAAAAGCTAGGGCTCTTTTGCTCACTTTTGGGTACTGTTTTTGCAATTGCCTTCGTGGATCCAATTAGTGCTGTTTTCGGTTGCATTTAAAGGATAACTGACACTTTTTGTTGCTGAAATTGCTCTTTATTGGACTGTTTTACACACCTCTCCCTATTTGCAATTTTATTGAATTCGGTGAACTATGGCGGTTGAAGTTAAGCCACTCACCTTGTTTTGCAATTTGTGATATATCTGCACACCTGCCTTGTTTTGAATTCTTGAAATTATTGAATTCCTGAAACTGTATCGTCGTGCTGTCTAAAGTTCTAAATCGCATATTTGGATTGGGAGGTGATAAAATTGTAATTTTTGTATCTTTGTGGCAATTGGCTGGAATTTTTTTTTTGAACACTTGAATAATTGGTTGGAATTGGTTTCTTGATTACCCATTGGGTAGGGTGATCACTTCTTGGGTTAGTTAGGTCTTTCCTGATTTTTTTCAAACCTGCTAATTATTCTTGCCCCGCTTCTTTAGCTTGCTATCTTTTCGTGCGACCTGAATATTTACTCTGAATTATAGCTTGAATTTTGTCTTCGTGCACTGCCATTATCTCTGAACTTTGAGGTCTTCTCCCCGAAAGTTTCGTTTGGTGTACTTCTTATTTAAGCTATATTATCAAAAAAAAAAAAAATTTGAAAAGTGTTTTTACAACTGAAAATCGAACTAAGTTCTTTTTTCCGAAAGATTTTTGACTACTTTCCTATATAGTTTGTTCTTTGTGTGATTGATTGCTTGCTTGTTACCTTTGCCCAGGATTTTGTGAAATTAATTGAGTATACAGGACTGAGGTAAAAGGCTGAGTGATCCAGCACATAAGGGTTGCCATCCCTAAGAGCGATACACAGGGTTGTGTGTAGTTTTTAGGAGGGCCATTCTAGGGGACAAGGGAGTATGGTTACTCTGCTCACTTTTTCTTGTTCTTAGCAGGGATCTTTCTTGGTTACTAGGTATGTCAGGAGGAGACACGCCCCCAGTTACGAATGCACAACTCATGGCTGCCATTGCGAATTTAACCAATCAATTTGCAGACCTCAAGGGCGAGGTCGATGAGATAAGGGCCGCCCAGCAGGATCGGTTCGAGGATGAGGAAGACATCCACACCCCACGGGCTGGCACTGATACACAGCCCTTTGAAGGTCTAAGTCAAATGAAGACATCTGTACCTTCTTTCAGCGGAGGTACGGACCCCGAAGAATACTTAGACTGGGAGATCAAGATGGAGCGAATCTTTGAGCTTCACTCGGTTCCCGAACACAAGAAGGCTCCATCGCGGTGGTCAATTTCAACGAATATGCCCTCGTTTTATGGAATCAGGAGTTGGACCAGAGGCACAATACCAGGCCTATGCGTGCACGTGCGCCACCTATTTCATGGTTTGATTTGACGACAGCGATGCGCAAGACTTTTGTACCTGCGTATTATTTTAAAGAATTGTATAGGAAGTTACACACTCTTGTACAGGGTTCTTTGTCTGTCGACGCTTATTTTAAGAAATTAGAGATGGCTAAGATTAGGGCCAATGTAATCGAACATGATGCCGCCAGCATGGCACGTTTTCTTAGTGGGCTTAATAGAGAGATAGCTTTAGCGGTAGAATTGCAGAATGCTACTAGTTTGACGGATATGCTACACAAAGCCAGGGTGATGGAAGAATACCTGAAGACGGTTCCACCAGCTAGGACGCCTGCCAGCGCCCCTACTACTTGGAGAAAGAATCCGGTGTACACTCAAACACCCACCAAGAAGCCGTTCAACCCTGAACGTAAAGCTATTCAATCTACCCCAACCACCTCTTCTTCTTCAGCAGCTAAAACGCTAAGCACCCCCAGGCAGAGCATTTCGCAGATCACTTGCCATAGGTGTTCTGGCCGCGGGCATTACATGCGGGACTGTCCTAACATCAGAAAAGTACTATTAGGGCAGGATGGTGAGTACATCTCAGAAGAAGAAGACAACGATGAAGAAGCCAATCGCATCCCAGAGTTGGCTGACAACAGCAAATCCGATACAGAGGAGGACATTCATCGCCCTGAAGACTATAGCCAGATGGCCATTGTGTCCCGATCCTTAACTACAGCTGTTGCCCAGGATGCTTCTCAACGGACCAACATCTTGTACACCAGGACCAAAGTCAATGGAGGTGTATGCGTTATGATAGTTGACGGCGGGAGCTGCACCAATGTCGCCAGTGAATACATGGTTGAAAAGCTCAAGCTCCCAACAGTTAACCATCCACATCCGTACCGGCTACAATGGCTTGACAGCTCAGATGGCTACAGAGTCACAAGCAGGTGTGAGTTACTTTCGCTATAGGTAAGTTCGAGGGACAAGTTACTTGTGAAAACGCCAGCTGGGGGTATTCAAATAAAGGGGAGCACCTTGCTATCATGAAAACGCCAGCTGTTACCATAGTAGCTGCATGAATCAAAGCGGATACTGGAGTGGGACCCTCCATAGCATCGGGTAACCAAGTATGCGATCCTATCTGTGCAGATTTCCCAACAGCACCAATAAGAAGTAAAATACAAATAAGAGTTATGGCATTAAATCTCATATTGCAAGAAATCCAAGAATTTCTGGGGGCACTAGCACAAGCAAAAATGGTTGAAAAGTCTACTGTTTGAAATAGAGTAAAACAACCCGAAATCCCAGGAGCTAATCCAAAATCACCTACTCGATTGACAAGCATAGCTTTTATAGCTCAAAAATGGTTGAAAAGTCTATTGTTTGAAATAGAGTAAATCAACCCGAAATCCCAGGAGCTAATCCAAAATCACCTACTCGATTGACAAGCATAGCTTTTATAGCTGCTTTATCCGCCTGAAGTCGTGTAAACCAAAAATTATGGAGGCGTGTCACGTTCTGCTCGGACGACCATGGCTCTTTGACATGAAGGCTACACATGACGGGGTTGCTAATACCTACTCAATTTGCCAAAGGGGCAAGATCCATACCTTTTTACCTCTCTCCCCACAGGAAGTTCGTGTTGAATCCGTCAGGATGAAGGACAAGATCACCACCTGGGCAGCTGAAAAGCGACAAGACAAGGGAACGGGTAAACAAATTGTAAAGGGGAGTAGTAAGGCGAACTCTGATAAGCCTTCAGAAAAGGATACTAGTCGTGGCCTTTTTGCCACAGTGGGGGAAGTCAAACAAGTGTTAATGATGAGGACATCCAGAGCTAAAACAACACACATTATGAGTCAGAATCTACGAAGCCAACCTGAAGGCAAACGCCTTGGAGCAAAATGAAGGAAAGGTGCAAATTGCGAATCTTCTAACAAATCTTGAAGAAGAGGCGCAATTCCCAAGTCCATAATAAAGAAGAAGGCTGTTTCTTGAAGTCTTGAAGATGCTGGAAGGTTCTTGGACTTAAAGAAACAAATTAATAAAGTTCCCTACAATTTGGGCCGACCCAAAACTCATGGACCAGCCCACAAGTTTTCGGCCAGCCCAAGGAGTCCACAAAGGAAGCCGCACGGCCCATCCAAGGAGAAAGCCCACACGGCCAGCCCAAGGAGAAGCCATACGGTTTTAGGGATTATTTTCGGATTTTTAATTAAGTTATTTTATTTTTAAGTTAGTTTCCAAAAAGGGTTTCCTTATTCTTTTCGGAAGTAGGAATTTTATTCTTTTCTTGATTTTTAGTTTACAAAATTCGGCTACCTCATGTTTAAGGTAAAACCGAATTCTACTTACCTTTTCTTACCATTCCTACTTCTTTTCGGGTTTGGTAATTGTACAAGAAATTAACCTCTTGGTTAATTTCCAATTCTAGTTCTTTTCTTTTTCTAATTCTTGTACTAATTTTTGGCCACCCTCACCTATAAATAGGTGACCGAAACTTCAATAATATTCAGTGTATTTCAGATCATAAACTTAGTGTTTGAAGTACCTCCTTTTATTGCTTTGTGTATTTGCATGTCGTAATTTACATACTTGCATGAAACTTAGCTAATTAGGTTCTTGCTCTGCCTAGTTATTCGCATATTTCACACCTCTTTCTTGCACTTGGTTCGAATTTATAAACAAGTTGGTCAGGATAGTTTTTCCTTTGTTTTATCAAATCCGAACGTGAGTTAAAGGTTTTGTAAGAGCTTGTCACTTAATCACAAGGTCCTTGGCAACTTTATCCGCATGTGTACAACCGTCCACATCAGTTAAGGGGAAATGATTGTATCTTTGTACTTATTGCTAAGGATGATTTCCACTAACCTTGACGACGTCCCTAGGGATCTCCCTATGGAAGTCAAGTTTCTTTTGCAGGAATATGAAGATGTGTTTCCTGAAGAGCTGCCAGCAGGTGTGCCCCTTCTTTGTGGAATTGAGCATCAGATTGACTTCGTGCCTGGCTCATCAATTCCAAACCGCCCGGCGTACAAAGCAAATCCAGAGGAAACAAAGGAGCTGCAACGTCAAGTTGACAAACTTTTAGGTAATGGTCAGGTAAGGGAATCTTTAAACCCTTGTGCCAAAAAAAGATGGTACTTGGAGAATGTGCATAGATTGTAGAGCTGTTAATAAAATCACCATTAAGTATAGGCATCCTATCCCTAGGCTTGATGACATGCTAGAAGATTTATATGGCTCTACTATTTACACGAAAATAGATCTCACACAAGGCTATCATCAAATAAGAATGAAAGAAGGAAATGAATGGAAAACTGCTTTTAAAACTAAATTTGGTTTGTATGAGTGGTTAGTTATACCGTTCGGCCTCACAAATGCACCTAGAACTTTCATTCGATTAATGAATCATGTGCTTAGGAAGTTTATAGGGAAATTTGTTGTGGTTTATTTTGATGATATTCTGATCTATAGTTGAAGCATGCCTGAACACATAGAGCACATTAAGTTGGTATATTAACTGAGTTACGTGATAATAAATTATATGCCAATATTAAAAAGTGTACATTCTGTGTGGAGGAAGTTGTCTTTCTTGGGTTTGTTGTTTCGAAGGATGGTGTCAAGGTTGATGACACAAAGGTGAAAGCCATTCGTGAATGGCCTACTCCCACCTCGGCCTCGCAGGTAAGATCGTTCCATGGGTTAGCTAGTTTTTACCGCAGGTTCGTGAAAAACTTCTCAACCAAGGCCGCACCCCTCAATGAATTGTGTAAGAAGAATGTTCCATTTTTGTGGGGTCAAGCACAGGAAAACGCCTTCACTGTTCTTAAGCATGATCTCACTCATGCTCTTGTTTTAGCATTACCTGATTTTGATAGAGTTTTTGAACTAATGTGTGATGCTTTAGGAATTGGTATAGGTGCTGTTTTAATGCAGGAAGGACAACCTATTGCCTACTTTAGTGAGAAACTCAAGGGAGCTGCCTTAAATTAACCGGCATATGATAAGGAGCTCTACGCCATGGTAAGGGCATTACAAACTTGGCAACACTACTTGATGGCCAAGGAGTTTATTGTCCATTCAGATCACGAGTCCCTTAAACACCTTAAGGGACAGGATAAGTTGAACAGGCGTCATGCTAAATGGGTTGCTTTTATTGAAACTTTTCTTTATCTTATTAAGTATAAAAAGGGGAAAGATAATATGGTAGCTGATGCTCTGTCACGCAGGTATGAATCCCTCGCTATTCTTGTTCATGCATCTATAGGGTTTTCATAGCTAAAGGAATTGTATGCTTCTGATCCTGATTTTTCTATGTTATATGAAGCATGCGAAAATGGTGCGTTTCAGAAGTTCTTTAAGAAGAATGGTTTTTATATAAGAACAATAAGTTATGCATCCCACGTAGTTCTTATAGGGAACTGCTGGTGCGTGAAGCACATAATGGGGGGCTAATGGGTCACTTTGGTGTAACTAAAACACTTGACATGTTAAAGGAACACTTTTACTGGCCTAAAATGCGAAAGGATGTAGAAACTATTTGCTCATGTTGCATTAACTATTTAAAAGCAAAGTCTACTTCCAAACCTCATGGTCTTTGATGCGGGCATCCCAAGTCAAGCAACAAGTCAAAGTCAACAAGCAAGTGGTTCCGGAGAAGCTGAGGAGGAGGTTCGAGTTCTACATCAAGGCCCGACAATGCTTCAGGATCCAAGCCCATATCAGAGGGATCCACTTGTAGACATCACTGGGCCCATGACCAGAAGCAGAGCGAAGAAGGTTCGAGATGCACTCAACAACCTTGTTCAAGCTTGCCATCAGGATGCTTAGCTGATTATAGAAGCTCACGCCTTGGAGCAAAATGGAGGAAATGTTCAAATTGCAACTCTTCTAACAATCTTTAAAGAAGAGTCGCAATTCAGCACTTCACATTGAAGAAGAAGGTTGTTTCTTGAAGTCTTAAAGATGCCGGAAGGTTCTTGGGCTTTAAAGAAACAATTCATGAAGTTCCCTACAATTTGGGCCGACCCAAACTCATGGAGACCAGCCCACAAGTTTCGGCCAGCCCAAGGAAGCAAGGAAGCCGCACGGCAGCCCATTAAACAAAGCCCACACGGCTCCTTAGTTAATTAGGGATTTCTTCTTTTAATTAATTATGTTCTTTTATTCTTTTAAGTTAGTTTCCAAAAAGGGCTCCCTTATTCTTTTTGGGAGTAGGAATATTATTCTTTTCCTTATTGTTTAGTTACAATTTCGGCTGCCACACAATAAGGTAGAACCGAAATTGCCTTTTCCTTTTTCTTACCATTCCTACTTCTTTCCGGGTTTGGTAAAGGAAATTAACCTCTTGGTTAATTTCCAATTCTACTTCTTTTCTTTTTTAATTCTTGTACTGATTTTCGGCCATCCCTTCATCTATAAATAAGGGCCGAAACTTCAATAATAATCAGAGTATTCAGATCATAAAACTTAGTGTTTGAGTACCCTCCTTTTATTGCTTTATGTATTTGCATGTTGTAGTTTACATAATTGCATGAAACTTAGCTAATTAGGTTCTTGCTCTACCTAATTATTCGCATGTTTCAAATCTCTTGCTTGCACTTGGTTCGACTATAAAACAAACTAGCTAGGTTAGCTTTTCTTTGTTTCTCTTAGCCAAAAGTAAGTTAGAGAGTTTTAAGAGCTCGCCGCTTAAACACAAGGTCCTTGGAAACATTATCCGCATGTGTACACCCGTCCACATCAATTGGTATCAGAGCTAAGGAGTGGTTTCGTTGCTGGAGGAGGTCAACGCGACCGAATCTTTTATCCAGGTGTTTTCTTTTTGCTTTATTCTTGAAATTTTTGGATTAGAATTCATCTTCTTGGGGAAATTTTTTTTTTCTTTCAAGCTTTCAATTTGCGATTTTTTTGTACTGTTTTCCATCTTTAAAAATTGCAAAATTTTCTTAAATACCTGTACTGCCCTTGCTGAATTTCAGAAATTAAATCGGGTTTTAGAAAAATCGGGTTTTAGAATTTTTGAAGGGTTCGGTTTTGTGCTTCATTAAGGGGTTCGGTTTTTGGCTTCCTTAGGGTTTTGGTTTCTCAAATTGTAAACTCTAAACCCTAACCCTAAACCCTAACCCTAAACCCTAAACCCTAACCCTAAACCCTAAACCCTAACCTAGGGTTTCGGTTTTCAATTTGGTTTTTCGTTTTGGTTTTTCAGTTCGGTTTTTTCAGTTTCGGGTTATAGCTTCAGTTTGCCTAAAAGGCTAGGGTTTTCGGTTCTTGCTTGGGTTTTTATATTGCTGGGCTTATTGCGAATTAATTCTACCCCTCTTGTACTGTTTTGTTGAAAAATAGTGAGTTTTTGCGGTTGATGTTAAGCAGCTCACTTGTTTGCGCATTGTAAAATTACATGCTCTAGTTTGGGAGACCTTCTTTTGAATTCTTGAAAATATAGTGAATTCTTGATTTTGTATCCTTGTGCTGCTAAGATTATCTCTGGGATTAGGTTAGTGAATCAAAGTTGAATTTACTAGCCCTAGGGTTTTCGTTTCATTGAGGGGTTAGATATCACAAGTTGGGTACTGTTTTGCATATTGGGAGCATTGATAATTTGTGGGGATTGGTTTCTTGATTACCTATTGGGTGGGTGATCTTTTCTTTGGGTAGTTTTAGGACTTTCCTGAAGTCGTTTCAACTCTGCTTATTTTTCTTTGCTTCTTTTCACTTTTGAATTGCCCCGCTTTCAATTGCCTTGTTTATCTTTTCGTGCGACCTGAACATTTGCTCTTTAATTATAGTTTGGATTTTGTCATCGTGCACACTCATCTTTTCTGAAATTTGAGGGCTTAACCCCGAAATTTCCTGTTGTGTACTTCATATCTGAGCTATATTACAAAATTTCGTTTAGCGAAAAGATTTTTCAAAATAGAACCAAGTGTGGTTTTTGCGAAAATTTTCTTCTTTTCTTAAGTGTCATTGCTTTTGTGTGAATTACTTCTTGCCTAATACATTTATCAATACAGGGAGGTAGAGTGGTAAAAGGCTTGAGTGAACACATTATACAGGGCGCCACCCTAGAGCGAAACACGGGGTTTGTGTGTAGCTGTTAGGTGGGAAACACTTGGGGGAATAAGGGGGTAAGGTTATTTCTCACTTTTCCTTATTCTTAGCAGACAGGTTTTCGCTTTCTTTATCCAATGTCAGGTGGAGGTGCTCCTAACCCTTTGGGTAACGAGCAAATACTGGCTGCGATTGCGCAACTCTCCGCGAGATTCGCTACACTCACGGAGGAAGTCGCCGAACTCAGGACTGAACGGGAACAGAGGCGCACAGACTCAGACGACGATGTGGCCGCCCCAGGCACCAACGCCGCTGACCAACCTTTCGCAGGCTTCAGTCATTGCAAGACGACCATTCCGCCCTTTGCCGGATGCACGAATCCAGAGGACTATCTCGACTGGGAGATGAAGATGGAGCGCATTTTTGAACTTCATGCGATCTCAGAACAGAAGAAAGTCCAAATCGCAGTGGTCCATTTCACAAACTATTCCCTAATCTGGTGGAATCAACAAATGGATCAACGCAGAAATACGCATCCCATGCGGGCCCGTGCACCGCCTCTCTCTTAGTTTGATTTGACTACATCTATGCGTAGGACTTTTGTACCTGATTACTACTTTAGAGAATTGTATAGGAAATTACATACTCTTGTACAAGGTTCTATGTCTGTAGATGAATATTTTAGGAAGTTAGAGATGGTAAAATTAGGGCTAATATACAAGAAGATGAGCCCGCATCAATGGCTCGTTTTCTTAATGATTTAAACAGGGGTATTGCTTTAGCTGTTGAATTGCAGAATGCCACAACTCTGACAGACATGCTGCACAAAGCTCGGGTCATGGAGGAGTACATGAAGTCCGTTCTACCAATCCGGACACCTACCAGCGCCCCACCAGCTTGGCGCAAGAACCCACCCTACTCTCCACCAGCAAGAAGGCCGATCCAGTCAGAGAGAAAAGCCATAGTCCCTGTTGCCGCCACCCCTTCTTCATCACAGGCCAGAACGCCAGCAACTCCCAGTCAGTCCATCAGCAACGTAACTTGCCACAAGTGCTCAGGCCGTGGCCACTACATGCGTGACTGTCCCAATATCCGGAAGGTATTATTGGGCCAAGATGGTGAGCAGATTTCAGAGGACGATGAAGAAGAACCAGCCGTTAACCCCTCGCAGGAGTTAACTGACAACACTCAGTCTGCGCCAGTGGAGCAATTCGAGTTCCTCGAGGAAGATCCCTCTCAGAATCTGGTTACTCGCACTCTGACAGCAGCTGCTGTCCCAGACACCACTCAGTGGACAAACATCTTCCACGCCAGAACAAAGGTAAATGGAAAGTTGTGTGTTCTGATAATTGATGGAGGGAGCTGCACAAACGTTGCTAGTGAATACATGGTTGACAAGTTGAAGCTTCTTGTCATCAATCATCCACGTCCTTATTGGCTACAATGGCTCGACAGCTCAGGCGGCTACAGAGTCACAAAGCAGGTAAGCGTACCATATGCTATCGGTAAGTTCGAATCCACTGTTTTATGTGATGTTCTGCCAATGGAGGCTTGTCACATTCTACTCGAACAACCATAGCTCTTTGACCTGAAGGCAACACCTGATAGGGTCGCCAACACTTACTCAGTCTGCCAGGAGGGAAAGATCTCCACGCTTCCACCCATGCCACCTCACGAAGTGCGATCGGAAGCTGTGCGAATCAAAGATGCAATCGCTGCTTGGGGAGCTGAAAAACGCATGGATAAGGGTAAGGGGAAAGAAATTGTAAAGGGTAGTAAGGCGAACTCTGATAAGCCTGATCAGGACAAAGTTAAGGGTAGTTGTTTCGCTACTTTAGGGGAGATAGGTCAAGTGTTAGACAGCAATGATGATGTACTGGTTTTAGTCTGTAAAGATAACTGTGCTAACCCTGACGATATCCCTCGGGATATCCCTACAGAAGTCGAATCTTTGTTGTAGGAATTCAAGGATGTTTTTCCAGAAGAGTTGCCGCAGGGTCTGCCGCCACTTCGAGGAATTGAACATCAGATTGACTTCATCCCTGGCGCACCTATACCAAATCGGCCTGCTTACAAAGCAAATCCGAATGAAACAAAGGAGCTGCAGAAGCAAATCGAAAAGCTCTTGGCGCATGGTCAGGTAAGGGAATCTCTAAGTCCTTGTGCTGTACCTGTCATTCTAGTCCCTAAGAAAGACAGTACTTGGAGAATGTGTATGGATTGTAGAGCTGTAAATAAGATAACAATCAAGTATAGGCATCCTATCCCTAGGCTTGATGACATGTTAGAAGATTTGCATGTTTCCACAATTTATACAAAAATAGATCTTACACAGGACTATCATCAAATTCACATGAGGGAAGGGGATGAATGGAAAACTGCTTTTAAGACTAAATTTGGTTTATATGAGTGGTTAGTCATGCCCTTTGGTCTGACAAATGCACCTAGTACTTTCATGAGGTTAATGAATCATGTGCTTAGGAAGTTTATAGGTAAATTTGTTGTTGTGTATTTTGATGATATTCTGATCTATTCTAGAGATTATAAATCGCATGTTGAACATCTTCGTTTGGTTTTAATTGAATTGCGTGCTAATCAATTATATGCCAAGATGCAAAAGTGTACTTTTTGTGTTTCGGAGGTTGTTTTTCTCGGTTTTGTAGTCTCTGCAGAAGGTGTCAAAGTTGATGACGCCGGTTGGGAAGACATCTTGCCGGTTGCAGAGTTTGCATACAACAGAACCAAGCACTCCTCAACAGGGTTCTGTCCATTTGAAGTTGCCTACGGCTTTACTCCTTTGACGGTGATGGATCTCATTCCTTTACCGCCCAAGGAACAAGTTAATCCAGACGGTGCAAAGAAAGCTGAAGCAGTGCAACGCATACATGCTAAAGTTCGAGCTAATCTGGAGAAGACGTATGCCAAAGCCGCCGCCAATGCAAACCAACGGCGCAAGGCTGTGGACTTCGAACCAGGCGACTGGGTTTGGGTTCACATGAGGAAGGAACGATTCCCTGCTGCAAGAAGGACCAAACTCCATCCAAGGGGCGATGGACCTTTTCAGATCATTTCCAAGATTGGGCCTAACGCCTACAAACTCGACTTACCAGGTGAGTATGGTGTTAGTTCTTCCTTTAATTTTGCTGACTTGTCTCCTTTTGTTCATGAACAGGGTTCCGATTTGAGGAAAATCCTTTTCAACCGGGAGGGGATGATGCGGCCATCCCAAGTCAAGCAACAAGTCAAAGTCAACAAGCAAGTGGTTCCGGAGAAGCTGAGGAGGAGGTTCGAGTTCTACATCGAGGCCCGACAATGCTTCAGGATCGAAGCCCATATCAGAGGGATCCACTTGTAGACATCACTGGGCCCATGACCAGAAGCAGAGCGAAGAAGGTTCGAGATGCACTCAACAACCTTGTTCAAGCTTGCCATCAGGATGCTCAGCTGATTGTAGAAGCTCACGCCTTGGAGCAAAATGGAGGAAATGTTCAAATTGCAACTCTTCTAACAATCTTTAAAGAAGAGTCACAATTCAGCACTTCACATTGAAGAAGAAGGCTGTTTCTTGAAGTCTTGAAGATGCCGGAAGGTTCTTGGGCTTTAAAGAAACAATTCATGAAGTTCCCTACAATTTGGGCCGACCCAAACTCATGGAGACCAGCCCACAAGTTTCGGCCAGCCCAAGGAAGCAAGGAAGCCGCACGGATGCCCATTAAACAAAGCCCACGCGGCTCCTTAGTTAATTAGGGATTTCTTCTTTTAATTAATTATGTTCTTTTATTCTTTTAAGTTTGTTTCCAAAAAGGGTTCCCTTATTCTTTTTGGGAGTAGGAATATTATTCTTTTCCTTATTGTTTAGTTACAATTTCGGCTGCCACACAATAAGGTAGAACCGAAATTGCCTTTTCCTTTTTCTTACCATTCCTACTTCTTTCCGGGTTTGGTAAAGGAAATTAACCTCTTGGTTAATTTCCAATTCTACTTCTTTTCTTTTTTATAATTCTTGTACTGATTTTCGGCCATCCCTTCATCTATAAATAGGGGCCGAAACTTCAATAATAATCTGAGTATTCAGATCATAAAACTTAGTGTTTGAGTACCCTCGTTTTATTGCTTTATGTATTTGCATGTTGTAGTTTACATAATTGCATGAAACTTAGCTAATTAGGTTCTTGCTCTACCTAATTATTCGCATGTTTCAAATCTCTTGCTTGCACTTGGTTCGACTATAAAACAAACTAGCTAGGTTAGCTTTTCTTTGTTTCTCTTAGCCGAAAGTAAGTTAGAGAGTTTTAAGAGCTCGCCGCTTAATCACAAGGTCCTTGGCAACATTATCCACATGTGTACACCCGTCCACATCAGTCTTTATACACCTTTGCCTATTCCAACTGTTCCTTGGTTTGACATCTCTATGGATTTTATTTTAGGGTTGCCGAGGACACAGCGAGGTAATGACTCAATTTTTGTCGTGGTGGACAGATTTTCTAAAATGGCTCACTTTATTCCTTGCGGGAAAACAAATGATGCCAGACACGTTTCTGAACTGTTCTTCAGTGTAGTGGTTCGGCTACATAGAATCCCACTCACAATCGTCTCAGATAGGGATGTTAAATTTTTGAGTTATTTTTGGAAAACATTGTGGTCTAAACTAGGCACTAAATTGTTATTTTCTACTACTAGTCATCCGCAAACAGATGGTCAAACTGAGGTGACCAACCGAACCATAATGAATTTGTTAAGGGCACTGATTAAAAGTAATCTTGCAGGTTGGGAACAGGTCTTGCCGATTGCAGAATTTGCCTACAATCGCCCCAAGCATTCATCAACTGGCTTTTCGCCCTTTGAAGCTGACTACGGCTTAAATCCGTTGACGGTCATAGATTTACTGCCACTGCCTCTGAAGGATCAAACAAGTCTGGATGGAGAACAGAAAGCAGACACCGTCAGAAGAATTCATCAAAGGGTTCGTGAGAACCTTGAGAGGAAAAACGCCAAGTACGCTTCAGATGCAAATCGAAGTCGCAAGGCTGTGAGCTTTTGATGCAAACCCCTGATTTCCAACACTTTGGAAACCAAGAACTCTACGCGGAATGTGCCAAGGAAAGTCTGAATGCAAGACACTGCTCTTAAACCCTAGAATCCTTACCCTTGGATTCGGCGGACTACTAACTTACAAAAAGTAAATTAAACACGCAATTTGAACCAAGTGGAGTAAACTAGAATTCGAAACAAAGCTTTGATTAATAGACAGAGCAATTATCTATTAGCCGATAGTTTCTTGACTTTTAGCAATTAACAAGCATGCAAATTACATAAGCCCAAAATAAGGTGAGTGATTAAAGAAGTGTAAATTCTAACTTAATCAATAATCAACTATTTTAAAATTGAATTCGGCAGCCCCTATTTATAGAGTAGGTTGGCCGAATTTTAATCCTAAAAGAACTAAGAAAAGAAGTGAAATTGGAAACCAATCAAGAGATTGATTTTATACAAGAACCAAGTCCTAAAGGAACTAGGACTGGTTAAAGAAGGGAATTTCGGCTGCAAGTAGTTGATGCTGGCCGAAAAATACAATTAAAAATAAGGAAATAAAGAAGTAAAAATAAATCACAAAAAGGTTTGAAGAAGGTAAACTTTTTTGGAAACTACCTACAAATCAGCCCAAGTTGTAACAAACTTGTAATAACCCTAACTAACTTGTAACAAACTTTGAGTAGAATTAGGAAACATGCACAAATCCTAATCCTTCCCTAACCTAAGCTTCCAAGTGGCGTGTGGGCTGCTCCTTGTGGGCTTGGTCTGGCCGAAAATTGTGAAGTGGATTTCAAGGTGGGTGATGTGGACGGTTGTACACATGCGGATAATGTTGCCAAGGACCTTGTGATTAAGTGACAAGCTCTTACAAAACCTTTAACTCACGTTCGGATTTGATAAAACAAAGGAAAAACTATCCTGACCAACTTGTTTATAAATTCGAACCAAGTGCAAGAAAGAGGTGTGAAACATACGAATAACTAGGCAGAGCAAGAACCTAATTAGCTAAGTTTCATGCAATTATGTAAACTACGACATGCAAATACATAAAGCAATAAAAGGAGGTACTTCAAACACTAAGTTTTTGATCTGAAATACTCTAAATATTATTGAAGTTTCGGCCCCTATTTATAGTTGTAAGGGCAGCCGAAAAAAAGGTACAAAGTAGAAGAAGGAAAGAATTAGAATTGGAAATTAACCAAGAGGTTAATTTCTTTTACAATTACCAAACCCGGAAAGAAGTAGGAATGGTAAGAAAAGGCAACAAAAAAAATTCGGTCACCTCATAATGGGTGATTGCTGAAATTACAAGCACCAAAACAA
The DNA here is from genome assembly GCA_016801395.1 of Leptodermis oblonga. Taxonomy (NCBI): domain Eukaryota; kingdom Viridiplantae; phylum Streptophyta; class Magnoliopsida; order Gentianales; family Rubiaceae; genus Leptodermis; species Leptodermis oblonga. Next base: position 22,481,301 of record CM028759.1, on the reverse strand, counting down.
GAAGGAAAGCTAATTAGAAAACAAGTAGGAAAAGAATAAAAGTCCTACTCCCAAAAAGAATAAGGTAACCCTTTTTGGAAACTAACTTAAAATAAAATAACTTAATTAAAAATCTGAAAATAATCCCTAAAACCGTGTGGCTTCTCCTTGGGCTGGCCGTGTGGGCTTTCTCCTTGGATGGGCCGTGCGGCTTCCCTTGTGGACTCCTTGGGCTGGCCGAAAGCTTGTGGGCTGGTCCATGAGTTTTGGGTCGGCCCAAATTGTAGGGAACTTTATCAATTTGTTTCTCTCAAGTCCAAGAACCTCCCGGCATCTTCAAGACTTCAAGAAACAGCCTTCTTCTTTAATGTGAAGTGCTGAATTGCGCCTCTTCTTCAAGGATTGTTAGAAGAGTTGCAATTTGAACATTTCCTCCATTTTCCTCCAAGGCATGAGCTTCCATTTGGCGTCCATCTTTCTGACTCATAATGTGTGCGGTTTTAGCTCTGGATATCCTCATCAGTGGGTTTCGGCCCATTTGAGGTGGCGCATGGTGGAGATGATGTAGGGAGGTTCTGGAATTGATGAGGATATCCAGAGCTAAAACAGCACACATTATGAGTCAGAAAGATGGACACCAAATGGAAGCTCACGCCTTGGAGGAAAATGGAGGAAATGTTCAAATTGCAACTCTTCTAACAATCCTTGAAGAAGAGGCGCAATTCAGCACTTCACATTAAATAAGAAGGCTGTTTCTTAAAGTCTTGAAGATGCCGGGAGGTTCTTGGACTTAAAAGAAACAAATTAATAAAGTTCCCTAAAATTTGGGCCAACCCAAAAACTCATGGACCAGCCCACAAGGTTTCAGCCAGCCCAAGGAGTCCGCAAGGGAAGCCGCACGGCCCATCCAAGGAGAAAGCCCACACGGCCAGCCCAAGGAGAAGCCACACGGTGTTAGGGATTATTTTCAGATTTTTAATTAAGTTATTTTATTTTTAAGTTAGTTTCCAAAAAGGGTTACCTTATTCTTTTTGGGAGTAGGACTTTTATTCATTTCCTACTTGTTTTCTAATTAGCTTTCCTTCTTGTTTTGGTACTTGTAATTTCGGCAATCACCCATTATGAGGTGACCGAATTTTTGTTGCCTTTTCTTACCATTCCTACTTCTTTCCGGGTTTGGTAATTGTAAAAGAAATTAACCTCTTGGTTAATTTCCAATTCTAATTCTTTCCTTCTTCTACTTTGTACCTTTTTTCGGCTGCCCTTACAACTATAAATAGGGGCCGAAACTTCAATAATATTTAGAGTATTTCAGATCAAAAACTTAGTGTTTGAAGTACCTCATTTTATTGCTTTATGTATTTGCATGTCGTAGTTTACATAATTGCATGAAACTTAGCTAATTAGGTCCATGCTCTGCCTAGTTATTCGCATGTTTCACACCTCTTTCTTGCACTTGGTTCGAATTTATAAACAAGTTGGTCAGGATAGTTTTTCCTTTGTTTTATCAAATCCGAACGTGAGTTAAAGGTTTTGTAAGAGCTTGTCACTTAATCACAAGGTCCTTGGCAACATTATCCGCATGTGTACAACCGTCCACATCAGGAATCTTCTGGAATCTCCCGGAATCATTTCAGAACGTCAAAAATCAAGAACTTCAAGATTTTCAAAATTCTTCAAGATTCAGTATGCCGCGAAATTCAAGATTTTCAAGAAAATCAAGAACTTCAAGAAATGCCCTTTCCTTCAGCTGGATTGATTAGTAGGTGCCATTTCCATTGTGATGGAGAGTAAAGTGACACTTTTATCCTTCTTTTATTCTCTTCAAGGGCGTTTGTGTCCGTCACGAGTTGGGCTTCTGTAGCACTCCTTTGAAAAAGGTTTTCAAGATCTTCTCTGAGCTTCCTTGTCCTTCTTCGGGTCATAGGCCCAACTATGTCAACGAACGGATCTCTTTGATATGGGCTCGGGTCCTAGAGCATTGGCGGGCCTCTATGAAGCACACGAACCTCTGCTGCACTTTCTGAGTCCTCATTGCTTGATCTGGGATCCTCTGTGTACTGACTTGGCGTAGGGCTGGGGATGCCCTCATCATTCCCTCCCGGTTGGAAAGGATTCGACCTCGAATCAAGATCCTGGTCAAAATTAAACGGAGACAAGTCAGCAACATTAAAAATGTACTAACGCTATACTCACCTGGAAAATCCAGTTTGTAGGCGTTATCCCCCATCTTTGCGATAACTTGAAAAGGCCCATCGCCTCTGGGGTGGAGTTTAGTCCTCCGGGCTGCTGGAAACCTTTCCTTCCTTATGTGAACCGAAACCCAGTCTCCTGGTTCAAAGCTCACAGCCTTGAGACTCCGATGAGCATCTGAAGCATACTTGGCGTTTTTCCTCTCAAGGTTCTCACGAACCCGTTGATGAATTCTTCTGACGGTATCTGCTTTTCGTTTCGCCATCCAGACTTGTATGATCCTGATGCGGGCATCCAGAGTCAACACACAACAAGTCAAACTACAAGTGATTCTGGAGAAGCTGAGGAGGAGGTTCGAGTTCTACATCGAGGCACGACAATGCTTCAGGATCCAAGCCCATACCAGAGGGATCCACTTGTAGACATCACTGGGCCCATGACCAGAAGCAGAGCGAAGAAGGTTCCAGACGCACTCAACAACCTTGTTCAAGCTTGCCATCAGGATGCTCAGCTGATTGTAGAAGCCCACGCCTTGGAGCAAAATGGAGGAAATGTGTGATTTGCAACTCTTCTAAATATCTTTGAAGAAGAGGCGCTAACCATCAAGTACTCATGAAGAAGAAGGCTGTTTCTTGAAGTCTTGAAGATGCCGGAAGGTTCTTGGACTTAAAAGAAACAAATTAATAAAGTTCCCTACAATTTGGGCCGACCCAAAACTCATGGACTAGCCCACAAGTTTCGGCCAGCCCAAAAGGAAGCAAGGAGAAGCCGCACAAGCAAGCCCAACGGCTAGCCCCTCCAACGGCTAGTCCAAAACGGCTAGTTGCCAAAATTAGGGATCTTTTCTTTTTACTTAATTAAGTTGTTTTATTCTTTTAAGTTAATTTCCAAAAAGGGTTTCCTTATTCTTTTTGGAAGTAGGAATTTTATTCTTTTCTTGATTTTTAGTTTACAAAATTCGGCTACCTCATGTTTAAGGTAAAACCGAATTCTACTTACCTTTTCTTACCATTCCTACTTCTTTCCGGGTTTGGTAATTGTACAAGAAATTAACCTCTTGTTTAATTTCCAATTCTACTTCTTTTCTTTTTCTAATTCTTGTACTAATTTTCGGCCAACCCTTCACCTATAAATAGGGGCCGAAACTTCAATAATCTTGAGAGAGTATTTCAGATCATAAACTTAATGTTTGAAGTACCTCCTTTTATTGCTTTATGTATTTGCATGTCGTAATTTACATATTTGCATGAAACTTAGCTCATTAGGTTCTTGCTCTACCTAATTATTCGCATGTTTCACATCTCTTTCTTGCACTTGGTTCGAATTTATAAACAAGTAAGCTAGGTTAGCTTTCCTTTGTTTTCTCTTAAGTCCGAACGTGAGTTAGAGGTTTTTATCGGAGCTGCCACTTAATCACAAGGTCCTTGGCAACATTATCCGCATGTCTACAACCGTCCACATCAATTGGTATCAGAGCTAAGGAGTGGTTTTGATGAGGGCATCCAAAGTCAACAACATGCAACAAGTCAAACTACAAGTGATTTCGGAGAAGCTGAGGAGGAGGTTCGAGTTCTACATCGAGGCCCAACAATGCTTCAGGATCCAAGCCCATATCAGAGGGATCCACTTGTAGACATCACTGGGCCCATGACCAGGAGCAGAGCGAAGAAGGTACGAGAAGCTCTCAACAACCTTGTTCAAGCTTGCCATCAAGATGCCCAGCTGATTGTAGAAGCCCACGCCTTGGAGCAAAATGGAGGAAATGTGCAATTTGCAACTCTTCTAACTATCTTGGAAGGAGAGGCGCAAATCATCCAGCATTAATCAAGAAGAAGGCTGTTTCTTGAAGTCTTAAAGATGTCGGAAGGTTCTTGGACTTAAAGAAACAAATTAATAAAGTTCCCTACAAATTGGCCCGACCCAAAAACTCATGGACCAGCCCACAAGTTTTCGGCCAGCCCAAGTTGAAGCATGAAGCCGCACGGCCCAATCCAAGGAGAGAAGCCACATGGCCAATCAAGGGAAAAGCCCACACGGTTTTAGGGAATTAGTTTTCAGATTTTTAATTAAGTCTTTTTAGTCTTTTAGTTAATTTCCAAAAAGGGTTTTCCTTATTCTTTTTGGAAGTAGGATTTTTATTCTTTTCCTTAATTTTTTAGTTATAATTTCGGCTGCCACAACAATAAGGTAAATCCGAAATTATCTTTCCTTTTCTTACCACTCTCCTACTTCTTTCAGGGTTTGGTAATTGTACAAGGAATTAACCTCTTGGTTAATTTCCAATTCTAATTCTTTTCCTTTTCTTTTTCTACTGATTTTCGGCCATCCTTACTCCTATTTAAAGGGGCCGAAACTTCAATAAAATTTAGAGTATTTCAGATCAAAAACTTAGTGTTTGAGATACCTCATTTTATTGCTTTATGTATTTGCATGTTGTAGTTTACATAATTGCATGAAACTTAGCCTTTTAGGTTATTGCTCAACCTAATTGTTCGCATGTTTCACACCTCTTTTCTTGCACTTGGTTCGAATTCTTAAACAAACTGGTCAGGATAGTTTATCCCTTGTTTTATCAATTTGAACGTAAGTTAAAGGTTTTTAGAGCTTGTCACTTAATCACAAGGTCCTTGGCAACATTATCCGCATGTGTACAACCGTCCACATCAGGTTTCGTGACCGGAGGAGATCAACCGATCAAATTCTTTTCCAGGTGTTTTCTTTTCCTTGTTAGTCTTGATTATTTTTGAAATTCTTGGAATTGAACTCATCTTCTTGGGGGAAATTTTTTTTCTTCAAGCTTTTGAATTTTCGGATTTTGGTACTGTTGTTCCTATTTTTAAAACCGAAAATTCTTCAAGAAAAATCGCAAACCCTTCCTGCATTTTCAGAAATAACATTCGGACTCTAGAAAGAAGTTAGGGTTTCGGCTTTAGCGACACTAGGGTTTCGGATTCAGTTTACTTTTTCCGTCGCTAAACTTGTGACACTAGGGTTTTGCTGATTTAATTGCTGGGCCTTTTTGCGACACTTTCCTACCCCTTTTTGGTGCTGATTTTGTTGACAATTGTGAGTTTTGCGGTTGATGTTAAGCAGCTCACTTGTTTGCGCATTGTAAAAATTGCATGCTCTAGTTTTGGATACTTTCTTTTGAATTCTTGAAAATATAGTGAATTCTTGATTTTGTATCCTTGTGATGCTAAGATTATCTCTGGGATTAGGCTAGTAGATCGAAATTTGTTTTTGCTGGCCCTAGGGTTTTCGTAATTCAAAATCGTATATTGCTGAAAGTGGTACTGTTTTCGGCCACTAGGGGGTGATAATTTCGCAATTAGTGTACTGTTTTGCATATCAGAAGAATTGATAATTTGTGGGGATTGGTTTCTTGATTACCTATTGGGTGGGTGATCGCTTCTTTGGGTAGTTTAGTACTTTCCTGAAGTTGTTTCAACTCTGCTTATTTTTCTTTGCTTCTATTCAATTTTGAATTGCCCTGCTTTCAATTGCCTAGCTATCTTTTTGTGCTACCTGGACATTTACTCTTTAATTATAGTTTGGATTTTGTCATCGTGCACACTCATCTTTTCTGAAATTTGATGGCTTAACCCCGAAATTTCCTGTTGTGTACTTCATATCTGAACTATATTACAACTTATCGTTTTACGAAAAGATTTTTCAAAACAGAATCAAGTGTTGGTTTTTGAGAAAATTTTGCTTCTTTCTTAAGTGTCATTCCTTTTGTGTGATTTGCTGCGTGCCTTATACATTTATCAATACAAGGAGGTTTGAGTGAAAAAAGGCTTTAGTGCACATCTTATACAGGGCGCCACCCTAGAGTGAAACACAGGGTTGTGTGTAGCTATTAGGTGGGAAACACTTGGGGGAATAAGGGGGTAAGGTTATTTCTCACTTTTCCTTATTCTTAGCAGACAGGTTTTTGCTTTCTTATCCAATGTCAGGTGGAGGTGCTCCTAACCCTTTGGGAAATGATCAAATCCTGGCTGCGATTGCGCAACTCTCCGCGCGATTCGCTACACTTACGGAGGAAGTCGCCGAACTTAGGACTGAACGGGAACAGAGGCGCACAGACTCAGACGACGATGTTGCCGGTCCAGGCCCCAATGCCACAGACTAGCCATTCGCAGGCTCAGTCAGTGCAAGACAACCGTTCCGCCCTTTGCCGGAGGCACGAATCCAAAGGACTATCTCGACTGGGAGATGAAGATGGAGCGCATTTTTAAACTTCATGCGATCTCGGAACACAAGAAAGTCCAACTTGCAGTGGTCCATTTCACCGACTATGCCCTAATCTGGTGGAATCAATAGCAGGACCAGCGCAGGAATACGCAACCAATGCGTGCCCGCGCACCGCCTCTCTCTTGGTTTGATTTGACTACTTCTATGCTAGGACTTTTGTACTGGACTACTATTTTAGAGAATTGTATAGGAAATTACATACTCTTGTACAAGGTTCTATGTCTGTAGATGAATACTATAGAAAACGAGAGATGGAAAAAATTAGGGCTAATGTACAGGAAGATGAGCCCGCATCTACGACTCGTTTTCTTTGTGGTTTAAATAGGGGTATTGCTTTAGCTGTGGAATTACAGAATGCTACAACGCTGACAGACATGCTGCACAAAGCTCGGGTTATGGAGGAGTATCTGAAGTCCGTTCCACCAGTCCGGACACCTACTAGCGCCCCACCAGCTTGGCGCAAGAATCCGACCTACTCGCCACCAGCAAGGAGGCCGATCATGTCTGAGCGCAAAGCCCTAATCCCTGTTGCCGCCGCCACCTCTTCTTCATCACAGCAGAAGACGCCATCAACTCCTAGACAGTCCATCAGCAACGTAACTTGCCACAAGTGTTCAGGCCCTGGCCACTACATGCGTGACTGTCCCAACATCCGGAAGGTATTATTGGGCCAAGATGGTGAGTACATATCAGAAGACGATGAAGAGGAACCACACGTTGACCCTACACAGGAGTTGACTGACAGCACTCCGTCTGCACCAGTGGAGCAATTCAAGTTCCTTGAAGAAGATCCATCTCAGAACTTGGTTACTCGCACTCTGACTACAGCTGCTGTCCCGGACACGTACCAGCAGACAAACATTTTCTATGCCCGAACCAAGGTAAATGGAAAGTTATGTGTTCTGATTATCTTTACCTGTACCTTCTGTACCTTGGACTGACATTTCTATGGATTTTATTCTAGGGCTTCCGAGGACGCAGAAAGGTAATGATTCATTATTTGTCATTGTTGATCGTTTTTCTAAAATGGCACATTTTATTCCTTGCAGGAAATCAAATGATGCCAGACATGTAGCTGAGTTGTTCTTTCAAGGTATTATTCGGCTACATGGAATTCCGAGAACCATAGTCTCAGATTGCGACGTCAAATTCTTGAGTTATTTTTGGAAGACTTTGTCGTCCCGCCTCGGCACAAAACTGTTGTTTTCGACTACAAGTCATCCACAGACGGATGGTCAGACGGAAGTCACCAACCGAACCGTTGGCAACCTACTCAGAGCATTGATTCAGAAGAACCTCAAGTGTTGGGAAGACATCTTGCCGGTTGCAGAGTTTGCATAGAACCGAGCCAAGCACTCCTCAACAGGGTTCTGTCCATTTGAAGTTGCCTACGGCTTTACTCCCTTGACGGTGATGGATCTCATTCATTGCCGCCCAAAGAACAAGTTAATCTAGACGGTGTAAAGAAAGCAGAAACCGTGCAGCGCATTCGTGCAAGAGTCCGCGCGAATCTGGAGAAAACTTATGCCAAAGCCGCCGCCAATGCAAACCATCGGCGCAAGGCTGTGAACTTCGAACCAGGAGACTGGGTGTGGGTTCACCTGAGGAAGGAACGATTCCCTGCAGCAAGAAGGACCAAACTCCATCCAAGGGGCGATGGACCTTTTCAGATCGTTTCCAAGATTGGACCTAACGCCTACAAGCTCGACTTACCAGGTGAGTATGGTGTTAGTTCTTCCTTTAATGTTGCTGAATTGTCTCTTTTTGTTGATGAACAGGTTGCTGATTTAAGGACAAATCCTTTTCAACCGGGAGGGGATGATGCCGGCATCCAGAGTCAACACGCAACAAGTCAAACTACAAGTGATTCCGGAGAAGCTAAGGAGGAGGTTCGAGTTCTACTTCAAGGCCCGACAATGCTTCAGGATCCAAGCCCATACCAGAGGGATCCACTTGTAGACATCACTGGGCCCATGACCAGAAGCAGAGCGAAGAAGGTTCCAGACGCACTCAACAACCTTGTTCAAGCTTGCCATCAGGATGCTCAGCTGATTGTAGAAGCCCACGCCTTGGAGAAAAATGGAGGAAATGTGCGATTTGCAACTCTTCTAAATATCTTTGAAGAAGAGGCGCTAACCATCAAGTACTCATGAAGAAGAAGGTTGTTTCTTGAAGTCTTGAAGATGCCGGGAAGTTCTTGGACTTAAAAGAAACAAATTAATAAAGTTCCCTACAATTTGGGCCGACCCAAAACTCATGGACCAGCCCACAAGTTTCGGCCAGCCCAAAAGGAAGCAAGGAGAAGTCGCACAAGCAAGCCCAACGGCTAGCCCCTCCAACGGCTAGTCCAAAACGGCTAGTTGCCAAAATTAGGGATCTTTTCTTTTTACTTAATTAAGTTGTTTTATTCTTTTAAGTTAATTTCCAAAAAGGGTTTCCTTATTCTTTTTAGAAGTAGGAATTTTATTCTTTTCTTGATTTTTAGTTTACAAAATTCGGCTACCTCATGTTTAAGGTAAAACCGAATTCTACTTACCTTTTCTTACCATTCCTACTTCTTTCTGGGTTTGGTAATTGTACAAGAAATTAACCTCTTGGTTAATTTCCAATTCTACTTCTTTTCTTTTTCTAATTCTTGTACTAATTTTTGGCCAACCCTTTACCTATAAATAGGGGCCGAAACTTCAATAATATTGAGAGAGTATTTCAAATCATAAACTTAATGTTTGAAGTACCTCATTTTATTGCTTTATGTATTTTCATGTCGTAATTTACATATTTGCATGAAACTTAACTAATTAGGTTCTTGCTCTACCTAATTATCCGCATGTTTCACATCTCTTTCTTGCACTTGGTTCGAATTTATAAACAAGTTAGCTAGGTTAGCTTTCCTTTGTTTTCTCTTAAGTCCGAACGTGAGTTAGAGGTTTTTATCGGAGCTGCCACTTAATCACAAGGTCCTTGGCAACATTATCCGCATGTGTACAACCGTCCACATCAGATCCTTCAGGGGTAGTGGCAGTAAATCCATGACCGTCAATGGATTGAAGCCGTAGGCAGCTCCAAAGGGCGAAAATCCAGTTGATGAATGTTTGGAGCGATTGTAGGCAAATTCTGCAATCGGCAAGACCTGTTCCCAACCTGCAAGATTACTTTTAATCAGTGCCCTTAACAAATTCCCTACTGTTCGGTTGGTCACCTCAGTTTGACCATCCGTTTGTGGATGACTAGTAGTAGAAAATAACAATTTAGTGCCTAGTCTAGACCACAATGTTTTCCAAAAATAACTCAAAAATTTAACATCCCTATCTGAGACGATTGTGCGTGGGATTCCATGCAGCCGAACCACTCCACTGAAGAACAGTTCAGAAACGTGTCTGGCATCATCTGCTTTCCTGCAAGGAATAAAGTGAGTCATTTTAGAAAATCTGTCCACCACGACAAAAATTGAGTCATTACCTCGCTGTGTCCTCGACAACCCTAAAATAAAATCCATAGAGATGTCAGTCCAAGAAACAGTTGGAATAGGCAAAGGTGTATAAAGACCATGAGGTTTGGAAGTAGACTTTGCTTTTAAACAGTTAATGCAACGTGAGCAAATAGATTCTACATCCTTTCGCATTTTAGGCCAGTAAAGTGTTCCTTTAACATGTCAAGTGTTTTAGTTACACCAAAGTGACCCATCAGCCCCCCATTATGTGCTTCACGCACCAGCAGTTCCCTAAAAAAACTACGTGGGATGCATAACTTATTGTTCTTATATAAAAAACCATTCTGCTTAAAGAAATTCTGAAATGCACCATTTTCTCATGCTTCATATAACATAGAAAAATCAGGATCAGAAGCATACAATTCCTTTAGATATGAAAACCCTATAGATGCATGATCAAGAATAGCGAGGGATTCATACCAGCGTGACAGAGCATCAGCTACCATATTATCTTTTCCCTTTTTATACTTAATAATATAAGGAAAAGTTTCAATAAAAGCAATCCATTTAGCATGACGTCTGTTCAACTTACCCTGTCCCTGAAGGTGTTTAAGGGACTCGTGATCTGAATGGACAATAAACTCCTTGGCCATCAAGTAGTGCTGCCAAGTTTGTAATGCCCTTACCACGGCGTAGAGCTCCTTATCATAAGTCGGATAATTTAAGGCAGCTCCCTTGAGTTTCTCACTAAAGTAGGCAATAGGTTTTCCTTCCTGCATTAAAACAGCACCTATACCAATTCCTGAAGCATCACACATTAGTTCAAAAACTTTATCAAAATCAGGTAATGCTAATACAGGAGCATGAGTGAGATCATGCTTAAGAAAAGTGAAGGCGTTTTCCTGTGCCTGACCCCACAAAAATGGAACATTCTTCTTACACAATTCATTGAGGGGTGCGGCCTTGGTTGAGAAATCCTTCACGAACCTGAGGTAAAAACTAGCTAACCCATGGAATGATCTTACCTGCGAGGCGGAGGTGGGAGTAGGCCATTCACGAATGGCTTTCACCTTTGTGTCATCAACCTTGACACCATCCTTCGAAACAACAAACCCAAGAAAGACAACTTCCTCCACATAGAATGTACACTTTTTAATATTGGCATATAATTTATTATCACGTAACTCAATTAATACCAACTTAATTTTTATAATATAGCTTAAATAAGAAGTACACCAAAAGGAACTTTCTGGGAGAAGCCCTCAAAGTTCAGAGAGAATGGCAGTGCACGAAGACAAAATTCAAGCTATAAGTCAGAGTAAATGTTCAGGTCGCACGAAAAGATAGCAAGCTAAAGAAGCAGGGCAATTCAATCGAAAAAACAGGAATAATTAGTAGGTTTGAAACAAATCAGGAAAGACCTAACTAACCCAAGAAGTGACCACCCTACCCAACGGGTAATCAGGAAACCAATTCCAACCAATTATTCAAGTGTTTGAAAAAAAACATTTTAACCCCTGTGGCAAAAAAATTCCCCTGATGTCACTGTGGTGCTGTGGGGAGTAGTGGCGAAAACGAACACTATCAACTTTGCAAGCACAGTGATAGAGAAGAAGATTCCCAATAAAGAAAAGAAACCTCTTTGGCTTTGGAGCGTACTGCTGTGGGGAGTAGTGTCGATGAATGAACACTATCAACTTTGCATGCACACTTTAAACCGTGGAGAAATCAATTCTTGAATCAATTGCCACAAAGATACCAAAATTGCAATTTTATCACCTCCCAAGCCAAATATGCGATTTTAGAACTTTAGACAGCACGACGATACAGTTTCAGGAATTTGATATTTTCAAGAATTCAAAACAAGGTAGGCGTGCAGATATATCACAAATTGCAAAACAAGGTGAGCGGCTTAACTTCAACCGCCAAAGTTCACCGAATTCAATAAAATTGCAAATAGGGAGAGGTGTGTAAACAGTCCAATAAAGAGCAATTTCAGCAACAAAAAGTGTGATGCGGGCATCCAAAGTCGCGCAACAAGTCAAAGTCAAGATGCAAGTGGTTCCGGAGAAGCTGAGGAGGAGGTTCGAGTTCTACATCGAGGCCCGACAATGCTTCAGGATCCAAGCCCATATCAGAGGGATCCACTTGTAGACATCACTGGGCCCATGACCAGAAGCAGAGCGAAGAAGGTTCGAGACGCACTCAACAACCTTGTTCAAGCTTGCCATCAGGATGCTCAGCTGATTGTAGAAGCCCACGCCTTGGAGGAAAATGGAGGAAATGTTCAAATTGCAACTCTTCTAACAATCTTTGAAGAAGAGTCGCAATTCAGCACTTCACATTAAAGAAGAAGGTTGTTTCTTGAAGTCTTGAAGATGCCGGAAGGTTCTTGGGCTTTAAAGAAACAATTCATGAAGTTCCCTACAATTTGGGCCAACCCAAAACTCATGGACCAGCCCACAAGTTTTCGGCCAGCCCAAAGAAGCAAGGAAGCCGCACAAGCAGCCCAAAGAGAAAGCCCACACGGCTCCTTAGTTAATTAGGGATTTCTTCTTTTAATTAATTATGCTCTTTTATTCTTTTAAGTTAGTTTCCAGAAAGGGTTACCTTATTCTTTTTGGAAGTAGGAATTTTATTCTTTTCCTTATTGTTTTAATTGTACAATTCGGCAATCACTCAAAAGGAAGTGACCGAATTCCTTCTTTCTTTTTCTTACCATTCCTACTACTTTCCGGGTTTGGTAAAGGAAATTAACCGCTTGGTTAATTTCCAATTCCTTATTATTTTCTTTCTATTTTCGGCTGATTCCTTCCCTATAAATAGGGCAGCCATGCATAATAATATTCAGAGTATTCAGATCATAAAACTTAGTGTTTGAGTACCCTCCTTTTATTGCTTTATGTATTTGCATGTCGTAGTTTACATAATTGCATGAAACTTAGCTAATTAGGTTCTTGCTCTACCTAATTATTCGCATGTTTCAAATCTCTTGCTTGCACTTGGTTCGACTATAAAACAAACTAGCTAGGTTAGCTTTTCCTTGTTTCTCTTAGCCGAACGTGAGTTTGAGAATTCTAAGAGCTCGCCGCTTAATCACAAGGTCCTTGGCAACATTATCCGCATGTGTACAACCGTCCACATCAAAAAGGCTTATTGGGAATGATGAAAAACTATTATAAAATCAAAAGTGATTTCAAAACACGTTTTGAAATCACATACCAAACAGGCCCTGAATCTCCTTCTTGTTCTTCACATCTGAGATTTCGACCTTCCTCCTACTTTCCTTCCCAACAGTAAATTAATTCTAATCAAAGGTATGGATGGTTATGGAGGAGGAGAAGACATGGATTGATGAAACACGCCACAATAAGCGTCAATCGAAGAAGGATGACTGATGATTTCCCTTTTTTTTAAAATTTTTTTTTCTCTCTCTTCTTTATTTTTTAGAGTTTTTGGGTTGTTTTTTCAACGGTTGTTCAAGCCTGTATATATAAAGAAATACATAAATTTAAAGAAGGATTGACGATTTTACACCTAAAAAATTCAGTCGTTAACCACTTAACGATGAAGGCTGAAGGAATGGTTTGTTTTCCCCCAAAATGAAAGTTGTGTGTCGAAAAAAGAGAATTTTTTAAAACAAAGTGTCAATTTTTGCAAAACGTCATAGTTAAGTGATGAGTTTTGCATTTCACCCAAAAATTTAAAATAATAAATATAAAATAAAATTCAATTCAATTTCTTTAGTTTGAAGTATATTTAGGGCCTCTTTTTTATTTTATTTTTATTTTGCCTAGGGGCCTCGTATGTTTGAGGACCGGCACTGCACTGCAAGTGTACCAATCGGCCTTACCTCTATCGCCACACTAATCAAACCCCTGTAACAAATAAATGAAGGGGAAGGGGAAAGGGGTAACCTTTAACTAAGTTTAGTGAGAGACCTCGGGGTTATGAAAATTGAAAATACAGCTAATCAATAGCAACCTAAGATGAATCTGAGAGGGGGGGGGGGGGAGGGTGAATTAGGTTTTTGACCCTTTGAAAATATTTTTTTCTACAAAGAAGATCAACTTTGAAAAACCATTTTCAAAGAAAAGTTTTAAAACCAATTTAAAACTAGATTTCTAAGTGAGGTGTGTGATTAGTTGATGCGAACCCCTGATTCCCAACGCATTTGGAAACCAAGAACTCTACGCGGAATGTGCCAAGGAAAGTCTGAATGCAAGACACTGCTCTTAAACCCTAGAATCCTTACCCTTGAATTCGGCAGACTACTAACTTACACAGTAAATTAAACACGTAATTCGAACCAAGTGGAGTAAACTAAAATTTGAAACAAAGCTTGGATTAATAGACAGAGCAATTATCTATTAGCCTATAGTTTCTTGACTTTTAGCAATTAACAAGCATACAAATTACATAAGCCCAAAATAAAAGAGTGATTAAAGAAGTATAAATTCTAACTTAATCAATAATCAACTGAAATATAATGTTGAATTAGGCTGCCCTTATGTAGGGGAGGGGTGGCCGAATTTAAGTCCTAAATGAACTAGGAAAAGGTAGTGAAATTGGAAACCAATCAAGAGATTGGTTTCTTACAAGAATCAAATCCTAAAGGAACTAGGATTGATTAAAAGGAAATTTTGGCTACAAGGTTTAAGGTGCTGGCCAAAAATACAAGAAATAAAAAGGAAATAAAGAAGTAAAAACAAATCACAAAAAGGTTTCAAGAAGGTAAACCTTTTTGGAAACTACCAACAAATCAGCCCAAGTTGTAACAAACTTGTAACAACCCTAACTAACTTGTAACAAACTTTGAGTAGAATTAGGAAACATACACAAATCCTAATCCTTCCCTAACCTAAGCTTCCAAGTGGCGTGTGGGCTGTCTTCATTTTGGTTTTTCAGTTTGCTAGGGTTGTGCTGCTCGGGTTTTGGTTTTTCCCTAGGGTTTCGGTTTTCAAATTGCATACCCTAACCCTAAACCCTAACCCTAAACCTAAACCCTAACCCTAAACCTTAAACCTAGGGTTTCGAATTTTTGGGTTCGGTTTTCTGTTTTGGTTTTTTAGTTTTCGGGTTTTACAAGCTAGGGTTCGGTTTCTACTCATTCTAAGGGTTTTTGGGTTCAGTTGTAATTGCTGGGTTTTGCGAATTAATTCTACCCCTCTTGTGCTGTTTTGTTGAGAAATAGTGAGTTTTTGCGGTTGATGTTAAGCAGCTCAATTTGTTTGCGCATTATAAAATTGCATGCTCTAGTTTGGATACCTTGTTTTGAATTCTTGAAAATATAGTGAATTCTTGGTTTTGGTATCCTTGTGATGTGGACGGTTGTACACATGCGGATAATGTTGCCAAGGACCTTGTGATTAAGTGACAAGCTCTAAAAACCTTTTACTTATGTTCAAATTGATAAAACAAGGGATAAACTATCCTAACCAGTTTGTTTAAGAATTCGAACCAAGTGCAAGAAAAGAGGTGTGAAACATGCGAACAATTAGGCTGAGCAAGAACCTAAAAGGCTAAGTTTCATGCAATTATGTAAACTACAACATGCAAATACATAAAGCAATAAAAGGAGGTATCTCAAACACTAAGTTTTTGATCTGAAATACTCTAAATTTTATTGAAATTTCGTCCCCTTTAAATAGGAGTAAGGATGGACGAAAATCAGTAGAAAAAGAAAAAGGAAAAGAATTAGAATTGGAAATTAACCAAGAGGTTAATTTCCTTTACAATACCAACTCCTGAAAGAAGTAGGAGAATGGTAAGAAAGAAAAGGTAATTTCGAAAATTACAACTCCTAAATCAAGAAGGAAAGCTAATTAGAAAACAAGTAGGAAAAGAATGATAATCCTACTCCCAAAAAGAATAAGGAAACCCTTTTTGGAAATTAACTAAAAATAAAATAACTTAATTAAAATCTGAAAAATAATTCCCTAAAACCGTGTGGGCTTTTTCCTTGATTGGCCGTGTGGGCTTCTCTCCTTGGATTGGGCCGTGCGGCTTCATGCTTCAACTTGGGCTGGCCGAAAACTTGTGGGCTGGTCCATGAGTTTTTGGGTCGGCCCAATTTGTAGGGAACTTTATTATTTGGTTTCTTTAAGTCCAAGAACCTCCCGGCTTCTTCAAGACTTCAAGAAACAGCCTTCTTTTGATTAATGTTGGATGATTTGCGCCTCTCCTTCCAAGATAGTTAGAAGAGTTGCAAATTGCACATTTCCTCCATTTTGCTCCAAGGCGTGGGCTTCCATTTGGCGTCCATCTTTCTGACTCCTAATACGTGCTGTTTTAGCTCTGGATATCCTCATCACCTTGTGCTGCTAAGATTATCCCTGGGAATAGGTTAGTAAGTCAAATTGAACTTTGCTAACCCTAGGGTTTTCAATTCTTAAAAATCGCATATTGCTTCATTGTTCGGCCACTTAGGGGTTTTGTATTAGAATTCGCAAATTGGGTACTGTTTTGCATATTGGGAGCATTTATAATTTGTGGGGATTGGTTTCTTGATTACGTATTGGGTGGGTGATCTCTTCTTTGGGTAGTTTTAGGACTTTTCTAAAGTTGTTTCAACTCTGCTTATTTTCTTTGCTTCTATTCAATTTTGAATTGCCCTGCTTTCTATTGCCTAGTATCTTTTCGTGCTACCTAGACATTTGCTCTTTAATTATAGTTTGGATTTTGTAATCGTGCACACTCATCTTTTCTGAAATTTGAGGGCTTAACCCCAAAATTTCCTGTTGTGTACTTCATATCTGAACTATATTACAAAAATTCGTTTTGCGATAAGATTTTTCAAAATAGAACCAAGTGTGGTTTTTGCGAAAATTTTGCTTCTTTCTTAAGTGTCATTGCTTTTGTGTGAATTGCTGCTTGCCTAATACATTTATCAATACCGGGAGGTAGAGAGGTAAAAGGCTTGAGTGAACACATTATACAGGGCGCCACCCTAGAGCGAAACACGGGGTTGTGTGTAGCTGTAGGTGGGAAACACTTGGGGGAATAAGGGGGTAAGGTTCTTTCTCACTTTTCCTTATTCTTAGCAGACAGGTTTTCGCTTGTTTTTACCAATGTCAGGTGGTAGTGCTCCTAACCCTCTGGGTAATGAGCAAATTCTGGCTGCGATTGCGCAACTCTCCGCGCGATTCGCTACACTCACGGAGGAAGTCGCCGAACTGAGGACAGAACGGGATCAGAGGCGCACAGACTCAGACGACGATGTTGCCGCG
The DNA here is from genome assembly GCA_016801395.1 of Leptodermis oblonga. Classification (NCBI taxonomy): domain Eukaryota; kingdom Viridiplantae; phylum Streptophyta; class Magnoliopsida; order Gentianales; family Rubiaceae; genus Leptodermis; species Leptodermis oblonga. Next base: position 22,464,216 of record CM028759.1, on the reverse strand, counting down.
CCAGGCGCCAACGCCGCCGATCAGCCTTTCGCAGGCCTCCGCCAGTGCAAGACAACCGTTCCGCCCTTTGCCGGGGGCACTAATCCAGAGGACTATCTCGAATGGGAGATGAAGATTGAGCGCATCTTTGAACTTCATGCGATCCCGGAAAATAAGAAAGTCCAACTTGCAGTGGTCCATTTCACCGACTATGCCCTAATCTGGTGGAATCAGCAGATGGATCAACGCAGAAACACGCGTCCCATGCGGGCCCGTGCTCCGCCTCTCTCGTGGTTTGACTTAACTACAAGCGCCCCGCCGGCGTGGAGAAATAATCCGGTATACTCTCCACCAGCAAGAAGGCCGATTCAGTCAGAGAGAAAAGCTCTAGTCCCTGTTGCCGCCACTTCTTCTTCATACGGGATTGTCCAAATATCCGGAAGGTCTTGTTGGGACAAGATGGTGAGTACATTTCAGAAGAAGATGAAGAAGAACCAACCGTTGACCCTTCACAGGAGTTACCTGACAGCACTCAGTCTGCACCAGTGGAGCAATTCGAGTTCCTTGAAGAATATCCATCTCAGAACTTGGTTACTCGCACTCTGACTACAGTTGCTGTCCCAGACACAACTCAACGGACAAACATCTTCCACGCCAGAACAAAGGTAAATGGAAAGTTGTGTGTTCTGATTATTGATGGAAGGAGCTGCACAAACGTTGCTAGTGAATACATGGTTGACAAGTTGAAGCTTCCTGTTATCAATCATCCACGTTCTTATCGACTACAATGGCTCGACAGCTCAGACGGCTACAGAGTCACTAAGCAGGTAAGCGTACCATACGCTATCGGTAAGTTCGAATCCACTGTTTTATGTGATGTTCTGCCAATGGAGGCTTGTCACATTCTACTCGGACGACCATGGCTCTTTGACCTGAAGGCAACACATGATGGGGTCGCCAACACTTACTCGGTCTGCCAGGAGGGCAAGATCCACACGTTCCTACCAATGCCACCGACTAAAGTGCGATCCGAAGCAGTTCGTATGAAGGAGTCCATCACAAACTGGGAAGCTGAAAGGCGCCAAGCGAAGGGTAAAGGGAAAGAACATGTAAAGGGTAGTAAGGCGAACTCTGATAAGCCTGATCAGGACAAAGTTAGGAATAGTTGTGTTGCTACAAAGGGAGAGATAGGTCAAGTGTTAGACAACAATGATGATGTACTGGTTTTAGTATGTAAAGATAGTTGTACTAACCCTGATGATATCCCTCGGGATATCCCTATGGAAGTCTCTTCTTTGTTGCAGGAATTCGCTGATGTCTTTCCAGAAGAGTTGCCGCTGGGTCTGCCGCCACTTCGAGGAATCGAACATCAGATTGATTTCATCCCTGGCGCACCAATTCCGAACAAGCCTGCCTACAAAGCAAATCCAGAGGAAACAAAGGAATTGCAGAGACAAATAGACAAGCTGCTCGCGAATGGTCAGGTTAGGGAATCTCTAAGTCCTTGTGCTGTACCTGTTATTCTAGTCCCTAAGAAAGACAGTACTTGGAGAATGTGTGTTGATTGTAGAGCTGTAAATAAGATAACAATCAAGTATAGGCACCCTATCCCTAGGCTTGATGACATGTTAGAGGATTTACATGGTTCTACTATTTACACGAAAATAGATCTTACACAGGGTTATCATCAAATTCGTATGAGGGAAGGGGATGAATGGAAAACTGCTTTTAAGACTAAATTTGGTTTATATGAGTGGTTAGTCGTGCCCTTTGGTCTCACAAATGCACCTAGTACTTTCATGAGGTTAATGAATCATATGCTTAGAAAGTTTATAGGTAAATTTGTTGTTGTGTATTTTGATGATATTCTGATCTATTCCAGAGATTATGAATCGCATGTTGAACATCTTCGTTTGGTTTTAATTGAATTGCGTGCTAATCAATTATATGCCAAGATGCAAAAGTGTACCTTTTGTGTTTCGGAGGTTGTTTTTCTCGGTTTTGTAGTCTCTGCAGAAGGTGTCAAAGTTGATGATGCCAATGTGAAGGCCATTAGGGATTGACCGCAGCCAACTTCGGCCGCTCAGGTTTGGTCATTCCATGGATTGGCTGGATTCTACAGACGGTTTTTGAAGGATTTTTCCACTAAAGCCGCGCCTCTTAATGATCTTTCCAAGAAGAATGTTCCATTTGTGTGGGGGCAGGCGCCGGAAAACGCCTTTACTGTTTTAAAGCATGATCTCACTCATGCACCTGTTTTAGCATTACCTGATTTTGATAAAGTGTTTGAACTAATGTGTGATGCATCAGGTGTTGGAATTGGCGCTGTTTTAATGCAGGAAAGAAAGCCTATCGCCTTTTTCAGTGAGAAGCTTAAAGGAGCTGCTTTGAATTATCCTACATATGATAAAGAGCTCTATGCTGTTGTCCGCGCATTTGAGACTTGGTCACATTATTTGATGGCTAAAGAATTTGTTGTTCATAGTGATCATGAGTCTCTTAAGCATTTGAAAGGATAGAATAAGTTGAATAGACGTCATGCTAAGTGGGTTAACTTTATTGAATCTTTTCCTTATATTATCAAGTATAAGAAAGGTAAGGATAATTTAGTTGCTGACGCTTTATCTCGTAGGTATGAAATTCTGACAATTTTAGATCATAATTTGTTAGGATTCACATATCTCAAGGATTTGTATGCTTCTGATGTTGATTTTGCTAATTTGTATAAAGCATGTGAATCTGGTGCATTCCAAAAGTACTTTAGACAGGATGGTTTTCTGTTTAAGGACAATAGGTTATACATCCCTCGTAGTTCTGCTAGGGAATTACTGGTTCGTGAAGCTCATAGTGGGGGGCTTACGGGTCATTTTGGTGTGCATAATACACTTGAACTGTTGCATGAACACTTTTACTGGCCGCATATGCGCAAGGATGTACAGAATGTTTGCTCTCGATGCATTAATTGTTTGCAAGCTAAATCTACTTCTAAGCCCCATGGACTTTACACGCCTTTGCCTATACCTTCTGTACCTTGGACTGACATTTCTATGGATTTTATTCTAGGGCTTCCGAGGACGTAGAAAGGTAATGATTCATTATGATGTGGACGGTTGTACACATGCGGATAATGTTACCAAGGACCTTGTGATTAAGTGACAAGCTCTTACAAAACCTTTAACTCACGTTCGGATTTGATAAAACAAAGGAAAAACTATCCTGACCAACTTGTTTATAAATTCGAACCAAGTGCAAGAAAGAGGTGTGAAACATGCGAATAACTAGGCAGAGCAAGAACCTAATTAGCTAAGTTTCATGCAAGTATGTAAATTACGACATGCAAATACATAAAGCAATAAAAGGAGGTACTTCAAACACTAAGTTTATGATCTGAAATACGCTAAATATTATTGAAGAATTCGGTCCCTTTATATAGGAGAAGGGATGGCCGAAAATAATACAAGAATTAGAAGAAGGAAAGAATTAGAATTGGAAATTAACCAAGAGGTTAATTTCTGTTACAATTACCAAACCCGGAAAGAAGTAGGAATGGTAAAAGAAGGTAAGTAGAATTCGGTTTTACCTTAAAGATGAGGTAGCCGAATTTGTAAACTAAAAATCAAGAAAAGAATAAAATTCCTACTTCCAAAAAGAATAAGGAAACCCTTTTTGGAAACTAACTTAAAAAATAAAAGAAACAATTTAATTACTAAAAGGAAAATCCGAAAATCCCTAATTAAGTAAGTAGTAGCCGTGTTGACTTTTGCCTTGTGGGCTTGACCGTGCGGCATCATGCTGCTTCTTGGGCTGGCCAAAACTTGTGGGCTTTGTCTCCATGAGTTTGGGTTGGCCCAATGTGTAGGGAATTTCATGAATTGTTTCTTTAAAGCCCAAGAACCTTCCGGCATCTTCAAGACTTCAAGAAGCAGCCTTCTTCTTTATTAGGATTTGATGATTTGCGTTTCTTCTTCAAAGATTTGGAGAAGATTCGCAATTTGCACATTTCCTCCATTTTCCTCCAAGACGTGGGCTTCTACAATTAACTGAGCATCTTGATGGCAAGCTTGAACAAGGTTGTTGAGTGCATCTCGAACCTTCTTCGCTCTGCTTCTGGTCATGGGCCCAGTGATGTCTACAAGTGGATCCCTCTGATATGGGCTTGGATCCTGAAGCATTGTCAGGCCTCGATGTAGAACTCGAACCTCCTCCTCAGCTTCTCCGGAATCACTTGTAGTTTGACTTGTTGCGTGTTGACTTTGGATGCCCTCATCATCCCCTCCCGGTTGAAAAGGATTTGTCCTCAAATCAGCAACCTATTCATCAACAAAAGAAGACAAGTCAGCAACATTAAAGGAAGAACTAACACCATACTCACCTGGTAAGTCGAGTTTGTAGGCGTTAGGCCCAATCTTAGAAACGATCTGAAAAGGTCTATCGCCCCTTGGATGGAGTTTGGTCCTTCTTGCTGTAGGGAATCGTTCCTTCCTCATGTGAACCCAAACCCAGTTGCCTGGTTCAAAGTTCACAGCCTTGCGCCGTTGGTTTGCATTGGCGGCGGCTTTGGCATACGTGATGAGGATATCCAGAGCTAAAACAGCACGTATTAGGAGTCAGAAAGATGGACGCCAAATGGATGCCCACGCCTTGGAGCAAAATGGAGGAAATGTGCAATTTGCAACTCTTCTAACTATCTTGGAAGGAGAGGCGCAAATCATCACATTTTAATCAAGAAGAAGGCTGTTTCTTGAAGTCTTGAAGAAGCCGGGAGGTTCTTGGACTTTAAAGAAACAAATTATTAAAGTTCCCTACGAATTGGGCCAACCCAAAACTCATGGACCAGCCCACAAGTTTTCGGCCAGCCCAAGGAGTCCACAAGGAGCCGCATGGATAGCCCACAAAGCAAAGCCCACACGGCTACATCCTTAAAATAATTAGGGAATTAATTTTCAGAATTTTAATTAAGTCTTTTTTGTCTTTTAGTTAATTTCCAAAAAGGGTTTTCCTTATTCTTTTTGGGAGTAGGATTATCATTCTTTTCCTACTTGTTTTCTAATTAGCTTTCCTTCTTGATTTAGGAGTTGTAATTTTCGAAATTACCTTTTCTTTTCTTACCATTCTCCTACTTCTTTCAGGAGTTGGTATTGTAAAGGAAATTAACCTCTTGGTTAATTTCCAATTCTAATTCTTTTCCTTTTCTTTTTCTACTGATTTTCGTCCATCCTTACTCCTATTTAAAGGGGACGAAATTTCAATAAAAGTTAGTGTATTTCAGATCAAAAACTTAGTGTTTGAGATACCTCCTTTTATTGCTTTATGTATTTGCATGTTGTAGTTTACATAATTGCATGAAACTTAGCCTTTTAGGTTCTTGCTCTACCTAATTGTTCGCATGTTTCACACCTCTTTTCTTGCACTTGGTTCGAATTCTTAAACAAACTGGTCAGGATAGTTTATCCCTTGTTTTATCAATTTGAACGTAAGTTAAAGGTTTTTAGAGCTTGTCACTTAATCACAAGGTCCTTGGCAACATTATCCGCATGTGTACAACCGTCCACATCAATTGGTATCAGAGCTAAGGAGTGGTTTCGTGACCGGAGGAGATCAACCGATCAAATCCTTTTCCAGGTGTTTTCTTTTCCTTGTTAGTCTTGATTATTCTTGAAATTCTTGGAATTGAATTCATCTTCTTGGGGGGAAATTTTTTTTTTTTCTTCCAGCTTTTAAATTGCGATTTTTGTACTGTTTTTCTATCCTTAAAATCACAAATTTCTTTCAAAAAAATTCGGATCCCTTGCTATAATTTCAGAACTTAATTCGGGCCTCAAATTTCAAAATTAGGGTTCGGGTTCTTTAGGGTTTTCCGATTTTTCGTCGCTAAATCTCGCGACGCCTAGGGTTTGTTTTGCTGGGTTTTTGCGACACTTTTCTACCCTTCTCTTGTGCTGATTTTGCTGAAAATTGTGAGTTTTGCGGTTGATGTTAAGCAGCTCACTTGTTTGCGCATTGTAAAATTGCATGCTATAAGTTTTGGATACTTTCATTTGAATTCTTGAAAATATAGTGAATTCTTGATTTTGTATCCTTGTGCTGCTAAGATTATCCCTGGGATTAGGCTAGTAAATTGAAAAATTGTTTTTGCTGGCCCTAGGGTTTTCAAAATTGAAATCGCATATTGCTAGAAAGTTGGTACTGTTTTCGGCCATTAGGGGGTAGTAATTTCGCAATTTTGGTGCTGTTTTGCATATTAGAAGCCTTGATAATTTTTGGGGATTGGTTTCTTGATTACCTATTGGGTGGGTGATCGCTTCTTTGGGTAGATTAGGCTTTCCTGAAGTTGTTTCAACTCTGCTGAATTTTTCTTTGCTTCTATTCACCTTGAATTGCCCTGCTTTCAATTGCCTTGTTTATCTTTTCGTACGACCTATACATTAGATCTTTAATTATAGTTTGGATTTTGTCATCGTGCACACTCATCTTTTCTGAAATTTGAGGGCTTCACCCCGAAATTTCCTGTTGTGTACTTCATATCTGAACTATATTACATAAACATCGTTTGCGAAAAGATTTTTCAAAAACAGAACCAAGTGTGGTTTTTGCAAATATTTTGCTTCTTTCTTAAGTGTTATTGCTTTTGTGTGAATTGCTGCTTGCCTGATACATTTATCAATACCGGGAGGTTTGAGTGGTAAAAGGATTGAGTGCACATCTTATACAGGGCGCCACCCTAGAGCGATACACGGGGTTTGTGTGTAGCTATTAGGTGGGAAACACTTGGGGGAATAAGGGGGTAAGGTTCTTTCTCACTTTTCCTTATTCTTAGCAGACAGGTTTTCGCTTTCTTATCCAATGTCAGGTGGAGGTGCTCCTAACCCTTTGGGAACCGAGCAAATCCTGGCTGCGATTGCGCAACTCTCCGCGCGATTTGCTACTTTAACGGAGGAAGTCGCCGAACTCAGACTGAACGGGATCAGAGGCGCACAGACTCAGACGACGATGTTGCCGCCCCAGGCACCAATGCCGCAGACCAGCCATTCGCAGGCCTCAGTCAGTGCAAAACTACCGTTCCATCCTTTTCTGGAGGCACGAATCCTGAGGAGTACTTAGACTGGGAGATGAAGATGGAGCGCATCTTTGAGCTTCATGCGATCCCAGAGCACAAGAAGGTCCAGCTCGCAGTTGTACATTTCACAGACTATGCCCTAATCTGGTGGAATCAGCAGCAGGACCAGCGCAGAAATACACGCCCAATGCGTGCCCGCGCACCGCCTCTCTCTTGGTTTGATTTGACTACTTCTATGCGTAGGACTTTTGTACCGGACTACTATTTTAGAGAATTGTATCGAAAGTTACATACTCTTGTACAAGGTTTATGTCTGTAGATGAGTACTATAGAAAATTAGAGATGGCAAAAATTAGGGCTAATGTACAGGAAGATGAGCCCGCATCTATGGCTCGTTTTCTTAGTGGTTTAAACAGGGGTATTGCTTTAGCTGTGGAATTGCAGAATGCTACAACGCTGACAGACATGCTGCACAAAGCTCGAGTTATGGAGGAGTATCTGAAGTCCGTTCCACCAGTCCGGACACCTACCAGCGCCCCACCAACTTGGCGCAAGAATCCGACCTACTCGCCACCGGCAAGGAGGCCGATCATGTCTGAGCGCAAAGCCCTAGTCCCTGTTGCCGCCGCCACCTCTTCTTCATCACAGCAGAAAACGCCATCCACTCCCAGACAGTCTATCAGCAACGTAACTTGCCACAAGTGCTCAGGCCGTGGCCACTACATGCGGGATTGTCCAAATATCCGGAAGGTCTTATTGGGACAAGATGGTGAGTACATTTCAGAGGAGGATGAAGAAGACCCAACCGTTGACCCTACAAAGGAGTTAACTGACAGCACTCCGTCAGAACCTGTGGAGCAGTTCGAATTTCTTGAAGAAGATCCTTCTCAGAACTTGGTTACTCGCACTCTGACTACAGCTGCTGTCCCGGACACGTCCCAGAGGACAAACATCTTCCATGCCCGCACAAAGGTAAATGGAAAGTTATGTGTTCTGATTATTGATGGAGGGAGTTGTACTAATGTTGCAAGTGAGTACATGGTGGAGAAACTGCGCCTCCCTGTCATCAATCATCCACGTCCTTATCGGCTTCAATGGCTCGACAGCTCAGACGGCTACAGAGTCACAAAGCAGGTAAGCGTACCATACGCTATCGGTAAGTTCGAATCCACAGTTTTATGTGATGTTCTGCCAATGGAGGCTTGTCACATTCTACTCGGACGACCATGGCTCTTTGACCTGAAGGCAACACATGATGGGGTCGCCAACACTTACTCGGTCTGCCAGGAGGGCAAGATCCACACATTCCTACCCATGCCACCGGCTGAAGTACGATCAGAAGCTGTTCGTATGAAGGAGTCACTCGCTAAATGGGAAGCTGAAAGGCGCCAAGCGAAGGGTAAGGGGAAAGAACTTGTTGTAAAGGGTAGTAAGGCGAACTCTGATAAGCCTGATCAGGACAAAGTTAAATATAGTTGTTTCGCTACACAGGGAGATATAGGACAAGTGATAGATAGCAAAGATGATGTACTAGTTTTAGTATGTAAAGATACTTGTGCTAACCCTGCAGATGTCCCTCGGGATATCCCTCTGCAAGTCGTTTCTTTGTTGCAGGAAGAAGACAAACCGAAGGAGACAAAGAAGTTGCAAAGACAGTTCTACGAGCTTTTGGCGCACGATCAGAACTACTGCAAAGCACTGTTGCCTGTTGTTTACGCTGCCAAAGAGATGTCAAAGGAGCTTAACGCCCGTGATGGCGATATCCCTTTTCAAATCGTGTCAACAATTGGGCATCATGCTTACACGCTTACAGGTAAGTATGATCTATGTTTTGTGTTAATCTTCCTGACTTGTTTCTGTTTGTTTTCAGCGCCTTGGATTCGAGGACGAATCCTTTCCAACCAGGAGGGGATGATGAGGATATCCAGAGCTAAAACAGCACGTATTAGGAGTCAGAAAGATGGACGCCAAATGGATGCCCACGCCTTGGAGCAAAATGGAGGAAATGTGCAATTTGCAACTCTTCTAACTATCTTGGAAGGAGAGGCGCAAATCATCACATTTTAATCAAGAAGAAGGCTGTTTCTTGAAGTCTTGAAGAAGCCGGGAGGTTCTTGGACTTTAAAGAAACAAATTATTAAAGTTCCCTACGAATTGGGCCAACCCAAAACTCATGGACCAGCCCACAAGTTTTCGGCCAGCCCAAGGAGTCCACAAGGAGCCGCATGGACAGCCCACAAAGCAAAGCCCACACGGCTACATCCTTAAAATAATTAGGGAATTAATTTTCAGAATTTTAATTAAGTCTTTTTTGTCTTTTAGTTAATTTCCAAAAAGGGTTTCCTTATTCTTTTTGGGAGTAGGATTATCATTCTTTTCCTACTTGTTTTCTAATTAGCTTTCCTTCTTGATTTAGGAGTTGTAATTTTCGAAATTACCTTTTCTTTTCTTACCATTCTCCTACTTCTTTCAGGAGTTGGTATTGTAAAGGAAATTAACCTCTTGGTTAATTTCCAATTCTAATTCTTTTCCTTTTCTTTTTCTACTGATTTTCGTCCATCCTTACTCCTATTTAAAGGGGACGAAATTTCAATAAAAGTTAGTGTATTTCAGATCAAAAACTTAGTGTTTGAGATACCTCCTTTTATTGCTTTATGTATTTGCATGTTGTAGTTTACATAATTGCATGAAACTTAGCCTTTTAGGTTCTTGCTCTACCTAATTGTTCGCATGTTTCACACCTCTTTTCTTGCACTTGGTTCGAATTCTTAAACAAACTGGTCAGGATAGTTTATCCCTTGTTTTATCAATTTGAACGTAAGTTAAAGGTTTTTAGAGCTTGTCACTTAATCACAAGGTCCTTGGCAACATTATCCGCATGTGTACAACCGTCCACATCAATACGTCTTCTCCAGATTAGCTCGAACTTTAGCATGTATGCGTCGCACTGCTTCAGCTTTCTTTGCACCGTCTAGATTGACCTGTTCTTTGGGCGGCAAAGTAATGAGATCCATTACCGTCAAGGGAGTAAAGCCGTAGGCAACTTCAAATGGACAGAACCCTGTTGAGGAGTGCTTGGTTCGGTTGTATGCAAACTCTGCAACCGGCAAGATGTCTTCCCAACGCTTGAGGTTCTTCTGAATCAACGCTCTGAGTAGGTTGCCAACGGTTCGGTTGGTGACTTCCATCTGACCATCCGTCTGTGGATGACTTGTAGTCGAAAACAACAGTTTTGTGCCGAGGCGGGACCACAAAGTCTTCCAAAAATAACTCAGAAATTTGACGTCGCGATCAGAGACAATTGTTCTCTGAATTCCATGCAACCGAACTATTCCCTGAAAGAACAACTCAGCTACATGTCTGGCATTATCTGATTTCCTGCAAGGAATAAAATGTTCCATTTTAGAGAAACGATCAACAACGACAAATAATGAATCATTACCTTTCTGCGTCCTCGGAAGCCCTAGAATAAAATCCATAGAAATGTCAGTCCAAGGTACAGAAGGTACAGGCAAAGGCGTGTAAAGTCCATGGGGTTTAGAAGTAGATTTAGCTTGCAAACAATTAATGTATCGAGAGCAAACATTTTGTACATCCTTGCGCATATGCGGCCAGTAAAAGTGTTCATGCAACAGTTCAAGTGTTTTATGCACACCAAAATGACCCATAAGCCCCCCCACTATGAGCTTCACGAACTAGTAATTCCCTAGTGGAACTACGAGGGATGCATAACCTATTTTCCTTAAACAGAAAACCATCATGTCTAAAGTACTTTTGGAATGCACCAGATTCACATGCTTTTTACACATCAGCAAAATCAACATCAAAAGCATACAAATCCTTGAGGTATGCGAAACCTAACAAAGTATGATCAAGAATTGTCAGCATTTCATACCTGCGAGATAGAGCGTCAGCAACTAAATTATCCTTACCTTTCTTATACTTAATGATATAAGGAAAAGATTCAATAAAGTTAACCCATTTTGCATGACGTCTATTTAACTTATTTTGTCCTTTTAAGTGCTTAAGAGACTCATGATCACTATGAACAACAAATTCCTTAGACATCAAATAATGTGACCACGTTTCAAAAGCACGGACAACAGCATAGAGCTCCTTATCATATGTAGGATAATTTAAGGCAGCCCCCCTTTTAGCTTCTCACTGAAAAAGGCGATAGGCTTCTTCTCCTGCATTAACACTGCGCCAATTCCGACACCTGAAGCACCACACATTAGTTCAAATACTTTATCAAAATCAGGTAATGCTAAAACAGGTGCATGAGTGAGATCATGCTTTAAAACAGTAAATGCTTTTTCCTGAGCTGGCCCCCACACAAATGGCGTGTTCTTCTTGCAGAGATCATTGAGGGGCGCTGCTTTAGTGGAGAAATCTTTCACAAACCGTCTGTAGAATCTAGCCAATCCATGGAATGACCGAACCTGGGCGGCCGATGTTGGCTGCGGCCAATCCCTAATGGCCTTCATCTTGGCATCATCAACTTTGACACCATCTGCAGAGACTACAAAACCAAGAAAAACAACTTCTGAAACACAAAAGGTACACTTTTGCATCTTGGCATATAACTGATTAGCACGTAATTCAATTAAAACCAAACGAAGATGTTCAACATGCGAATTATAATCTCTGGAATAAATCAAGATATCATCAAAATACACAACAACAAATTTACCTATAAACTTTCTAAGCACATGATTCATTAACCTCATGAAAGTACTAGGTGCATTTGTGAGACCAAAGGGCATGACTAACCACTCATATAAACCAAATTTAGTTTTAAAAGCAGTCTTCCATTCGTCCCCCTCCCTCATGCGAATTTGATGATAGCCCTGTGTTAGATCTATTTTTGTGAAAACAGTAGAACCATGCAAATCTTCTAGCATGTCATCAAGCCTAGGGATTGGATGCCTATACTTGATTGTTATCTTATTTACAGCTCTACAATCCATACACATTCTCCATGTACCTTCTTTCTTAGGGACTAGAATAACAGGTACAGCACAAGGACTTAGAGATTCCCTTACCTGACCATGCGCCAATAGCTTCTCGATTTGCGCTTGCAGTTCCTTCGTTTCCTCCGGATTTGCTTTGTACGCAGGCGATTTGGTATAGGCGCGCCAGCGATGAAGTCAATCTGATGTTCAATTCCTCGAAGTGGCGGCAGACCCTGCGGCAACTCGTCTGGAAATACATCAGCAAATTCCTGCAATAAAGAATTGACTTCTGTAGGGATATCCCGAGAGATATCGTCATGGTTAGCACAATTATCTTTACAGACTAAAACAAATACATCAGCATTGCTGTCTAACACTTGACCTATCTCTCCTCTTGTTGCAAAACAACTATTCCTAACTTTTTCCTGATCAGGCTTATCAGAGTTCACCTTACTACCCTTTACAAGTTCTTTCCCCTGACCCTTCGCTTGGCGCCTTTCAGCTTCCCAGTTTGCGAGTGACTCCTTCATACGAACAGCTTCTGATCGCACTTCAGCCGGCGGAATAGGTAGGAACGTCTGGATCTTGCCCTCCTGGCAGACCGAGTAAGTGTTGGCGACCCCATCATGTGTTGCCTTCAGGTCAAAGAGCCATGGTCGTCCGAGTATAATGTGACAAGCCTCCATAGGCAGAACATCACATAAAACCGTGGATTCGAACTTACCGATAGCATATGGTACGCTTACCTGCTTTGTGACTCTATAGCCGTGATGATATCCAGAGCTAAAACAACACACATTATGAGTAGAAAGATGGACGCCAAATGAAAGCTCACGCCTTGGAGGAAAATGGAGGAAATGTTCAAATTGCAACTCTTCTAACAATCTTTGAAGAAGAGGCGCAATTCAGCACTTCGCATTAAAGAAGAAGGCTGTTTCTTGAAGTCTTGAAAATGCCGGAAGGTTCTTGGGCTTTAAAGAAACAATTCATGAAATTCCCTACACATTGGGCCGACCCAAACTCATGCAACCAAAGTCCACAAGCTTCGGCCAGCCCAAGAAAGCAAGAGGAAGCTCACGGCCAGCGCACAAAGCAAGCACACACGGCTCCCTTAAATAATTAGGGATTTTCGGATTTTATTTTTAGTAATTAACTTGTTTCTTTATTCTTTTAAGTTAGTTTCCAAAAAGGGTTCCTTATTCTTTTTGGGAGTAGGAGTTTTATTCTTTTCCTTATTTCTTTTAAGTGTATTATCGGCTGCCTAAAGAAATAAGGCTTAACCGAAATTTACTTTCCTTTTCTTACCATTCCTACTTCTTTCCGGGTTTGGTAATTGTAAAAGAAATTAACCTCTTGGTTAATTTCCAATTCTAATTCTTTCCTTCTTCTACTTTGTACCTTTTTTTCAGCTGCCCTTACAACTATAAATAGGGGCCGAAACTTCAATAATATTCAGCGTATTTCAGATCATAAACTTAGTGTTTGAAGTACCTCCTTTTATTGCTTTATGTATTTGCATGTCGTAGTTTACATAATTGCATGAAACTTAGCTAATTAGGTTCTTGCTCTGCCTAGTTATTCGCATGTTTCACACCTCTTTCTTGCACTTGGTTCGAATTTATAAACAAGTTGGTCAGTATAGTTTTTCCTTTGTTTTATCAAATCCGAACGTGAGTTAAAGGTTTTGTAAGAGCTTGTCACTTAATCACAAGGTCCTTGGCAACATTATCCGCATGTGTAAAACCGTCCACATCAATTGGTATCAAAGCTAAGGAGTGGTTTCGTGGCTGGAAGAGGTCAACGCGACCAAATCTTTTATCCAGGTGTTTTCTTTTCCTTTATTCTTGAAATTCTTGGATTAGAACTCATCTTCTTAGGGGAAATTTTTTTTCTTTCAAGCTTTCAATTTGCGATTTTTTGTGCTGTTTTCTATCCTTTAAAATCGCAAATTTCTTTAACAAATCGGATACCCTTGCTAGGGTTTCGGTTTTTTAGTTGAAAATTGCTGGGCTTTTGCGACTTAATTCTACCCCTCTTGTGCTGATTTTGTTGAAAATTGTGAGTTTTGGGGTTGATGTTAAGCAGCTCACTTGTTTGCGCATTGTAAAATTGCATGCTCTAGTTTGGGATACCTTCTTTTGAATTCTTGAAAATATATTGAATTCTTGATTTTGTATCCTTGTGCTGCTAAGATTATCCCTGGGATTAGGTTAGTGAATCAAAAATTGAATTTGCTAGCCCTAGGGTTGTCGTTTATTGAAATTGCGTATTGCTGAAATTTGGTACTGTTTTCAGCCAATTACGGGGTTAGAAAATCGTAATTTTAAGTGCTGTTTTGCTTGAAAAGAATTAAGAATTTGTGGGGATTGGTTTCTTGATTGCCTATTGGGTGGGTGATCGCTTCTTTGGGTAGTTTAGTACTTTCCTGAAGTCGTTTCAACTCTGCTAATTTTCTTTGATTCTATTCAATTTTGAATTGCCCTGCTTTCAATTGCCTAGCTGTGTCTTTTCGTGCGACCTGAACATTTGCTCCTAAATTATAATTTGGATTTTGTCATCGTGCACACTCATCTTTTCTGAAATTTGAGGGCTTAACCCCGAAATTTCCTGTTGTGTACATCATATCTGAATTATATTACATAAATATCGTTTGCGAAAAGATTTTTTTTTTTAAAAATAGAACCAAGTGTGGTTTTTGCGAAAATTTGCTTCTTTTCTTAAGTGTCATTGCTTTTGTGTGAATTGCTGCTTGCCTGATACATTTATCAATACCGGGAGGTAGAGAGGTAAAAGGCTTGAGTGTTCATATTATACAGGGCGCCACCCTAGAGCGATACACGGGGTTTGTGTGTAGCTGTTAGGTAGGAAACACTTGGGGGAACAAGGGAGTAAGGTTATTTCTCACTTTTCTTGTTCTTAGCAGACAGGTTTTTCGCTTCTTTTACCAATGTCAGGTGGTAGTGCTCCTAACCCTCTGGGGAACGAGCAAATTCAGGCTGCGATTGCGCAACTCTCCGCGCGATTCGCTACACTCACGGAGGAAGTCGCCGACCTCATGACTGAACGGGAATAGAGGCGCACAGACTCAGACGACGATGTTGCCGGCCCAGGCACCAACGCCGCAGACCAGCCTTTCGCAGGCCTCAGTCAGTGCAAGACAACCGTTCCGCCCTTTGCCGGAAGCACGAATCCAGAGGACTATCTCGACTGGGAGATGAAGATGGAGCGCATTTTTGAACTTCATGCGATCCCGGAGCATAAGAAAGTCCAACTTGCAGTGGTCCATTTCACCGACTATGCCCTAATCTGGTGGAATCAGCAGATGGATCAACGCAGAAACACGCGTCCCATGCAGGCCCGTGCTCCGCCTCTCTCGTGGTTTGATTTGACTACATCTATGCGTAGGACTTTTGTACTGGACTATTATTTTAGAGAATTGTATAGGAAATTACATACTCTTGTACAGGGTTCTATGTCTGTAGATGAATATTTTAGAAAACTTGAGATGGCTAAAATTAGTGCTAATGTACAGGAAGATGAGCCCGCATCTATGGCTCGTTTTCTTAATGGTTTAAACAGGGGTATTGCTTTAGCTGTTGAATTGTAGAATGCTACAACTCTAACAGACATGCTGCACAAAGCTCGAGTTATGGAGGAGTATCTGAAGTCCGTTCCACCAGTCCGGACACCTACCAACGCCCCACCAGCCTGGAGCAAGAATCCTGCCTACTCTCCACCGGCACGGAGGCCGATCATGTCTGAGCGCAAAGCCCTAGTCCCTGTTACCGCCGCCACCTCTTCTTCATCACAGCAGAAGAAGCCATCAACTCCCAAACAGTCCATCAGCAACGTAACTTGCCACAAGTGTTCATGCCGTGGCCACTACATGCGTGACTGTCCCAACATCCGAAAGGTATTATTGGGCCAAGATGGTGAGTACATTTCAGAGGACGATGAAGAGGAACCACACGTTGACCCTACACAGGAGTTGACTGACAGCACTCCGTCTGCACCAGTGGAGCAATTCGAGTTCCTTGAAGAAGATCCATCTCAGAACTTGGTTACTCGCACTCTGACTACAGCTGCTGTCCCGGACACGTCCCAGTAGACAAACATCTTCCATGCCCGAACAAAGGTAAATGGAAAGTTATGTGTTCTGATAATTGATGGAGGAAGTTGCACTAATGTTGCTAGTGAGTATATGGTTGACAAGTTGAAGCTTCTTGTTATCAATCATCCACGTCCTTATCGGCTACAATGGCTCGACAGCTCAGATGGCTACAGAGTCACTAAGCAGGTGAGCGTACCATACGCTATCAGTAAGTTCGAATCCACGATTTTATGTGATGTTCTGCCAATGGAGGCTTGTCACATTCTACTTGGACGACCATGGCTCTTTGACCTGAAGGCAGCACATAATGGGGTCGCCAACACTTACTCGGTCTGCCAGGAGGGCAAGATCCACACATTCCTACCCATGCCGCCGACTGAAGTGCGATCAGAAGCTGTTCGTATGAAGGAGTCAATCGCTCAATGGGAAGCTGAAAGGCGCCAAGCGAAGGGTAAGGGGAAAGAATTTGTAAACGGTAGTCAGGCGAACTCTGATAAGCCTGATCAGGACAAAGTTAGGAGTAGTTATTTCGCAACTAAGGGAGAGATAGGTCGAGTGTTAGAAAGCAATGATGATGTACTAGTTTTAGTATGTAAAGATAATTGCACTAACTATGACGATATCCATCGCGATATCCCTATGCAAGTCGTTTCTTTGTTGCAGGAAGGAGGCAAACCGAAGGAGACAATGGCGTTGCAAAGACAGATCGAAGAACTTTTGGCTCACGATTTAGACTACTGCACAGCACTGTTGCCTATTATCTACACTGCAAAAGAGATGTCCAAGGAGCTTAACGCCCGTGATGGCAATAGGCCTTTTGAAGTCATGTCAACAATAGGGCCTCCTGCTTACACACTTAATTTGACAGGTAAGCATGATCTATGTTTTGTGTTAATCTTCCTGACTTGTTTCTGTTTGTTTTCAGCGCCTTGGATTCGAGGACGAATCCTTTCCAACCGGGAGGGAATGATGAGGATATCCAGAGCTAAAACAGCACACATTATGAGTAGAAAGATGGACGCCAAATGGAAGCTCACGCCTTGGAGGAAAATGGAGGAAATGTTCAAATTGCAACTCTTCTAACAATCTTTGAAGAAGAGGCGCAATTCAGCACTTCGCATTAAAGAAGAAGGCTGTTTCTTGAAGTCTTGAAGATGCCGGAAGGTTCTTGGGCTTTAAAGAAACAATTCATGAAATTCCCTACACATTGGGCCGACCCAAACTCATGGAACCAAAGTCTACAAGCTTCGGCCAGCCCAAGAAAGCAAGAGGAAGCTCACGGCCAGCCCACAAAGCAAGCCCACACGGCTCCCTTAAATAATTAGGGATTTTTGGATTTTCTTTTTAGTAATTAACTTGTTTCTTTTATTCTTTTAAGTTAGTTTCCAAAAAGGGTTCCTTATTCTTTTTGGGAGTAGGAGTTTTATTCTTTTCCTTATTTCTTTTAAGTGTATTTTCGGCTGCCTAAAGAAATAAGGCTTAACCGAAATTTACTTTCCTTTTCTTACCATTCCTACTTCTTTCCGGGTTTGGTAATTGTAAAAGAAATTAACCTCTTGGTTAATTTCCAATTCTAATTCTTTCCTTTTTTTACTTTGTACCTTTTTTTTGGCTGCCCTTACAACTATAAATAGGGGCCAAAACTTCAATAATATTCAGCGTATTTCAGATCATAAACTTAGTGTTTGAAGTACCTCCTTTTATTGCTTTATGTATTTGCATGTCGTAGTTTACATAATTGCATGAAACTTAGCTAATTAGGTTCTTGCTCTGCCTAGTTATTCGCATATTTCACACCTCTTTCTTGCACTTGGTTCGAATTTATAAACAAGTTGGTCAGGATAGTTTTTCCTTTGTTTTATCAAATCCGAAGGTGAGTTAAAGGTTTTGTAAGAGCTTGTCACTTAATCACAAGGTCCTTGGAAACATTATCCGCATGTGTACAACCGTCCACATCAAGCCGTCTGAGCTATCGAGCCATTGAAGCCGATAAGTACGTGGATGATTGATGACAGGGAGGCACAGTTTATCAACCATATACTCACTAGCAACGTTAGTACAACTCCCTCCATCAATAATCAGAACACATAACTTTCCATTTACCTTGGTTCAGGCATGGAAGATGTTTGTCCGCTGGGACGTGTCCGGAACAGCAGCTGTAGTCAGAGTGCGAGTAACCAAGTTCTGAGATGGATCTTCTTCAAGGAACTCGAATTGCTCCACTGGTGCAGACGGAGTGCTGTCAGTCAACGCCTGTGTAGGGTCAACGGTTGTTTCTTCTTCATCATCTTCTGAGATGTACTCACCATCTTGGCCCAATAATACCTTTCGGATGTTGGGACACTCACGCATGTAGTGGCCACGGCCTGAGCACTTGTGGCAAGTTACGTTGCTGATGGACTGTCTGGGAACGGATGCGGCAGACTACTAACTTACAAAGTAAATTAAACACGCAATTCGAACCAAGTGGAGTAAACTAGAATTCGAAACAAAGCTTTGATTAATAGACAGAGCAATTATCTATTAGCCTATAGTTTCTTGACTTTTAGCAATTAACAAGCATGCAAATTACATAAGCCCAAAATAAGGTGAGTGATTAAAGAAGTATAAATTCTAACTTAATCAATAATCAACTATTTTAAAATTGAATTTGGCAGCCCCTATTTATAGAGTAGGTTGGCTGAATTTTAATCCTAAAAGAACTAAGAAAAGAAGTGAAATTGGAAACCAATCAAGAGATTGATTTCATACAAAAACCAAGTCCTAAAGGAACTAGGACTGGTTAAAGAAGGGAATTTCGGCTGCAAGTAGTTGGTGCTGGCCGAAAAATACAATTAAAAATAAGGAAATAAAGAAGTAAAAATAAATCACAAAAAGGTTTGAAGAAGGTAAACCTTTTTGGAAACTACCTACAAATCAGCCCAAGTTGTAACAAACTTATAACAACCCTAACTAACTTGTAACAAACTTTGAGTAGAATTAGGAAACATGCACAAATCCTAATCCTTCCCTAACCTAAGCTTCCAAGTGGCGTGTGGGCTGCTCCTTGTGGGCTTGGTCTGGCCGAAAATTGTGAAGTGGATTTCAAGGTGGGTTTCGGCCCATTTGAGGTGGCGCATGGTGGAGATGATGTAGGGAGGTTCTGGAATCTTCTGGAATCTCCCAGAATCATTTCGGAATGTCAAAAATCAAGAACTTCAAGATTCTTCAAGATTTTCAAAATTATTCAATATTCAGTAAGCCGCGAAATTCAAGATTTTCAAGAAAATCAAGAACTTCAAGAAATGCCCTTTCCTTTAGCTAGATTGATTAGTAGGCGCCATTTCCATTGTGATGGAGAGTAAAGTGACGCTTTTATCCTTCCTTTTATTCTCTTCAAGGGCGTTTGTGTCCGTCACGAGTTGGGCTTCTGTAGCACTCCTTTGAACAAGGTTTTCAAGATCTTCTCTGAGCTTCCTTGTCCTTCTTCGGGTCATAGGCCCAACTATGTCAACGAACGGATCTCTTTGATATGGGCTCGGGTCCTGGAGCATTGGCGGGCCTCTATGGAGCACACGAACCTCTGCTACACTTTCCGAGTCCTCATTGCTTGATCTGGGATCCTCTGTGTACTGACTTGGCGTAGGGCTGGGGATGCCCTCATCAGCTTTGAACCAGGAGACTGGGTTTGGGTTCACATGAGGAAGGAAAGGTTTCCAGCAGCCCCAGAGGCGATGGGCCTTTTCAAGTTATAGCAAAGATGGGAGATAACACCTACAAACTGGATCTGCCAGGTGAGTATAGCGTTAGTGCATCTTTTAATGTTGCTGACTTGTCTCCGTTTAATTTTGACCAGGATCTTGATTCGAGGTCGAATCCTTTCCAACCGGGAGGGAATGATGAGAGCATCCCCAGCCTTACGCCAAGTCAGTACACAGAGGATCTCAGTTCAAGCAATGGGGACTTGGAAAGTGCAGCAAAGGTTCGTGTGCTCCATAGAGGCCCGACAATGCTCCAGGACCCGAGCCCATATCAAAGAGATCCGTTCGTTAACATAGTTGGGCCTATGACCCGAAGAAGGATAAGGAAGCTCAGAGAATATCTTGAAAACCTTGTTCAAAGGAGTGCTACAGAAGCCCAACTCGTTACGGACACAAACGCCCTTGAAGAGAATAGAAGGAAGGATAAAAGCGTCACTTTACTCTCCATCACAGAGGAAATGGCGCTTACTAATCAATCCAACTGAAGGAAAGGGCATTTCTTGAAGTTCTTGATTTTCTTGAAAATCTTGAATTTCACGGTTTGCTGAATCTTGAAGAATCTTGAAAATCTTGAATTTCTTGATTTTTGACATCCCGAAATGATTCTGGGAGATTCCATAAGATTCCAGAACCTCCCTACATCATCTCCACCATGCGCCACCTCAAAATGGGCCGAAACCACCTTGAAGTCCATCTCACCAATTTCGGCCAGACCAATCCCACAAGAAGACAGCCCACACGCCACTTGGAAGCTTAGGTTAGGGAAGGATTAGGATTTGTGTATGTTTCCTAATTCTACTCAAAGTTTGTTACAAGTTAGTTAGGGTTGTTACAAGTTTGTTACAACTTGGGCTGATTTGTAGGTAGTTTCCAAAAAGGTTTACCTTCTTGAAACCTTTTTGTGATTTGTTTTTACTTCTTTATTTCCTTTTTATTTCTTGTATTTTCGGCCAGCACCTTAAACCTTGTAGCCGAAATTTCCTTTTAATCAATCCTAGTTCCTTTAGGATTTGATTCTTGTAAGAAACCAATCTCTTGATTGGTTTCCAATTTCACTACCTTTTCCTAGTTCATTTAGGACTTAAATTCGGCCACCCCTCCCCTACATAAGGGCAGCCGAATTCAACATTATATTTCAGTTGATTATTGATTAAGTTAGAATTTATACTTCTTTAATCACTCTTTTATTTTGGGCTTATGTAATTTGTATGCTTTTTAATTGCTAAAAGTCAAGAAACTATAGGCTAATAGATAATTGCTCTGTCTATTAATCCAAGCTTTGTTTCGAATTTTAGTTTACTCCACTTGGTTCGAATTACGTGTTTAATTTACTGTGTAAGTTAGTAGTCTGCCGAATTCAAGGGTAAGGATTCTAGGGTTTAAGAGCAGTGTCTTGCATTCAGACTTTCCTTGGCACATTCCGCGTAGAGTTCTTGGTTTCCAAATGCGTTGGGAATCAGGGGTTCACATAAACTAATCACACACCTCACTTAGAAATCTAGTTTTAAATTGGTTTTAAAACTTTTCTTTGAAAATGGTTTTTCAAAGTTGATCTTCTTTGTAGAAAAAAATATTTTTAAAGGGTCAAAAACCTAATTCACCCCCCCCCCCCCCCCCCCCCCCCGCCCCCTCAGATTCATCTTAGGTTGCTATTGATTAGCTGTATTTTCAATTTTCATAACCCCGAGGTCTCTCACTAGACTTAGTTAAAGGTTACCCCTTTCCCCTTCCCTTTCATTTATTTGTTACAAGGGTTTGATTAGTGTGGCGATAGAGGTAAGGCCGATTGGTACACTTGCAGTGCAGTGCCGGTCCTCAAGCATACGAGGCCCCTAGGCAAAATAAAAATAAAATAAAAAGGAGGCCCTAAATATACTTCAAACTAAAGAAATTGAATTGAATTTTATTTTATATTTATTATTTTAAATTTTTGGGTGAAATGCAAAACTCATCACTTAACTCTGACGTTTTGCAAAAATTGACACTTTGTTTTAAAAAATTCTCTTTTTTCGACACACAACTTTCATTTTGGGGGAAAACAAACCATTCCTTCAGCCTTCATCGTTAAGTGGTTAACGGCTGAATTTTTTAGGTGTAAAATCGTCAATCCTTCTTTAAATTTATGTATTTCTTTATATATACAGGCTTGAACAACCGTTGAAAAAACAACCCAAAAACTCTCAAAATAAAGAAGAGAGAGAAAAAAAAAATTTTAAAAAAAGGGAAATCATCAGTCATCCCTCTTCGATTGACGCTTATTGTGGCGTGTTTCATCAATCCATGTCTTCTCCTCCTCCATAACCATCCATACCTTTGATTAGAATTAATTTACTGTTGGGAAGGAAAGTAGGAGGAAGGTCGAAATCTCAGATGTGAAGAACAATAAGGAGATTCAGGGCCTGTTTGGTATGTGATTTCAAAACGTGTTTTGAAATCACTTTTGATTTTATAATAGTTTTTCATCATTCCCAATAAGCCTTTTTGATGTGGACGGTTGTACACATGCGGATAATGTTGCCAAGGACCTTGTGATTAAGCGGCGAGATCTTAGAATTCTCAAACTCACGTTCGGCTAAGAGAAACAAGGAAAAGCTAACCTAGCTAGTTTGTTTTATAGTCGAACCAAGTGCAAGCAAGAGATTTGAAACATGCGAATAATTAGGTAGAGCAAGAACCTAATTAGCTAAGTTTCATGCAATTATGTAAACTACGACATGCAAATACATAAAGCAATAAAAGGAGGGTACTCAAACACTAAGTTTTATGATCTTAATACTCTGAATATTATTATGTACGGCTGCCCTATTTATAGGGAAGGAATCAGCCGAAAAAAGAAAGAAAATAATAAGGAATTGGAAATTAACCAAGAGGTTAATTTCCTTTACCAAACCCGGAAAGAAGTAGGAATGGTAAGAAAAAGAAAGAAGGAATTCGGTCACTTCCTTTTGAGTGATTGCCGAATTGTACAATTAAAACAATAAGGAAAAGAACAAAATTCCTACTTCCAAAAAGAATAAGGTAACCCTTTCTGGAAACTAACTTAAAAGAATAAAAGAACATAATTAATTAAAAGAAGAAATCCCTAATTAACTAAGGAGCCGTGTGGGCTTTCTCTTTGGGCTGCTTGTGCGGCTTCCTTGCTTCTTTGGGCTGGCCGAAAACTTGTGGGCTGGTCCATGAGTTTTGGGTTGGCCCAAATTGTAGGGAACTTCATGAATTGTTTCTTTAAAGCCCAAGAACCTTCCGGCATCTTCAAGACTTCAAGAAACAGCCTTCTTCTTTAATGTGAAGTGCTTAATTGCGACTCTTCTTCAAAGATTGTTAGAAGAGTTACAATTTGAACATTTCCTCCATTTTCCTCCAAGGCGTGGGCTTCTACAATCAGCTGAGCATCCTGATGGCAAGCTTGAACAAGGTTGTTGAGTGCGTCTCGAACCTTCTTCGCTCTGCTTCTGGTCATGGGCCCAGTGATGTCTACAAGTGGATCCCTCTGATATGGGCTTGGATCCTGAAGCATTGTCGGGCCTCGATGTAGAACTCGAACCTCCTCCTCAGCTTCTCCGGAACCACTTGCATCTTGACTTTGACTTGTTGCGTGACTTTGGATGCCCGCATCATCCCCTCCCGGTTGAAAAGGATTTGACCTCAGATTAGCATCCTGTTCATGAGTAAAAGGAGACAAGTCAGCAACATTAAAGGAAGAACTAACACCATACTCATCTGGTAAGTTGAGTTTGTAGGCGTTACGCCCAATCTTGGAAATGATCTGAAAAGATCCATCGCCCCTTGGATGGAGTTTGGTTCTTCTTGCTGCAGGGAATCGTTCCTTCCTCATGTGAACCCAAACCCAGTCGCCTGGTTCGAAGTCCACAGCCTTGCGCCGTTGGTTTGCATTGGCGGCGGCTTTGGCATACGTCTTCTCCAGATTAGCTCGAACTTTAGCATTTATGCGTTGCACAGCTTCAGCTTTCTTTGCACCGTCTGGATTGACCTGTTCCTTGGGCGGTAAAGGAATAAGATCCATCACCGTCAAAGGAGTAAAGCCGTAACCAACTTCAAATGGACAGAACCCTGTTGAGGAGTGCTTGGTTCGGTTGTATGCAAACTCTGCAACCGACAAGATGTCTTCCCAACGTTTGAGATTCTTCTGAATTAAAGCTCTGAGTAGGTTGCCAACGGTTCGGTTGGTGACTTCTGTCTGACCATCCGTATGTGGATGACTTGTAGTCGAAAACAACAATTTTGTGCCGAGGCGGGACCACAAAGTCTTCCAAAAATAACTCAGAAATTTGACGTCGCGATCTGACACAATTGTGCGCGGTATCCCATGCAACCGAACTATTCCCTGAAAGAACAACTCAGCTACATGTCTGGCATCATCTGATTTCCTGCAAGGAATGAAATGCGCCATTTTAGAAAACCGATCAACAACGACAAATAAAGAATCATTACCTTTCTGCGTCCTCGGAAGCCCTAGAATAAAATCCATAGAAATGTCAGTCCAAGGTACAGAAGGTACAGGCAAAGGCGTGTAAAGTCCATGGGGTTTAGATGTAGATTTAGCTTGCAAACAATTAACGCAACGAGAGCAAACATTCTGTACATCCTTTCTCATATACGGCCAATAAAAGTGCTCATGCAACAGTTCAAGTGTTTTATGCACACCAAAATGACCCATAAGACCCCCACTATGAGCTTCACGAACCAGTAATTCCCTAGCAGAACTACGAGGGATGCATAACCTATTGTCCTTAAACAGAAAACCATCCTGTCTAAAGTACTTTTGGAATGCACCAGATTCACATGCTTATACAAATCAGCAAAATCAACATCAGAAGCATACAAATCCTTGAGATATGCGAATCCTAACAAATTATGATCTAAAATTGTCAGAATTTCATACCTGCGAGATAAAGCGTCAGCAACTAAATTATCCTTACCTTTCTTATACTTGATAATATAAGGAAAAGATTCAATAAAGTTAACCCACTTAGCATGAAGTCTATTCAACTTATTCTGTCCTTTCAAATGCTTAAGAGACTCATGATCACTATGAACAACAAATTCTTTAGCCATCAAATAATGTGACCAAGTCTCAAATGCGCGGAGAACAGTATAGAGCTCTTTATCATATGTAGGATAATTCAAAGCAGCTTCTTTAAGCTTCTAACTGAAAAAGGCGATAGGCTTTCTTTCCTGCATTAAAACAGCGCCAATTCCAACACCTGATGCATCACACATTAGTTCAAACACTTTATCAAAATCAGGTAATGCTAAAACAAGTGCATGAGTGAGATCATGCTTTAAAACAGTAAAGGCATTTTCTTGCTCCTGCCCCCACACAAATGGAACATTCTTCTTGCAAAGATCATTAAGAGGCGCGGCTTTAGTGGAAAAATCCTTCACAAACCGTCTATAGAATCCAACCAATCCATGGAATGACCGAACCTGAGCGGCCGAAGTTGGCTGCGGCCAATCCCTAATGGCCTTCACCTTGGCATCATCAACTTTGACACCTTCTGCAAAGACTACAAAACCGAGAAAAACAACCTCCGAAACACAAAGGTACACTTTTGCATCTTGGCATATAATTGATTAGCACGCAATTCAATTAAAACCAAACGAAGATGTTCAACATGCGATTCATAATCTCTGGAATAGATCAGAATATCATCAAAATACACAACAACAAATTTACCTATAAACTTTCTAAGCACATGATTCATTAACCTCATGAAAGTACTAGGTGCATTTGTGAGACCAAAGGGCATGACTAACCACTCATATAAACCAAATTTAGTCTTAAAAGCAGTTTTCCATTCATCCCCTTCCCTCATGCGAATTTGATGATAACCCTGTGTAAGATCTATTTTCGTGTAAATAGTAGAACCATGTAAATCCTCTAACATGTCATCAAGCCTAGGGATAGGGTGCCTATACTTGATTGTTATCTTATTTACAGCTCTACAATCAACACACATTCTCCAAGTACTGTCTTTCTTAGGGACTAGAATAACAGGTACAGCACAAGGACTTAGAGATTCCCTAACCTGACCATTCGCGAGCAGCTTGTCTATTTGTCTCTGCAATTCCTTTGTTTCCTCTGGATTTGGTTTGTAGGCAGGCTTGTTCAGAATTGGTGCGCCAGGGATGAAATCAATCTGATGTTCGATTCCTCGAAGTGGCGGCAGACCCTGCGGCAACTCTTCTGGAAAGACATCAGCGAATTCCTGCAACGAGATATAGATGCAGGCTCATCTTCCTGTACATTAGCCCTAATTTTAGCCATCTCTAATTTTCTAAAATATTCATCTACAGACATAGAACCCTGTACAAGAGTATGTAATTTCCTATACAATTCTCTAAAATAATAGTCCGGTACAAAAGTCCTACGCATAGATGTAGTTAAGTCAAACCACGAGAGAGGCGGAGCACAGGCCCGCATGGAACGCGTGTTTCTGCGTTGATCCATCTGCTGATTCCACCAGATTAGGGCATAGTCGGTGAAATGGACCACTGCAAGTTGGACTTTCTTATGTTCCGGGATCGCATGAA
Source organism: Leptodermis oblonga (assembly GCA_016801395.1). Lineage (NCBI taxonomy): Eukaryota > Viridiplantae > Streptophyta > Magnoliopsida > Gentianales > Rubiaceae > Leptodermis > Leptodermis oblonga. The sequence goes on along the minus strand of CM028759.1, from coordinate 22,437,819 downwards.
GTTCAAAGATGCGCTCCATCTTCATCTCCCAGTCGAGATAGTCCTCTGGATTCGTGCCCCCGGCAAAGGGCGGAACGGTTGTCTTGCACTGGCTGAGGCCAGCGAAAGGCTGATCGGCGGCGTTAGTGCCTGGCGCGGCAACATCATCGTCTGAGTCTGTGCGCCTCTGATCCCGTTCTGTCCTCAGTTCGGCGAATTCCTCCGTGAGTGTAGCGAATCGCGCGGAGAGTTGCGCAATCGCAGCCAGAATTTGCTCATTACCAAGAGGGTTAGGAGCACTACCACGTGACATTGGTAAAAACAAGCGAAAACCTGTCAGCTAAGAATAAGGAAAAGTGAGAAAGAACCTTACCCCCTTATTCCCCCAAGTGTTTCCCACCTACAGTTACACACAACCCCGTGTTTCGCTCTAGGGTGGCGCCCTGTATAATGTGTTCACTCAAGCCTTTTACCTCTCTACCTCCCGGTATTGATAAATGTATTAGGCAAGCAGCAATTCACACAAAAGCAATGACACTTAAGAAAGAAGCAAAATTTTTGCAAAAACCACACTTGGTTCTATTTTGAAAAATCTTATCGCAAAACAAAATTTTGTAATATAGTTCAGATATGAAGTACACAACAGGAAATTTTGGGGTTAAGCCCTCAAATTTCAGAAAATATGAGTGTGCACGATAACAAAATCCAAACTATAATTAAAGAGCAAATGTCCAGGTAGCACGAAAAGATACTAGGCAATAGAAAGCAGGGCAATTCAAAATTGAATAGAAGCAAAGAAAATAAGCAGAGTTGAAACAACTTTAGGAAAGTCCTAAAACTACCCAAAGAAGAGATCACCCACCCAATAGGTAATCAAGAAACCAATCCCCACAAATTATCAATGCTCCCAATATGCAAAACAGTACCCAATTTGCGAATTCTAATACAAAACCCCCAAGTGGCCGAACAATGAAGCAATATGCGATTTTTAAGAATTGAAAACCCTAGGGTTAGCAAAGTTCAATTTGACTTACTAACCTATTCCCAGGGATAATCTTAGCATCACAAGGATACCAAAACCAAGAATTCACTATATTTTCAAGAATTCAAAACAAGGTATCCAAACTAGAGCATTCAATTTTATAATGCGCAAACAAAGTGAGCTGCTTAACATCAACCGCAAAAACTCACTATTTCTCAACAAAACAGCACAAGAGGGGTAGAATTAATTCGCAAAACCCAGCAATTACAACTGAACCCGAAAACCCTTAGAATGAGTAGAAACCGAACCCTAGCTTGTAAAACCCGAAAACTGAAAAACCAAAACAGAAAACCGAACCCAAAAATTTGAAACCCTAGGTTTAGGGTTTAGGGTTTAGGTTTTAGGGTTAGGGTTTAGGGTTAGGGTTAGGGTTTAGGGTTTAGGGTTAGGGTATGCAATTTGAAAACCGAAACCCTAGGGAAAAACCAAAACCCGAGCAGCACAACCCTAGCAAACTGAAAAACCGAAATGAAGACAGCCCACACGCCACTTGGAAGCTTAGGTTAGGGAAGGATTAGGATTTGTGTATGTTTCCTAATTCTACTCAAAGTTTGTTACAAGTTAGTTAGGGTTGTTACAAGTTTGTTACAACTTGGGCTGATTTGTTGGTAGTTTCCAAAAAGGTTTACCTTCTTGAAACCTTTTTGTGATTTGTTTTTACTTTTTTATTTCCTTTTTATTTCTTGTATTTTCGGCCAGCACCTTAAACCTTGTAGCCGAAATTTCCTTTTAATCAATCCTAGTTCCTTTAGGATTTGATTCTTGTAAGAAACCAATCTCTTGATTGGTTTCCAATTTCACTACCTTTTCCTAGTTCATTTAGGACTTTAATTCGGCCACCCTTCCCCTACATAAGGGCAGCCGAATTCAACATTATATTTCAGTTGATTATTGATTAAGTTAGAATTTATACTTCTTTAATCACTCTTTTATTTTGGGCTTATGTAATTTGTATTCTTGTTAATTGCTAAAAGTCAAGAAACATGTCTGTCAGCGTCCGGATTGGTGGAACGGACTTCAGATACTCCTCCATGACCCGAGCTTTGTGCAGCATGTCTGTCAGAGTTGTAGCATTCTACAGTTCAATAGCTAAAGCAATACCCCAGTTCAAACCATTAAAAAAATGAGATATAGATGCGGGCTCATCTTCCTGTACATTAGCCCTAATTTTAGCCATCTCTAATTTTCTAAAATATTCATCTACAGACATAGAACCCTGTACAAGAGTATGTAATTTCCTATACAATTCTCTAAAATAATAGTCCGGTACAAAAGTTCTACGCATAGATGTAGTTAAGTCAAACCACGAGAGAGGCGGAGCACGGGCCCGCATGGGACGCGTGTTTCTGCGTTGATCCATCTGCTGATTCCACCAGGTTAGGGCATAGTCGGTGAAATGGACCACTGCAAGTTGGACTTTCTTATGTTCCGGGATCGCATGAAGTTCAAAGATGCGCTCCATCTTCATCTCCCAGTCGAGATAGTCCTCTGGATTCGTGCCCCCGGCAAAGGGCGGAACGGTTGTCTTGCACTGGCTGAGGCCTGCGAAAGGCTGATCGGCGGCGTTGGTGCCTGGTGCGGCAACATCGTCGTCTGAGTCTGTGCGCCTCTGATCCCGTTTTGTCCTCAGTTCGGCGACTTCCTCCGTGAGTGTAGCGAATCGCGCGGAGAGTTGCGCAATCGCAGCCAGAATTTGCTCATTACCCAGAGGGTTAGGAGCACTACCACCTGACATTGGTAAAAACAAGCGAAAACCTGTCAGCTAAGAATAAGGAAAAGTGAGAAAGAACCTTACCCCCTTATTCCCCCAAGTGTTTCCCACCTACAGCTACACACAACCCCGTGTTTCGCTCTAGGGTGGCGCCCTGTATAATGTATTCACTCAAGCCTTTTACCTCTCTACCTCTCGGTATTGATAGGCAGCAATTCACACAAAAGCAATGACACTTAAGAAAGAAACAAAATTTTTGCAAAAACCACACTTGGTTCTATTTTGAAAAATCTTATCGCAAAACAAAATTTTGTAATATAGTTCAGATATGAAGTACACAACAGGAAATTTTGGGGTTAATCCCTCAAATTTCAGAAAATATGAGTGTGCACGATAACAAAATCCAAACTATAATTAAAGAGCAAATGTCCAGGTAGCACGAAAAGATACTAGGCAATAGAAAGCAGGGCAATTCAAAATTGAATAGAAGCAAAGAAAATAAGCAGAGTTGAAACAACTTTAGGAAAGTCCTAAAACTACCCAAAGAAGAGATCACCCACCCAATAGGTAATCAAGAAACCAATCCCCACAAATTATCAATGCTCCCAATATGCAAAACAGTACCCAATTTGCGAATTCTAATACAAAACCCCCAAGTGGCCGAACAATGAAGCAATATGCGATTTTTAAGAATTGAAAACCCTAGGGTTAGCAAAGTTCAATTTGACTTACTAACCTATTCCCAGGGATAATCTTAGCATCACAAGGATACCAAAACCAAGAATTCACTATATTTTCAAGAATTCAAAACAAGGTATCCAAACTAGAGCATTCAATTTTATAATGCGCAAACAAAGTGAGCTGCTTAACATCAACCGCAAAAACTCACTATTTCTCAACAAAACAGCACAAGAGGGGTAGAATTAATTCGCAAAACCCAGCAATTACAACTGAACCCGAAAACCCTTAGAATGAGTAGAAACCGAACCCTAGCTTGTAAAACCCGAAAACTGAAAAACCAAAACAGAAAACCGAACCCAAAAATTTGAAACCCTAGGTTTAGGGTTTAGGGTTTAGGTTTTAGGGTTAGGGTTTAAGGTTAGGGTTAGGGTTTAGGGTTTAGGGTTAGGGTATGCAATTTGAAAACCAAAACCCTAGGTAAAAACCAAAACCCGAGCAGCACAACCCTAGCAAACTGAAAAAATCGAAATGAAGACAGCCCACACGCCACTTGGAAGCTTAGGTTAGGGAAGGATTAGGATTTGTGTATGTTTCCTAATTCTACTCAAAGTTTGTTACAAGTTAGTTAGGGTTGTTACAAGTTTGTTACAACTTGGGCTGATTTATTGGTAGTTTCCAAAAAGGTTTACCTTCTTGAAACCTTTTTGTGATTTGTTTTTACTTCTTTATTTCCTTTTTATTTCTTGTATTTTCGGCCAGCACCTTAAACCTTGTAGCCGAAATTTCCTTTTAATCAATCCTAGTTCCTTTAGGATTTGATTCTTGTAAGAAACCAATCTCTTGATTGGTTTCCAATTTCACTACCTTTTCCTAGTTCATTTAGGACTTAAATTCGGCCACCCCTCCCCTACATAAGGGCAGCCGAATTCAACATTATATTTCAGTTGATTATTGATTAAGTTAGAATTTATACTTCTTTAATCACTCTTTTATTTTGGGCTTATGTAATTTGTATGCTTTTTAATTGCTAAAAGTCAAGAAACTATAGGCTAATAGATAATTGCTCTGTCTATTAATCCAAGCTTTGTTTCGAATTTTAGTTTACTCCACTTGGTTCGAATTACGTGTTTAATTTACTGTGTAAGTTAGTAGTCTGCCGAATTCAAGGGTAAGGATTCTAGGGTTTAAGAGCAGTGTCTTGCATTCAGACTTTCCTTGGCACATTCCGCGTAGAGTTCTTGGTTTCCAAATGCGTTGGGAATCAGGGGTTCACATAAACTAATCACACACCTCACTTAGAAATCTAGTTTTAAATTGGTTTTAAAACTTTTCTTTGAAAATGGTTTTTCAAAGTTGATCTTCTTTGTAGAAAAAAATATTTTTAAAGGGTCAAAAACCTAATTCAACCCCCCCCCCCCCGCCCCCTCAGATTCATCTTAGGTTGCTATTGATTAGCTGTATTTCCAATTTTCATAACCCCGAGGTCTCTCACTAGACTTAGTTAAAGGTTACCCCTTTCCCCTTCCCCTTCATTTATTTGTTACAAGGGTTTGATTAGTGTGGCGATAGAGGTAAGGCCGATTGGTACACTTGCAGTGCAGTGCCGGTCCTCAAGCATACGAGGCCCCTAGGCAAAATAAAAATAAAATAAAAAGGAGGCCCTAAATATACTTCAAACTAAAGAAATTGAATTGAATTTTATTTTATATTTATTATTTTAAATTTTTGGGTGAAATGCAAAACTCATCACTTAACTCTGACGTTTTGCAAAAATTGACACTTTGTTTTAAAAAATTCTCTTTTTTCGACACACAACTTTCATTTTGGGGGAAAACAAACCATTCCTTCAGCCTTCATCGTTAAGTGGTTAACGGCTGAATTTTTTAGGTGTAAAATCGTCAATCCTTCTTTAAATTTATGTATTTCTTTATATATACAGGCTTGAACAACCGTTGAAAAAACAACCCAAAAACTCTCAAAATAAAGAAGAGAGAGAAAAAAAAATTTAAAAAAAGGGAAATCATCAGTCATCCCTCTTCGATTGACGCTTATTGTGGCGTGTTTCATCAATCCATGTCTTCTCCTCCTCCATAACCATCCATACCTTTGATTAGAATTAATTTACTATTGGGAAGGAAAGTAGGAGGAAGGTCGAAATCTCAGATGTGAAGAACAATAAGGAGATTCAGGGCCTGTTTGGTATGTGATTTCAAAACGTGTTTTGAAATCACTTTTGATTTTATAATAGTTTTTCATCATTCCCAATAAGCCTTTTTGATGTGGACGGTTGTACACATGCGGATAATGTTGCCAAGGACCTTGTGATTAAGCGGCGAGATCTTAGAATTCTCAAACTCACGTTCGGCTAAGAGAAACAAAGAAAAGCTAACCTAGCTAGTTTGTTTTATAGTCGAACCAAGTGCAAGCAAGAGATTTGAAACATGCGAATAATTAGGTAGAGCAAGAACCTAATTAGCTAAGTTTCATGCAATTATGTAAACTACGACATGCAAATACATAAAGCAATAAAAGTAGGGTACTCAAACACTAAGTTTTATGATCTTAATACTCTGAATATTATTATGCACGGCTGCCCTATTTATAGGGAAGGAATCAACCGAAAAAAGAAAGAAAATAATAAGGAATTGGAAATTAACCAAGAGGTTAATTTCCTTTACCAAACCCGGAAAGAAGTAGGAATGGTAAGAAAAAGAAAGAAGGAATTCGGTCACTTCCGTTTGAGTGATTGCCGAATTGTACAATTAAAACAATAAGGAAAAGAATAAAATTCCTACTTCCAAAAAGAATAAGGTAACCCTTTCTGGAAACTAACTTAAAAGAATAAAAGAACATAATTAATTAAAAGAAGAAATCCCTAATTAACTAAGGAGTCGTGTGGGCTTTCTCTTTGGGCTGCTTGTGCGGCTTCCTTGCTTCTTTGGGCTGGCCGAAAACTTGTGGGCTGGTCCATGAGTTTTGGGTTGGCCCAAATTGTAGGGAACTTCATGAATTGTTTCTTTAAAGCCCAAGAACCTTCCGGCATCTTCAAGACTTCAAGAAACAGCCTTCTTCTTTAATGTGAAGTGCTGAATTGCGACTCTTCTTCAAAGATTGTTAGAAGAGTTGCAATTTGAACATTTCCTCCATTTTCCTCCAAGGCGTGGGCTTCTACAATCAGCTGAGCATCCTGATGGCAAGCTTGAACAAGGTTGTTGAGTGCGTCTCGAACCTTCTTCGCTCTGCTTCTGGTCATGGGCCCAGTGATGTCTACAAGTGGATTCCTCTGATATGGGCTTGGATCCTGAAGCATTGTCGGGCCTCGATGTAGAACTCGAACCTCCTCCTCAGCTTCTCCGGAACCACTTGCATCTTGACTTTGACTTGTTGCGTGACTTTGGATGCCCGCATCACTTTTTACATTTTCAATAAACTTTTTTACATTTTCAACACACTTTTTTACATTCCCAACACACTTTTAATATTATTAAATTAAAAGTGGTTTCAAAACACGACTTGAATCACGATACCAAACAGGCCCTCAAGATTTGGGGAGGTATTCCGTTGGCGACTACAACATCTCCAATCTCATCTCTCTTCGTGTTTTACAGGTAGGAGTAGTTAGAATCTGGAGTTCGATAATTATCCTTTAACCTTAATTTGTTTTATTATTATTATTTTTAAAAAAAAATTTTTTTTTTGGTAAAGGAACAACCGATTAAGTGGTTGATGGAATTAGCTACACTCTTATTAATAGAGAGAAAAATTACACACAAAGGAAAAGGACATGATGTGCCTTACCCTCAATAAAACTCATGTACTTGGTTCCGTGTGTGCGTGTACCTTGAACCTTAAAATACTTAATTGTGTTTCTTCTTAAATAAAATACTTAATTAAGGATTAATGTCGCTTTTCCATTAAAATTTCTCGAAGAAATTCTAACGTAACTAATAATTTAATTTTATAACGAATATTTATACTTACTCAATACTTTAATGCTGAGTGGGTATGTGAAAAAATTGTCATTTTGCCCTTAGTACTAAATTAGACACAACACTAACATTTAATCATATAGCCACTAATTTCTCGTAACGAAAATAATTAGTGGTCAAATTTTCAAATTAAGCCTAAAATTCTAGAAATTTAATTCATGAAAAATTTGGGGCGTCACAACTTGTTCCATAAGGCGTCTCCTAGCATTTACACGATTACTTATATAATCCATATCATGATATTTCACAAATGTTTTTTCACTGGCAATATAACACAACGGTCCTTTTCCTGACTTCCTATTCATAGGCAAATGAATTGCTGATATTTAGGAGGTATACACTCAAACATAGGGCTGCTCAACTGATCCGCGGGTCGGGTCGGATCAGCACGCTTAATTCGGATCGCGGTTATCGGATCAGATCGGGTCGGATCAGTTTATGATCCGATCTGATCCAATTTTTTTTTTAAACACTAAAATAGGAAAAAGCCCTAATTCTCTCCAGTAGCGTACCGGTCACTGCGCCTCCTTCATCTTCGGCTTTCTTTGTCGGAGACTCCGCAGCCGTCACCGGTCTTCATGAGCAGTTCTCCCTCTCTCTCTCCCTCTCCTCCTCCTCCCTGCCCTCGCCGTTATTGCCCTTGACCATTGAGTCCGCACACAAGAAAGGGGCCGGAAGCACCAAGAACGGTCGTGACTCCCCTGGCCAAAGGCTCGGCGTTAAGATTTACGGCGATCAAGTCGCTAAGCCCGGCTCCATCATCGTTCGTCAGCGCGGTACCAAGGTCTTTATATTATTATTTTTTTCCCAGCTCATTTACATTGTAAACATATAAGCAATAAATTGATCTTCAACTCGTATTTTCTTGTTTGCAAGCTAAGAGAAGGTTTGCAATCTGCATTAGGAATGAAAATTTTTGTCTTGGGAGCAGAAAAACAAGAGCATAAATGGGAATTTAGACAATTTGGATTGTGGATTCTGGATGGATTATAGTTGATTTTGCGGGGAATAATAATGACTTCACCCTACCCTACGGTATCTGACTCTGGGTTTGTCTTCTTGTTCTGTTTTTTTTTTATTTTTTACGCTAGGCCTTTTTTTTTTTTTGCGGGGAAGGAAGGTATGATCCTGACCCTGTTGTGTAAGGTTCCTCAACTCTTCTGGTACAATAACTTACACCACCTGAAACATAGTCTGAAGGCCTTTCAGCCCAGTTGGAAGAAGTCTACTCTTGGTCCTATCATTTTTTTTTTTTTTTTGATTATGATGTGGACATTTATTCATAAAAGATGGTGCACAAACAGCTTAAGCAAAGTATGGGAGGCCTTAATTGAGTAAATGAGTATTGTTTACATATCTCTTGCATTTATATTTTGGTTAATATTATCTTTCAATTCTGTTTCGTGTTGGTGTAGAGTGGATTTGTGAGTTTCAATAGTACTTGTTTAATTTGCTACTTGATCGATACTTATTTTCTTTTTATCTGTTTTATGGTAATGGATAACTTGGGTGCTTTTCACACTGTTTAAATGTCTACTACAATACGATGTGTTGCTGAGGTTAATCTTTTGGTTGTGCAGGTCAATGAAATCCAGTTCTGCTTGTTTCCTAATCAACAAATAGCATTCTCAGATTCAAACTACTAGCAGCCAGGTATATGTTGAATCTATGTAGTTGTACATTAGTCGATGGATCATGGTGTTGTTCTTTTCTGCAGTTTGGTTCCTGCACTTTTTGGGCTATCTGTTCTGCATTTTTATTTCCTTCCACGTTGTTTTGGTGCTGCATTCTGCTGCTGTTTCAATTTTGGTTCTGATGCTTGTTAACTGTCATGATTGTTTGTAATGTCTCTCTTGTGATGCTATTGCTGCCTCCTCCATTGTTTGATAGTCCAGTTAAATAGTATTCCTAGTATTACAAAGTAGACTCCTTTAATGGAACGGAAGAAATACTATTTATTAGAACTTGTACAGTAGATACTGGAGAATTTGAGTATTGAGTTGATATTTTGATAAGGAAAGACAAGTGAGCCTGTTCATCCCATCTTTCAAAGGCCATTAACTTTGCATGAACTCCGCAGTTGACTGCTTGGCTCTGCTAGCAATTTGTTACCTGATACTGAAATGTCTAAGCCAGTTACTTAATATGCTTGCAAATGGACTAGACTTACATTTTTAGAATTACTATGAGATGATCTGCTGTTAGTTGGATGGTTAAATACTGAGAAGAGGTTTTTATGCAGACTGGTGAGACAGTTGTGTGATGCAGAGCTGTTTGTAAATTAAGATTCTATCTACAGAGGTTACTTAGTTTTAATGTAATACGGAGTAGTAAATAAGACTACATCCAAACTGTCAAATTTGTTCTAATGGTACTTTTATATAAATTCTAAATTGTTCATATGGTACTTTACCGAACTCCAGTGCATCTTGGTCACCATCCAGTTCTGTTCAGTTTTTTGCTTTTAATTCTTGGGTTAATTTGGGTGCTAAATTAATTTGCCCTTTGTTTCTGGAAAGTTGGGTGCTAAATATGGCAGTACTTCTGGTATCGATACTTGTTGATGTGCTGATCTACTGGAGCAGCAGTTTGACTAAGATTGTCCACTGTTTTCTGAATGTGATTTCAAGATTTTTCGGGAACGAAAGCACTGTCTTTTTTCATAATTTCTATCTTTTACGAGCTTATTCTAGAGGAGCTTTCTTGGCCTCTCTCTGCTATCTTTTAAGTATATTCTTCTGCATTTGTATGAAGCACTTAGTTAAATGCATAATAGATTGTACATCTCTTGTTGAAGAATGTTCTGTTGTGATTAATAACTAGTTACTTCTTGTGATTCTTGTAACTAACAGAAGGTGTCTCAATACTCTTTTATACACAGGATTCTAAGCATGTCAAGTATTGGAACTGACGATCTTGCAGCTGATCAAAGTTCTTTCAGTCAAGCGAATATACCTACAACTAAAGATACCGGTCGATCTGTTGTTTGGAAACACTTTGACATTCTTCCTGAATTTCCAAAAGAAAACCGAAAAGCGGCATGCAGGTATTGTGCAAAAGTGATGCATTGTCCAAGTGTTATGGGTACAAGTAGTTTGGGTAAACACTTAGAACGATGTAAGGACTCACCACTTTTCATACCTAACAAGAAATTGAAAGTTGAAAAATCTCCTGTGGCTGTTTTTGACTAAGAAAAATGTAGAAAGGCTTTGGCTATAATGATTATAGTTGATGAGTTGCCTTTTCGTCATGTTGAGAAAGAAGGATTTCGTGGGTTTTGTCATGAAATGCAACCAAGTTTTGAAATTCCTTCTCGTTCTACTGTGACTAGAGATTGTTTAGAATTGTTCAAGGAAGAGAGAGATAAATTGAAGCATTATTTTGAAAATTTATCTTCTTCTGTGTCATTCACTACAGATCAGTGGACTTCAAACCAGAATATTAATTATTTGTGTTTGACTGCACATTTTGTTGATGATAGTTGGACATTGCATAAAAGGATAATAAATTTTTGTCCAATTATTAATCACACTGGTGAAGAGATTGGTAAGACATTAGACAACTGTTTGACTGACTGGGGGATTAAGAAAGTGCTTACAGTTACAGTAGATAATGCAACGTCTAATGATACCGGGATGGTTGATCTCAAGAAAAGACTGCACAGTTTGAAAAAAACAGTGTTGAAGGGCGAGCATTTACATATGAGATGTGCAACTCATATTTTGAATTTAGTTGTGAAAGATGGTCTGCATGAATTTAATTCTCATATATTTAGAATTAGATCTGCTGTTAAGTATATTAGATCTCCACCCTCTAGACAGTTAATGTTCAACAAATGCATGGAGATTTTGGGATTGAAAGGTAAATGTTTGCCTGGTTTGGATGTGGAAACTCGGTGGAATTCCACATATTTAATGTTGAAGTCAGCTTTGGAATTGCAGACTGCTTTTGACTTATTGGACACAGTGGATAAAAAATATGTGCCTAAAATGAAAGATAATATGCCTACTGCTCCTGATTGGATGTATATTACTTATTTGATGCCATTTTTGAAATTTTTTATGACACTACAGTTCATTTGTCTGGTTCCTATTATGTAACTGGAAATGAATACATATTAGAAATTTGTGGTGTTGGGCTTATCCTTTCTAGGATGGCGAATGAGGAGTCTATTGATTTGAGTGTGATGGCAAGCAGTATGAAAAGAAAATTTGACAAGTATTGGACAACATTTGATAGGATGAATGTTCTCATTTTCATTTCAACTGTGCTTGGCCCTCGATATAAGTTGTCTCATGTTAATTGGGTTATTGGAAAGATGTTTGAGGATGGTAGAGAAGCGGAGAAGTTACAAAAGAGTGTTAAATCTTCCTTAGAGTCTTTATTTGACACTTACAGTCCATCGACAGCAAGTCAGGCCATGAGTAGTAATTTGGGGTCACGTGCATTTAGTGTTGGTGATGTGGTTGGGGCTGCTGCATATCTTAATACTATTTATGCTCGAGAGTTTAGTGTTTCAAGCAATGTTGCTAACAAGACAGAATTAGATGCATATTTGAGTGATATGAAAGCTGATATTAATGATACATCTTTCAATATTCTTCATTGGTGGAAGTCAAATGCTCGTAGATATTCGACATTAGCGTTGATGGCACGAGATATTTTGGCTATTCCCGTGACGACTGTGGCATCTGAGTCAGCTTTCAGCACTGGTGGTCGTGTGCTTGACTCTTTCCGGAGTTCATTGCATCCTAAAACTGTTGAAGCCATTATCTGTGCGCAAGATTGGTTGCGCAAAAGTCATCAGCCAATTAATGTTGAAGAGTCTATAGAAGAACTTGAAAATCTCGAATTAGGTAATGAAATTTTTTACTATTATCAAATATTGTTTTTAATAACTTGAATTAGATTTAATTTTTTTCTTTTTTTTGTGTTTAACTTTGCAGAAGTCACAGGATCAACTAATGTTATCCACGCATTGACATTGATGATTGATAGTCATTGACATGTATGTTAAATGTTATGATGATAGGCATTAGTTATTAAATCTAGATTAAATGCTATATTTTGTTAACTCACAGTTTAGTTTGATTTTTGAAGGTTGATGCTGAATTGTTTCCATGACATTATGGAACAAAAGAAGAAAATGATGATCATGAAGTTTTGGTGCAAGAAAAAATATTTATTGCAATTCTTACTTTCAGGATGAATGAATTGGGATATGCTATATTTGTAGTGGTTTTTCTTCTTTTTACGAAGAAATTAACTCTAATTGCAATTGTGACTTTTAGATGGTATTAACGTACGTATGAAGATTTGGGCAATGTTTTTCACGATTTTATAGTAAGCATAAGTGAAGTCGATGCGTAGTTTTTGCCAAATGCAACATTATAGCATTTGCAGCTTAAAGCACTAATTTTTAGTTGATGAATTTATTATTTTTTTTAAACTCATAATAAGATTGCCCAATTCGGTCATAAAAAGAATGAAACCTAAGTAAATGAGAAACACCACACAAGAATTGAGTAATAATATCTCTATTAAAATTTTTATGTTTATATACTATAAAAATGGGAAGACAATAAAAAAAGAAATTAAAAAATATAATTAGTTTTACAGGGAGAAAACATCTAATTCAAAACGGGCAAAAGACAAAGGAAAAAAAAATTTTAAAAAATTTTAAAAAAATAAAGAAGTTCGGATGGGGTCCGAACCGACCCGAACCGAAAAAAATTAACCCGAACCGACCCGAAATTTCGGATCACCGATCCGATCCGTTCGGATCGGGTCGGGTCGGGTCGGGTCGGATCGGGTCGGGTATTGCCATTTGAGTCAAACATAGTGCACCAAAAATATCACCTTTCCAAATTTTAATAATTATGTTGTGGCTTAAAATTTCATATCTTTGTAGAAAAACCCCAAGTTAATGTTTGAACTGCCTGTACTCGATTTAAAGACTACAAGTGCCAAAAAAAAGGACCAAAATCCGAACGCAAAATAAAAATAAAAAATAAAACCAAACCTATCACGAGATCAAACATACAGAATCTTTTTAAGAAATTATTTTTATGTTTCACATTCATCACTTTAAAATATTTATTAAATCTAATTTCATTGAAGATTTGTAATATCCTTTATGTTTTATATAGAATTCTTTCGATCCTTTTCTCTTTAATGAAATTGTACCGTTTGCTTACATTCTTATCATTTTGTACTATTTTTCATGCTCAAACTATGAAATTATACTCCTTTTCTAAAGTCAACAACTCTATTAGAGAAGTATAATTTTTAATTGGTACACTCAATCAATTGTAGCTCTAGATTCTTGAAAAAAAAGTACCTATAAAAGAATTTTATCGAATTAAATATAGCAAATAAGAAAAATAAATAAATTTGAAGCTAAATACCAAAATTTAAGAGAGAAACTTGAGAGAACGATACAACAATTTAGGGGCCGTTTGGTTGAGGGTATTCAGAAGGTTCAATGGGAATGGAAAGGACTGATTCTCATTGTTGTTGTTTGGTATGTGGGTATGGGAATGAAAATTTCATTCCCATTCCCAAATATTTTGATATGGGCCAATACCGACCCACCCCTAGTATTTGGAATTCATTCCCCTCCGGAATATAAAAAAAATCCTTCTTACGAAAAAAACCCTTGCTCTTCTACTCTGTCTAAACGCCTCCTCCGCCTCCAAGCTCCAACTGATGCACATCGAAGTAGCCCCCTTCTCCTCCATTCATTAAATGTAAACATTCCTCCGAACAGAAAACAGGATGCGATGGGAACGGTGCTTTGAGTTGGAAAAGATGGAAACCTTTAGTTGTAAAGCTCTCGAATCTGGGTCAACCAATTTGTTCTTCCGACCTGGTTGAGTTCTTCACTGATTCGTGGGTTTCAACGTCGGTAGAAAAGCCTCATGGGTTTCAGTTCGTCCATAGAAAGGAAGCTCTGGGACAGGTTTCAGTTCGTCCTTGTTTCGTCACCAAGCTACCTATGTTTCTCCTAGCTTTATGAGGTAATTCATGGGCTGTGTGTGTTTGGGGAGAGGATGCTGGAGCTGCCGGAACTTCTTGCTTTTGGCTCCCTTGTGTTTTGGAAATTTGGTTGAATTTCTGGACTTCATCTGGAGAATTGGCTCCCTTGTGTTCTGGAAATTGGTTGAATTTTTGGCTCCCTCGTGTTTTTTCTTGACTTCATCTAGAAAATTTCTGGACTTCATAAGTTGGAGAGGAAATGAAGTTCAAAAGAAGAAGAGGAAGAAAAATAATTATTGCAAAAGTGAACAGAAGAAAAGTGAACAGAAGAAGAAATTTTCGGAGAAGAAAGTGAACAGAAGTTTGTCCACTGCAATAATTAAGGAGATATTTGAATTATTTTATTAAAGAAATGTCGGGGTAAATTTAGAATTTTGACTGATTCCCATTACTGATATTCAATTTAACCAACACATCATGTATATCACTAATATCTTGTTTAGGATTTGAACCAAACAACAACTATTCAAATCCATTCAGTATGATTCTCATTCCTATTAACTCCTCAATCAAATCAATTCCCATTCCGATATTAATAGATTCGAACCAAATAGCCCCTTAAAATTTTTAACCAGGAATCAAAACAAATGCAATAAGTTTATTCATTTTTATAATTGTTTTTAATTTTTTCTTATAAATTTGAATTATTAAAATATATTTAAGAAAAAAGACTGGCAAAAATCGAGACAAGAGCCGGCCTGGAAATGGTACAAACCAATGGCTGATTCCGGTCCTCTACTGGCATGAGTCGGAACAGGATCAATTCTAGTTCAACCGTGGCGACAAAGGACAACGGAAAAGAGGTGGATAATTAACAATGCACATGTAAATCTTTCACTTAAATTAGTTCAGAAATCCAACTCCCACCCAACTTCCACAGCCGGAAAAGCTGGATCAGAACAGATTTTCATCCCAAAAACAAGTGAGATGATGCATTGTATCAATATCCACTCTATCAGTGCGCATGTTTTCCAACTGTTAACTATCTACAGAGGAGAAAATGATCTTAAATGCGTCCATCGGACTCAGCACGGAAATTTAAGGCTAGAGCATCTCAAGAGAGCACCTACTCACCAAGCTTCTCAAAGCTGCACTATGCATAGGCACAATTGGAGACTCAAAAACTGAAGGGCTAGGTTATCAGAGGCTCAATGCTCAGTTAATAACCAGCAGTCCTCCAATATAAGACCAACCAGAAGATATTGAGACCGTATACTCTGGCCAGATATTGAGACCGTATACTCTGGCATGGCCCAATGTCCATTCAATAACTGAAAATAGCAAATTACCGGAAAGATCATCAAACAATAATATGAATTTGTATTAAGTAAATGCAGTAACACTTTAAACACGCTCTATCACCCATTATCTTTCAGAACATTTGTATTGCTTGGGCTATAAAATTGTTTACGAATATAATATATATCTGACTTTATTTTAATCCTGGCAAGCACATACTGTTGAACACACCACCCAATGCATTAGAACAAGAAGGGCACTAAGAATAAGTTGCATAGCAAATAACCAAACCTGATCAAAGAAAAGAACAGTGAACGTACACTTTTAGTACTCTAAACAATTTGTGCACAATTTATTACTTTACCAACTAACCAAATCACAAGCCACATTCTATTTAAACTCAAGCATGCTCCTAAATATTTGAACATGAAGGCAAACGTAATGCAGGACAGATCATAAGCAAAAGGTCCAAGTTGGAAACCTCTCCATAAGCACCACAAAAAAAGGCATCCGTATTAAGGATGTAAGGTGCCAAGGCAACAGTCTAAACAGTAATTCAGTCACTCTAAACTATGCAATCAAAATTTGCGAAGACAGCAAAGCAAAAGCACCACACCATACGACAGGAAATATCTTACAAGAAACAACACTATAGGGTGAGAGAAACTTACATTCATTGAAGATACCCCCAATTAGCCATACTTCAAGACCTCATTGCCAGGATGACTGTTTGTATCTCACATTTTCACGATCCCACCCTCCGTCAGGCTCTTTTCTTTTCACAACACCTCCAGACAGTGGGAACAATCTTGCTTGCTCATCCACAACAGCCTGCGAACTGCCAACAAGTGGTCTCTGTGCCAGCGTCTCCTCTCTGCCCTCAATCTCCAATATACCAGGGCCAGAATTGAGGTCAAGACCCTGCCTGCTCCACTTCCTATTATTCTCCATACATCCATTATTACTACAATCAGACAGGCTTACCATGTATGGCCTAGGATAATGGGATGAGACTGCACCAACAGGTCCTAAGAACTGTGAATTTCCAGGGGAAGTAAAAATTCTACCACCAGATGTTGAATCCATAAATGAGGTTGACCCAACAGGAAATGTGGCAGATGGCAAAGGTAGAGTAGTTCCGAAAGGGAACATTTGGTATGGGAATGGGCTAGGTGTAAAGGGCACTGCTGGGGACAAAGAAAAAACTGAACTACGGAAGACATCTGGAGCAAAAGGATTACCACCAGGAGGATCCAAGATTCGCTGTGGCCCACCAGGCGGAATGATCGGAAACGACTGCTCCACTCGATCAGGTAAAGGCGAAGGAATAGCAATTGATGAGTAAGAAGTGCCAGGAGAAAACCAGGCTGAGAAGTTTCCAGCTTCATGATTATTGGATCTGAGACCAGCAATAACTGGTTGAGAGGGTATGGAATGGGTGCTACCCCGCCCATGCTGTGTGAATGAAGACAGTTCCACAGCTGCATCTTCAAAACCAGGCCCATTATTTAAATCAAAATCCCGTCTGCTATCAAACAGACCAGATGCCTTCAGAGGTACAAAAGGAGATTCTAGTAGGCAACTGCTGCTTGTTGAACACACTGGTATATCATTGGCCTCATCAACTCTATTCAGATCGAGATCAAGTCCTCCAGAGCTACGACCTGACACACAACCAGTCAGGTCACGACCTAAACTACCATGATTACTGAAATAAGCTGGGACCGAACTTATCTCAGCTGTAGAATCTCGACAACAAAAATCATCTAGAACTCTTTCATCAGGAACATTAAGATCAATATCTAATGCAGGACGGCATAATTTGCTTGCAGAATCAGCTGCAGGCAAAACACCTGGAGAACCCAAAGCCAGCTGAGGAACTTTTCTTGGCTCCGCAGGCCTAAAAGCACTAGTAGCTGCAGAACCCTTCCAACCTAGTTCAGCTTTATTTCGCAATAGATCAACCGGGGGAACAAAGGGGCCCTTCGCAGCAGCAACTGTTATTGTGGCAGGAATACTACTCAAAGCAGCAGCAGTAGACAATGGGTTAAGAGCCTGAACAGTTGATAAGCCTGCAGAGGCTCCTGAGTTGACAGGTTCTCCATACTTACCATCATCCCCAATCAAGCCTTCGTTCAAATCAAAATTCATTTTTGAATCCATCTCACATGGATATTCTTTAGCAAAAGAATTGGTACCAGCCTCAATGGATTCCTGTTTCACCTTACCATCTGTTTTAGCTTCAGACTTATTTGTTCCTCCCAATTCCAAGTTTCCAACCACACTTTTGGAAGTAAGTCTTGCTGCATCTTTACAAGCATCTGATCCAACTGAATGAGATTCAGCAGCCTCGGTGTTTTCAGCTTTGACCTTTAAGGAATCATTTTTTTGGCCATCTGAACACAGACCAGAGGCATTTTGATCCTCATGAACCAACACGCCATCAATCTTTGGATCAACTCTTCTCCCTTCACATCGAGTAGCACAATTATGACCATGGTTTTCATCAGCTTCTCTCACTTTTAGTTCTGTAACATTTTCTGAAATGAAATCCTTAACAGATGTAGTTGGGAGGACTTCCCCATCAGAAATTACCCCAGGCTTCTGATCCTCAGGCACATTAGTACTGCACATGTCATTCACATCTTTATTGTCAATTGGTCTCGATGAAGTATACAATGGAACATCAAGTTTACGTTCCACTTCTGTTCTTGATAGCACATTACTCGATGTCATGTCAACATCATTTTGCTTGCCAGGTTGATTACTTGGATCCCTGTCTCTATCCTTAGAGGCCTTTGAGAATGGAGAAAACGAATTTGCGACCAAACGATCATCCAACTTTTCATTCATCTCAGTCAGACAATCTGCAGTTGCTTGCAAAGTCTCTTCAGACAAAGCAGAAGCAGCTTTTCTATCTCCAGAGGACTGTACTGATGGTTGATTAGACATCAAGTCTTTAGACCATGAACCCGCAGGAGGTTTACACTGCTTTACATCCTCATTATCAATACAATTTGGCAGAGAACAATCCTTGGTCATTCCCTCCCCTGGTGATTTTTTTAATTTGGCATCCTCACCCACGCATACTTCATCAACTGGAGAAGTGCATCCCTGTGGAGGCTCGGTAGGAGTAAGAAAATCAGATTTGCACATTTCTCCAGTAGCCACACTAGCAAGAAGATTCATGCCCATATCATCCACCACTGACATGGACGTGTTTGCCTCAGAGTACTTTACACAGCTCTCAATCAATGCATTCATGGAGCTGAAAGAGGCATCATGCAATTTTCCAGACTTCAGATCATTTCCAGAAGATGAAGAAGCAGCTTTGGGAACTTCAAGGACCCTTTTAGTGTCTCCAACAGTCCTACTTCGCTCTTCATCAGGAAGAGCCGCAGGCGAGCCATCACCATCATCAGAACCAGTCTGCAAATCTTTAAAATCATTACTCTGCCACGATTCAGCATTCACATCAGACAAAACATTTGCCCTGAATGCATCACCCTTTTCTTTTGTATTACGTTCAGACCCTTCAGGTTTATCTGAAACCACAGGAGAAGAAGCTCGGCTGTTCATAATAGAAGGATCTTCCAAAGACCCGCCACTTGCACTTTGGGCAGGACTACGTCCCCGGTTGGGAATCTTAACTATCAACTTATGAGTACTCCCTTCAATACCAGAAGCTTCAAATGCCTTCTCCATCGTTGATACAGAATGGGAGAACTTTTCCTGTGCAATGTGTCTATGAATAGAGGAATTTCTATTTGAACCTATTTCTTTCTGGTTAGCAGACAGTGACGTCCCAGGAAATCCATTGATTGATTTCCTATGCCGAGAGGCTCCACTTGAGATCTTATTAACACTCATTGAGCCAGCCGTAGAGCTCCTAGCATCCTCCTTTCCAGAGAAAGATTGACTGTAATTGTGAGACTGACTAGAACTACTACTCTTATCTTCCTTCCCTGATAAGGGAACATCAGAAGCACAGCCAGTCCTGGGTTGACCCTCCTTTACTGATGCTGGTGATGAAGCTGTTTTGATAGCAACAGGTGATGATGACGCAGACTTTCCAGCAGGTTCAACTTGGGAAACCTTTACTGACATAGTCTTAGATGCAGAAAGTTGTGTTACTGAACTCTTCACTGCCACATCACTGGATCCACTAGGATTTCTGCCTCCATGGGCCTCCGGAATGCGTGACTTGGATGGCCAGGATGTAACTTGAGCTGACCCAGACTTAGCATCAATCAAATTCATTTCGGCCTCCACTCGTTTTTTCCATGTGTCAACTAAACTCCTTGCTTTCTTCTGTATTTCCAAGTTTTTATGTGACCTTAAATGATTAACAGACCTGCCAATATTGCACGACTGTAGGGCATTTAGATTTACAGGAAGCTTATCTAGTGCACGAAGCAAAATCAACAAAAAGTCCTCAGCAGATTTATCACCATCACCAATCTTCCCTCTGTGAACATCTTGTAGCCATTCATCCAAAACAGGTAAACCCTTCAGCTGTAGAAAGCGATTAAGGCAGTCTAACTTATCCGTGCCAGCTATGACACCTGCAAGTATTGAACGACTAATCAAATCCATCTTCTTATCTATTTTATCTGGTTGCATTAGCTGTACAAGTTTCTCAACCAATTCTGAGTCTACAAGGCCTCCTTTCTCCGTCATCTTTGATATCTCAGATCTCAAAAAGCTTTCCGATTTGCAAAGGCTTGACTCCCCATCATCTTGTTTCAGGGAGCGTTCTCGCTTTACAGGGTCAGAGGAAAGCTCCCCACGCTCCCTCTTTTTACCCTTTGTTTGCAAGGGAACAGAAGTAGCACTACTCTGAACATTATCAGAACCTGGTTTAAATTGTGACTCAGACACGTTATTTGTTGGTTTGGGAGACCGGTTTCCGGGCACAAATGATGTATCCATCTCTACTCTTGTTTTTTGTAAAAGCTTGTCTACTTCTTCTTGTCGACCCTATAATTCAGAAATAAAAAATTAACCAAGAATAGTAAGAGGCACAATGACAAATCAGACAATAAACTCACAAAATGAATTGTCCCAAACCAATCATCAGCCTCTCTAATTTGAGATGGAAGTGTGGGAACACAAAGTTAGATTGAATAAGTAATGCAAGTATTAGAAAGTAAGTAGGAGTAGCTCCAATAGATGAAAAAATGGGAAACACACACCTAAGATGGTTTGGACGCGCGTAGGAGACCCTTAGATGCCCCAGTACCATGGGTAAGAAAGAAAGAGGTATTAACTAATCTTAAGAGTGGGAAAGGAAGGCCATAGAGAATCCGAAACAACTATAAAAAATGGCATGTTATATTTACATATAAATGACACAATGGCGAAATATGATCCATACAGCAGACCTTACATAGTGGGATAAAGGCTTAGTTGTTTTAATCAACAGCCTCTCAAATAAGGGCAGAAAACAGATATCAGCTGACACATATAAAGAAACAAAGTGGGACCAGCAGAAAACAGATATCAGCTGACACAGAATTGTCAGGGAAAACTCACATTAATATAATCCTGATCAGTTAGCCACCACAAACACTTGTTGTCAATGTCATACACTCGCCGACAGACAAATGAAGATATCTCACAAGGAAGTTCAACACCTTGAGGTAGGAATGCAACTTTACACGGATGAAGTACAGATGCAGCGGGAATCTCATCCTCATGGAAAGAATAGAAGATTTCGTTTGGCGCAGCGCCCAACAGGATGCCTTTGCCAAGCTTCACCTCAGCTGGTCGATACAGCCAATTAACACCTAAATGCAAGTTATTCTCTTTACTAGGTCTCAACCAACGAACTATGCCAATGAAAGGTGGACAATCTTGAGGTGGCTTGAAAAGTGCACAATCACCAACATTAATCTTGCGACCATCCTATCAAACAACAAAGACTTCTCCATCAGCAAATGAACGATAATATGCCAAAGGCACCTAAGTAATAGTAGCAATGAAATTACTACAATAACCAGAGATTAAATCAACTGTTTAACAGTGTGTGATCATTTATCTTTGTTAATATAAACCAAAAATTGGCAGATCTCATAGCAACCATCCTACCAAGCAAAAAACGACCTGTACATCAGAGCTAATGGGCAATAAAATACCTAAGCTGCCAAAGTAATAGCAGACATAGTAATTACTAACTTTACCCTGAAATACATCATTTAGGTTATCAGTTCATAGTAATTTTATGTGTTCATATAAACAAAAGCTCATGAACATTGGGGCAGGACCATTAATATGAAAATAACAATAATAAAAAGTCATATTTGTGTTCACAAAGAATATTCAGATTCTCTCATCACAAAGGATTACAGATTGGAAGTAAACACTGAAGCAACATTAAGAAACTGAGCCAAGTGATCCGCAAAAACTTGGAAAGATACTACCCAGAATAAATTAGAAAAATACTCTAGAGGATTAATTCCTGCATCAGATTTATTAACAAAAAAATATTGCCAAATACGGGTCAACTAAATCAGACCCCAGCAAGCCATGTCTACAGAATTACCTTCTTTCTTTATGCACTTAAAATAATAAAAACTACTCCAAAAGCAAACAAACATTAAATCTCTAACAGAGATGCATTTTATTTGCTCAGCGATAAATCAAAAGGCTGAAGCACCTCAAAATATTCTTCATGACAGGCAAGCCAAATATTAACTTTCCAAATAGCAGTTAGAGATTCTAATGAAAGGAGGAAACAGTGACCACAATGTACTATACCAGAAATGCTGCAAATCAATGTTCAAATATTTCATAACACCTTGCACCTTAAGAAAAGGAGACACAACAACTCTTTCACCTCTTTGCACGTGATCAATCCCCATTCATCAAAGTGACCACAATAACAACATTCATAGTAAGACACCTGTCCAGAAAAGAAAAGGCAATTTTATGCGGGAGACAATCAATCTCGCATTCATATAAAACTCTAAAGCACTATATTTTCCCCTTACTGAAAGAACAGTCCCCTCTCCCGAAAGAAGAAAAGAAAAACAGGAACAAAGCAAACAAAAGAAAAGGAAAAGAAAAAAGCAACACAGAAGAATGAACAAAGGTCTTGAAGTACAGGAAAATTACTAGTGAAATTCGGTATCAGCAATCTCCATAAATTCCCATTAATGAAGTTGACCAGAGAACAAAACTATAAAGACCAAAACTAATTTTGTTTCCAGGAAAACAAAATCACCCCCCATTTTCCAGTGTATAAAGTTTAGAATAGAAATGTCATTTTTAACAGATTACAAGCATTCAAAAAAGGAGCATTCAATTAGGCAAACCATATAAATCAAAGAATCTAGTTCATTAGGAAACATACAATCACATAAACCAACATGGCAGTACATCATGTAATAAATGGCATCTCTGACAACTTTGACTCGTCTAAAAAGAAAGGTTCAAACGTTGTGAAGGATAGTATATACTAGCAAGTTCCCCAGGAAATCAGACCGTAAAATTGGCAGAACTACAAACTAATTTTGGATTAAAAATTTCAGGCTTCTCCAGTAAAATGTTCCCTCGACCCTGTCAGTATAGACTGGACTATCGCTTAACTAATAAACCACTTAATAATCCGATGCCATAGTCAGATCATTCACTAATTACAACCCAGCTGCCATGAGAAAGCAAAAAAAAAAAAACCAAGCCAATTAAATAAGTCAAGGCTTCCCCATACGAACAACCCCCCACACCCCCCCCCCCCCCCCAAAAAAAATTCCAATGGGATACCTCAGAAAAACAATTATAACTCATAAAGTGTGAGAATGTAAATCGCATCGAACAAGCAGGCAAAGAACCTTTGAAAGGCTATCAGTTCAACTTCAAGACAACAAAAAGAAATTGAAGAGTTACAAGTAAAGGCCAGAAGGTAGTACCTTGCAGAAGGAATCACTACTAATCTCCGTAATAATACTAGGAACAACACTTGATTCAGCGTTAGCTAAACTTATCTCCGTCGTGCTCAAAGAAACAGACCGCATATGCTGATTAAAGCAACCACTTCTTGTTTTAACAATAACCCTCCTATGATTGTCACCTTACCTTTATTCCCTCCCATACATCATAGCATCCGGCTTGCATTTTCCCCAATAACGCAACCTCCAACCACCATCAATACGATCCAACTCCCACCAAAACTTCACATAAGCACCTTCATAATTACTTTACCAAAACCAGTTTGACCGAATCCCTCAAATTCAATATGAAAAACACAAAAGACATCCAATTATCAAGTTCCCCAAAACCCTAACAAAATCCCCCAACTGCGAATGCCCTAAGCTTACACCCTTCAAAACCCTAGATCGCCCGCAATTCCACTCGAACCCTAATTTCTCCAATTCAATTCTCCTCCTGTAGCTCCAACCTTCCGATCTGCAAGAATCAAATCCCAAATTCCAAAATTTCAGATCCAATTAATAAACTTTACAAAGCAACGCCCATTCAAAATCACAAACATAACCATAGATACGCAAGGTTGTACATATGATAGAGAGAACAGACCTCGAGAATTTTCGGCGGAGTTAAGACAGAGAAACGAGGAATAACAAAAACCTGAAGCCTCAGAGAGACAGAAAATAGTAAAAGTCAGAGATGTCGTGCGAGCGCGAGAGAGAGTTGTCTGCCAAACGGCAAGAAAGGAAAGGAGTTGGTAGTTGTACTTCGAGGTAACCCTCGCGAGAGGGAAGTTTTTCGGGTAATTGGGGCAGACCAGCCAGACTTGGTAATGGATTTGGGCAGAATAATATTTTTGCGTAAAGTGTGCCAAATTTTTGGAACGGAATTGTTACTTGAAAGACACCGTTTACTAAATGTAGGACATTTTTTTAAAAAATTCAGACGTGAATTTCCCTTTTTGCCCCTCCATTTTCTTCTACCTTATGCAGTTCATCTCCCTTACGCGACCAAACCAGCAAGCCATTCGCTCCATCTCCCTCGCGATTCCAGCTCCATCTCCATCGGCGTTCGTTCGCTCCATCTCCCTCTCACAATTCCGGTTCCACCTTGATCGCCATCTTCTTCGTCTGTCTAGCTCCGGGTGTCTCCTTCATTCCATCGTGATTTGCAGCTCCGTCCGATTCCATTCCTCCTCGCTCCAAGAGATTTGCAGCTCCATCTCCGTCCGCGATTCCGGTCCATCGCCAGCGGCTCCATCTCTATCCGCGCACATCTCGATCGGCCATTCCATCAAACATCTTCATCGGTTAGTGGAATTTTTAGGCATTTTTTAAATTTGGAGTTAAATTTGAAATTGGATTGTTTTGGTTGTGAATAATTGTATGGGTAGCTTGTTTAGGAATTATTTTGGCTGTTTGTTGCGTTTTTCGGCTGTTTTGTGCATAATGTTGGGTTATTTGGGTACTTGTTTGCCGGAAACTGCGGGAAAATTTGCTTCTCAAAAGCGAATTTTCCTTTAAAAATTGCCCAAGAGGGGCGGTTTTTCAATGTTCAATCACTTGCCCTCGGGCGATTTTTAAAGGAAAATTCGCTTGTAAGAAGCAAATTTTTTTATTTTTTTAGAAACAGAAAATTCCAATGTGTTGGGTGTTCAGAATTCTTATGCATACTGTATTCAGGAATGTTTTATGGTTTATCTAGCGTTTTTCGGCTGTGTTGTGCTAATTTTAGGGTAAATTCCGAGCTAGTTCGCAGGAAAAACGATTTCCCGGCGAACCGTGAGGAAAATCGCTTGGACCATGCGATTTTCCATTAACAAATCGGCAGCTTGGGGCCTTTTTTTAAGGTTCAATCGCTCAGTTAGGGAGATTTAACCTTGAAAAATCGCCCCTAACTGGCGATTTGTTAATGGAAAATCGCTTGATCCAAGAGATTTTCTAGGGAACATTCGCCAATTAGGGGCGATTTTCCCACGGAAAAACGCCTTAGCCAAGCAATTCTTTCCTAGAAAATCGCTTGGCTAAGGCGATTTAATCCTAAAACATCACATTTTGCAGGCGATTTGAATAGGGAAAATCGCCTGGGTTGGGCGATTTTTTCCGATTTGTTCGCACTACCCAGGCGATTTTCCTTATATTTATTTTTACGCCATTTTTTTTCTGTTGTTTGATTATTACGCTTTGATTATTTATATATATATATATTAATTTCCTTGCAACCTATTAATTACAGATGAGAGATAGAAATAAAGGCATTCTGCATACATTCCGGAGGAAAAAATCGAGATCCAAATCCAGAGAGAGTAGTATTCCGGATAAAGTCGAAGAGAGTAGTATTCCAGATGCAGAAAATGCCCCTCGTGTTCCCCCAACGGCGTCTGAGCATTCGAGGAAGGTCGTAGCACAATAGCAAACATCTTCCGCGATGGGGAATGACAATGCTTTCATTATGGAACAACAATTCGAACCTTCCTTCTCTAGAAATGAGTACAATGTTGGCTCCATTAGTGAACAACCTTTCACACTGCCCTTTTCTGATATTGAAATGGACCATGACGATAGTGACGGTGAGGGGGCTTGTGGAAGAAGTGATGCTGAAGGGGCCAATACAAGCACCCAACCAGGTAGGAGAAAGGATTAATGGGAAGTGAGGCTAGGGAAATGATTGTCGGGTGAAAGGCTTATAAGGAGTTAGATCATCCGCTCGAAGGTGGCCCTTTAATCCCTGAGTTGCTTTTGAGTTTCAAAGGACACACTATCTACCACGTATGGCATAGAGAGGTAATTATAGTAAATTGCGTACTTGTATTTAGAGTTATTTGAATTCTTAATTTTTTCCTAATGAGATATGCTTTATTACTTGTGATCCAATATGCAATAATGCAGTTTTTTCCCCTTGTGTATTTGTTTTTTTAACATATGCTTTAGGAATTGTAACCATTTATTTTAATTCATTTTTTTTTACAGTTGGTAGGAACGGGGCACATTGAAATGTCATAGTGGGGCCGATCGCTTGAAAAATTGGGTAGGCGATGATGACATGAAAATGCTTGTAGAGGGGTCTGGTTTGGCGCAGTTAGTACACTGCATGCATAATGAGTTAGACGCCGCTCTGCTCTATGCCTTTGTGGAGAGGTGGCATCCGGAGACCAACTCATTCCACCTGCCATTCGGGGAGATGACAATAACACTGCATGATATTGCCTACATACTGCGCATTCCTATTGGGGGTAAGGTCATTTATGGAAAAACAAAGACTGCACAAATAGCGGCGGATGTTGCAACTGTGCTGGGAAAAAAGGAAGAGAAAATGGATAAGCCCGGATTTGTGAAGTTGACAAGCCTTGAGGCAAATTGTGCCAGTAGATACGATCAAGTGAATGCTGCCTCAGGTTATTTATTGTGGGTTTTAGGTCTGACCCTGTTCGTGGACAAGACGAAAACCCACGTCTCTGCGCATTTTTTAACTTTCCTTCGTGATATTGAGGAAGTAAGTGAGTACTCATGGGGCATAGATTGCTTGGCGTACTTGTATCGCCAACTTGGGAAGGCGTCTAGGGCACATAATGTTCAATTTTGTGCTTGTTTGACTTTACTACAGGTTTGTCTAAAGCATGTACCTTTCCTAATGTTTCTTCTTATTAGAGCTGGATATATGAATACTTCCCAACATTCATCCCACCAAATAAGAGGTCGTGGAATACTAGCATGCCTTCGGCAATGAAATGGCACGTTGGTACCAGCAAGAAGCGTGTCGCACAAACTAATTTGGATGCCAGGCTGGCGCTAGATGCATTACAGCCAAACGAGGTAATATGTTCGTTGTGTGTGATTGAAAACAGTTATTGCTCTATCTTTCCTTTCTTTGTTGATTCGGTTTAATGTCTATCAGGTTAATTGGATACCATATGAGCCCAATCCGGCATTGTTCCATAAAATTTCATTGTATAGGGGGCTTATCTATTCCGTTAACATTGAAGAGTCCTATATGCCGGATCGGGTATTTAGACAGTTTGGGTACGCTCAACACATTTCTTTTCTAGTCTTTATTCCCAATGAGTGCTACAGAGGCCCTGAGACCAAAAAATATGTTTGCAAGTACGTTGCTGATATCAGTGGTTGAGAAATATATCATACGAGGCTTCTGCGAGATATGAAGAGGGCCGATTCAACTAACGAAGCATGCGAAGATTACCTTGATTACTTCCAGTCTCGGTCGCATGTTCGTGTCAGTAGGGATCCGGTCGAGGGAGACACTCATGAGCCTACCCAGTTGTCCCTGGCTGCGGTGAGTTTAGGATGATTTTTGATTTTTTTTTACCTATATTTGTATTACAACGTGCAGATAAGGTGAGCTGCTTAACATCAGCCGCAAAACTCGCCAACTTAAAACAAGAATTGCACAAGAGGAGTTGAAAAATAATCGCAAAAAGCCCAGTAATTAAGTGCAAAAGTAGCAGCACTAAAGTGTCTCTCAAACTCTAGTGTCGCAAAGCAAAGACGACTAAAATTTCAACCAAAAAAAAAAATTGAAACCCTAGCAAAGGCCAAAACCGAACCCTCTTATATATATATATATTTTTTTTTTGAAAGTTCAGAATTTAATTTTGAAAGAGCAGCAAGGGAGTTTCGATTAAAAATAAGGTGGAAGAAAAAATTTTCCCCCAAAGATGCGTAATTTTCCTACACTTTTGAAAAGAAAAGCAAGAAGTAGGAAAAGAAAACACCTGATTGATGATTTGGTTGTGTTACTTCAACCTCCTCCAGCCACGAAACCAGCCTTAGCTCTGATACCAATTGATGTGGACCAAGGTACACATGCGGAAGAATTGCCAAGGAAAGTCTAATTAAGCGGCAGCTCGTATAAACTCTTTTACTTACCTGAAATCCAGACAACAAAAATAAAGTAACCTAGGCTAATTTACTCAAGAATTTTGAACCAAGTAAGCAAAAGAGATGAAACATGCGAATTTAATTAGGTAGAGCAAATAACCTAATAAGCTAAGTTTCATGCAATATATAAATCACAAGCATGCAAAATACATAAAGCAATAAAGGGAGAGTACTCAAACTAATAGTTTAAATATAAGAATACTGATTTATTATGGAGAATTTGAGTGCCTATGTATAGAGAATAGGGCAGCCGAATTCTTAACCTAAAAGCAATAGGAAAAGGAAATAGAATTGGAAACCAAACAAGAGATTGATTTCCTGTACAATACCAAAACCTGAAAGAAGTAGGTAATGGAATAAGAAAAGGAAATTCGGTTACCTTAAAGATAAGGGCAGCCGAAATTACAAGTGGAAATCAAGAAGGAAAAGAATTGAAAATCCTACTCCAAAAAGGAGATCAAGAAGGGATCCTTTTTGGAATCTAACAAACTAAGGGCAAAATAGGAAACATGCACAAGCCCTTATTTTTTCCCAAACCCTAACCCTTATTTCGCAAACCCTAAATAGGTAGGCCTTGCGTGTGGGCTGCTTGATGGGCTGGCCGAATTGGTGATGTGGAATGGACTCCATGGAGGTTCGACCTATTTGTTGATGGCGCATGGTGGAATGGTGTAGGAAGCTTCCGGAATCATTTCAAAATCAAGATTTTCAAGTTTCTTCACAATTCTGCAAAATATGAAATTCAAGATATTCAAGAAAATCAAGAACTTCAAGAAACGTCTCTTTAAAGTCAAAGAACCTTCCAGCGTCTTCAAGAACTTTAAGAAACAGCCTTCTCTTCATTGTGGAATGGTGAATTGCGCCTCTTCTTCAAGAATTGTAAGGAGAGTTGCAATTTGGACCTTTCCGGCTTTATTCTCTAAGGCGTTGGCTTCTACTATCAATTGAGCATCCTGTCTACAAGCTTGCATAAGGTTGTTGAGATCCTCACGAACTCTTCTTGCTCTGCTCTGCATCATTGGCCCAATGATATCTACAAGTGGATCCCTTTGATATGGACTTGGATCCTGAAGCATTGTTGGGCCTCGATGTAGAACCGGAACCTCCTCAGGTTCTCTGGATTCACTTGTCTGTGGATTTGTCGATGGACTAGGGATGCCCTCATTAACCTTTTTCCACAAATCTGTGCTGGCCAAACATGCACACCGAGGGATTTATAAAATCAGGAATGCCGTGGGAGACTAGTTAGAAGACCTTAATTCAATTGGAAGGGAAACAGATAGTTTCTTTTTGCACCTCCTAGCTGCGGAGAGTGAAGATTTAGATGGTGCGGCCACTGATTGGTTTCTCAAAAAACTGGAACCTATTATGACGACTAAGGACAATGAACATCTCCTCCGCCCGGTGACCTTTGAGGAGCTAAGGCAAGTGGTCTTTGAGATAGATTCGAGCAGTGTCCCTGGGAGCAATGGATTTTTGGGATTTTTGGGATTTTTCTTCAAGGCCTGCTGGGACATTATAGGACTAGACCTATTTCACATAGCTCAGGAATTTATGCTGGGCATTCCAATCCCACGAGCTGTTGCTAGTGTTATGGTGACCCTGATACCTAAGAAGGCTTCTCTGTTGTCTTTTGGTGATTTCAGGCCGATCAGCCTCTGTAATATCCTCAACAAGGTCTTTTCCAAGTTGGTAATGGAAAGAATGAAGCCCTACATGCCCCGTATTATCTCAGAGGAGTAGTCTGCTTTTGTGGCAGGTAGGGAGCTAGCGGATAATGTGTTGCTTATGCAGGAAATGCTGAAGTATCTGGATAAGAAGGTTCAGGGGCACAATTTGATGATTCAGCTAGACATAATGAAGGCTTTTGACAGAGTTTCCTGGGCTTTCCTGAATAGTCTCTCCTCAGGCAGGGTTTTCATGGTTCCCTGGTTCAGATTATTCCCCCTCCAGCTGGTTCTTATCCTGGTCAATATATTTCCCCGGGGTTTTTTCAAGCATCTAGAGGTATAAAGTAAGGAGATCCTCTTTCTCCTTTCTTATTTGTGCTGGTTTTAGATGCCTTCACAAAGGGCCTCAAGACTTTGTTCGCTCAGGAGAGTATGCAGTACTATGGGGTGCCTACAGGGGCGATAGCCCTCACTCATCTGAGCTATGTAGACGACACTGTGGTGTTCATGAGTGCAAGGGATAGAAATCTAAAAGTCTTCATGCTGTTTTTGTCGGCTTATGAGAAGGCTAGTGGCAGAAGATCAATAGGGCAAAGAACTCTTTCTACTTAGGGCCCAGTGCACCTCCCAGATGAGGGGGAGGATTGAGAGATACATAGGCATGAGATGGGGGGCTGTACCATTTACTTAGCTGGGATGCCCTATCTATTTGGGTAAAAAAAAAAAAAAGTCTTTATTTCAGCATCTGTTGGATAAATATCGGCTCTCTTGTTCTCTTGGAAGAACATATGGCTTTCACAGGCGGGCAGATTGGTACTGATTAAGCATATCCTAGCCTTAATGCCTCTCCATATTTTTGCAGTGCTTAGACCACCCAAGGGAGTTATTTCGTAGCTAGAAAAACTCTTTGCCAGGTTCTTTTAGGGAGCAGGGGACTATAGTCCAAAGAAACGATGGCGTTCTTGGGATTTCCTATCTTATTCCGTCCAGGAGAATGGACTGGGGGTGAGATGATTGGGAACGGTGGTGGACAGCTTCTCTTGCAAGCTTTGGTGAAAGCTGCAGGTAGGAGGTACTTTGTGGGCAACATTTATGTGGTCTCTCTCGGAGAGGTTCCGTAGCTCGGATACTTGGTGGAGAGTAGCACGAAGCACACCAGGGTTCTGATAGGCAGGGGGATTGCAGTTTTTGGGATTCAAACTGGCTTGGGGAAGGAATACTTTTGGATCATTGGATAGAGAAGGATGTTCCGTTTTCGGCCATCTCGGTAAGGGAATTGGGGGATAATGCCAAGTTTTATCTGTTTACTCTTAAGCGTGGGCTGCCAAGGGAGTGGGCACATCGAATAGAACATGACCTTGTTTTTTAGGACACAGAGGACATCCTAATTTGGACTCCCTCCACGAAAGGGGATTTCTCAGTTAAGAAGCCGTATGAGTTGTTACGGCCGGTCAAGCAGAGGCTAGTTACATCAGGCTCAGTTTGGGACTCCCGTGTGCCTCCTAAGGTGGCTGTGTTAGTTTGGCTCCTTAGGAACTGCCTGCTCCCCTTGGATGA
This sequence comes from Leptodermis oblonga, assembly GCA_016801395.1. Classification (NCBI taxonomy): domain Eukaryota; kingdom Viridiplantae; phylum Streptophyta; class Magnoliopsida; order Gentianales; family Rubiaceae; genus Leptodermis; species Leptodermis oblonga. Next base: position 22,406,092 of record CM028759.1, on the reverse strand, counting down.
TATTTTGATAGGATTTGGGTTCCAACTGGCTTCCAAATGCTGCTTTTGTGACCATGAGAAAACTGTACAACACCTTTTTTTAGACTGTCATGTTACAGAGGCTTTATGGGGGAAGTTCTCACAGTGTTTGGATGTGCCTGTTCTTGAACCTCTCATCTTTGACAGGCTCGCTTCGCTCTGGATGTGGAAGGGGGGCGCCTCGGTACACCTGGAGCTGGTACATCTCTTCCCCTCTCTCCTGGTTTGGTTGATATGGAAAGCTTGGAACAGGTGATTTTTAAAGGGATTCCCAACCACCCCAATAGGACTTTGGCGAGAGCTCCGGGTTCTGGTTATGTCTATATTTCAGGCTAGGCCAATAGAAGGTAACCTGGACTGCGATGGAGATTGGGTTCAGGCATGCCTGATTCCGCATTTCACCTCTCCCCCACGTATGGTTGCGAAGGCCATTTCATTGGTTCCGCCGACAGCTGGGTGGAAATTGAATGTGAATGGATCAACTCTGGGTAATCTAGGCTACATTAGTCAGGCTATGTAATCCGTGATGGCTATGGCTCAGTCTTGGTAGCAGGCTCGACTTTCCTGGGCTATGGCATGAATTTTGAGGTTGAGGCTGAGGCTAAGGCCTTGTTGCTAGGACTACAGGAATGTGACAGGCTGGGTTTGTCGGTGTGGAAGTGGAATCAGATTCCCTTACACTGGTACATATGGCATGATGAGTTTTTAAGGTCCCTTGGGCTGTCTCTACACTGATTAGGCAGATATGGAGGCTCCTTGATGCTCACAGTGGAATTTCTCACACATCTATAAAGAGGGCAACACAGTGGCAGATTCTCTTGACTGTCAGGTGACTACTAGCAAGGCATCCTTTGTTGGGGGTACGATCCAGCTTCTGAGATGGATCAAGGGGCTAGTTAGTTTGGACAGCCGCTTGGTCCCTTCCCTTAGAATATGTAAGGCCTAGAAGTTTTCAGCTCTAAACAGAGTTCATTATGCCCCCCTCTTTTCTTTGTACACACTTTTACTTATCTTAATAAAGAGTGCTTAGGCCCACCAGCCACTTAATCGGCTATTCTCCAAAAAAAAAAAAAAAAAAAATTATAAAGGCAAAGCTGTGATTACAACCAAGTTTCATACTCAATAGCATACAGGTAAACTATTCCTAAGGATAAAGAGATACAAGTAACTTGTCTATATCCACAAAATCACCAGTCATACAAAAACAAAGAAAATGAAAGTAAAAATAATCGTCTCATTGTCTGTTTAACGATTCATGTTGATCAAACAAAAACAGTAGCTCTGCCTCTATAGCGCTCTTGAATCTTGAACTCAAGAGTGGAGGAAAAGGATAAATGCAAGTTGGCTACAAAATAAATACATGTACTAGAAAACTACTCGCAAGTTCATGAAGTGATGAAAAATACTTGCCCAGGTGGGATTAGAAATGGTGCATCTGTACACATTATTCTATCCATTTCAGTTTTTGCTAACTTATGCAATCTCTATGGCCAACGAACCTATGAAGAATTGTTACTGGAATTTCAATGAACTTGTAAATGGAAGAAATGCTAATAATTATTCAGTGCTCTCCAAAGGTTATGAAGGCTTTGTGAGAAAACTCGCACAACATTGATCAGTACAAATTACAATGCACATTTGATAAAAGGCCAGTAAAAGTTGACCTGTGACACCCCAGATTCACCACCCCACATACAAGGGGTTGGCTTCACCGGATGCCTGCCTGGTTCGTACCAGGACTCAGAACATGCAAAACATAATAATAACTTTCCCTTTTATTATAATAGCCAAACCTTAATGTATATATATCAGTTCCTAATACAAAAGTGAAAACGTAACTAAACATAACCTTTTTATAAATACTATCCAGCTAATAATAGGTTCGGCCCGCATGCAGTCCCATCCTAGTACTGGTAGTGAACGAATTCATCTTCATACCAAGGATCTGTAAACAAAATTTTGAAAACAGAAAACAGGAAACCAAAAAATGGAATGAGCCATTGCCCAGTGAGAGTCATCGTTCTCGCAAACATTTACCGAGTTGTAATTATTACCCATGCATACAATTCAGGCATATCCTAACAAATAGCATTCATGACTCATTTAGGATTCATAGAACATATAACGAGGATGAGGGGCGTTCGCCAACGTTCTATGTGAATAGCGGCGGACACAGGGCGGGGCGAGGCGGTGCCGACGCCCCTCCTTCCACTGGGAGCTAAGGGTAGTAGTAATACTACCTCTTAGCTCCGCCCCGTCGCCGCCGCAAATGAAGAAGTCTCGCCGCTGCTTCGCTGAAGAAGAAGACGCTGGTCTTCTTCTTTCTTTATCTTTTTTTTTTTTCAATTTTTTCCCCCTTAGTGAAACAACGTCGTTCTACTAAGGGGGAAAAAGTTAAAAAGAACTTTTGAGGGGCCAATTACGAAAACTAATTATTTTCAAATCAAACCCCACCCATTCTTCTAATCTACTAATCCACCCGATTTCAGTTTATTAATTCCAACAATTGAATTCCAATTGCCCAAACTCCACACCCTTCTTGCGTGAATAGCCATCTCCCTCCCCTTCCATTCAACCACTGCTGCAGCCTACCGCCGATGCCAGCCATCGCCTTGGTGCCACTGTTGGCTCCCTTCTAGCCTTGTTGAAACCTAAATATTTGTGAGTTTAATTATTTATTTTACTTCTATTTATTTTTCTTATCATGTATGTTTTTTATAGTTAGTTGTTTAATTTTGTATTATATGTGATAAATGATTATACACTATAACAATTTTATTTCAATGATATTTATGAATCTATAATTGAATATTTAAGCAGAGAATTGTGATTGTGATTTTTTTTATTATAATTATTTAATAGTTTGTGTGATGATTGTTTTTTTATATGATTGTATTGTTAGCGTGTCCAGTACTGATTGTTCAGACGTAAATAAATAGTTATTTTTATTTTTTTTATATTTATTATTAAAAAAAATTTAGAACATATATCATTATGGTTATTTTGATACTTGAATATGTATATTATTATTTAATGACAAAAAAAAAATTTTGTACTGAAAGGTCGCCCCTTCTAATACTTTATTCTGCGTTCGCCGCTGTATGTGAACAATGAACGGCGGGCCAAGTTACATCGAGAATAAGAGGCGTTTGCCATCGTATACAGGAATGCTAACGAAGGACCAACTCATCTTAGCGTAATCATAAATAAACAGGATGAGAGGCGTTCGTCAGCGTGTACAGAAATGCTAAAGGACAGACCAGCTCACCTCAACTAAAATATATCGTCAGCCAAATCCCAATATCTTATACATATATGGTCGAGACTGATTTTGAAATTAGGAACGCAAATGATCCGAACGACCAAGACCGATGCGGGCTCGTATGATCAAATTGCACACATAATAGATCCTACACAACTTATGATCATATAATAGATTCAGTGCACAAAGAAAGTACAACTAAAGCGTAACAAGTACATATGCATTCCAGCCGGTAAGTAAACACAACTGGCAGTTCAAAACCAAAAAGCATTTCAAACATTTTTCAAAAGCGTTTAAAACATGTCACACATTAGAGTTAAATGCATATTCAATTATTAACTGCATTAAAATGGTAGTCATTTGCAGTGATAAACTCACCTCGGTCCTGAGATGCCTGGTCACTATTTGCCCAATTATCTGCAGTTTATAAATATCGAAGTTTTCAATTTCTATTCCCAAAATAAATTTCGATCTTCCAAGGGTTCCTAGGGTTATAAAATCCTACTTTTCAATTTATATAATACCAAATATTCCTTAAACTTATTTAAAAAGAATTGTGAAGGGGTTTAAATTGAAAAATTGAGAAAATCAATTTTTAGTAAACCAATCGGTTTTAACTGATTTTGGAACGGTAAAAACCGATCCAATCGGTTTTAATCGATTGATCACCATTTTTCTTGAGCATGGATCGGTTTTACCTGATTCCCAATCGGTTCAAACCGATTCATGCTCAGAAAACTTCATTTCCAAGCTTTTGCTTCGGGTCTCTATCAAATCCTTCACAAAATTGGTTTTTCTTTGATTCTTTTTTTCAAAATCAATCCTACAACACTTATACAACATTCCTATCTATTCATAACACTTTAAATCACATGGAATCATAAAGATTTTGAGTCAAAACCTTCAAAACCTCATCTTTGCTGTTTTAATGAATCATTTCCATTTTCCTAACACTTAAACGAACAAACTACTTTACCTTATTGTTCTGGAGTTTTCCTAGCAAGAAATTCACTAGGTGAAGTCAGATTCTTGCTTCAACTTCCTCCTTTCCTAGCTTCCTAGCCCTTCTTCTTCTTCTTTCTATTTCTCTATTTCTTTCTTTTTGGTTTGAAAATGGCAGGAGTTGGAGTGGGTTCTTAAGGGGCTGGAGAGCCTTATTTATAGGCGAAGTAGCCTAATATGCTAAAAAGGCTCGAGATTATCTTGAAAATTAATTTCTTTTTTCATTTACAGCATGCAATCGGTTTTACCCGCTCCATAATCGGGTAAAACCTTTCCAATCGGTTTTACCCACTTTTGGATCGGGTAAAACCGGTTGGGTTACTTTTGTCTCTTTCCTAGATTGATTTTTCCCACTCTCGGATCGGTTAAAACCGGTCGCTTAGGCGGTGAGATATTTTCCTACTTTTTGGATCAGTTTTACCCATTTCTAGACTAGGTAAAACTGCTCCGTGAAGCAGTGTGATGAGGAAATCCAAGGCTAAAACAACACAACTTATAAGTCAAAATCCACAAAGACAAAGGAAAGCTCTAATGAACTTAATGAGAAGGAAATGAAGCTTACAAGAATTACCCTACTCTCCATCAAAGTGGAAATGGTGAATACTAATCCTTCCAGCTAAGAAAATGGTAGAAATGGTATTTTCAAGTTGTGGAAATGGTATTTACGAGCTAAGGAAATGATGAAAATGGTAACTACAAGTCTTTCCAGTGAAGAAATGGAGATTTCATAAATGTGAAGAATTTTAGAAGTGAAAATTTTTAAGTTTCTGAAATGATTCCGAAAGCTTCCAGATGCTTCCTACATCTACATCATCATACTACATCAATTGAGCCGAATCCATTAAGTCCACTCCATCTACAATGCGGCCAAGCCCAACACTTCACAAGGAAGCCCACATGTGAAAACAAGCTAGGGTTTTACTTCAGTTCTAAGGTTTAAGAGAAATTAAGGTTTTGCGTATGTTACCTAATTCTCTTCTTTTTCTTTCCTTTACTTTTTGGTTTTACCTTTTCTTTTAAGGTAAAAGCTGAATTTTCCCTTTCTTTTACTTGGGAATTTCGACCATAAGCTTTCCTTATGGCAGCCAAAATTTCCCTTTCTTTTATTTTACTTTTTCAGCAAGTAAGTTCCTTTTTTTTGCTGATTTTTGTGAGTTACTTAATCTCTTGATTAATTTCCAATTTGTGTTTTCTTTCCTTATTTTTCCTTGTAAATTTCGTGCTCTCTATCACTATAAATAGGGGTGCTGCACTTCATTATTTTTCAATGATTAATTGATTGATAAGTTTATACTTTATTAATTCACTCATCTTTATTTTGGCTTAAGTAATTTGCATGGTTGTTAATTGTAAAGTACAGGAACTATAGGCTAATTAGATAATTGCTCTATCTAATTGCATGCTTTGTTTTGCCTCTATTATTCTCCACTTGGTTCGAATTGCGTGTTTAATTTAACTTGTTATTTTAGTAGTCTGCCGAATGCAAAGGTAAGGATTCTAGAGTTTTGAGAGCTGTGTCTTGCATATAGACTTTCCTTGGCAATATTCCGCGTGGAGTTCTTGTTTTCACAAGTTGGAATCAAGGGTTCACATCACAGTGGAATCGGTTTTACCCATTCCACGATGGGATAAACCTATCCCTCATCAATTGGAATCAGTTTTACCCAGTCGGGAATGGATCTCTTCTCTCCCACTTCATTCTAGAAAAGTGGAGATCAGCATTTTCATCCATACAATACTTCATAGGGTGCCATTCCAATGGAAGATTGATAGCTATTGTTATAGGAAAATTCCACTAATGGAAAATGTCTATCCCAATTTCCACCAAAGCCCGTAACACAGGTTCTAAGCATGTTCTCTAGAGTCTGAATGGTACGCTCTGAGTTTCCATCAGATTGTGGATACGAAGTAGTACCCACGTTAACTTAGTGCCTAGGGCTTCTTGCAATCGTTTCCAAAGTCGCGACGTAAACCTAGGGTATCTATCCGACACTATGCTTGGTATTCCATGAAGTCTAACAATTTCCCCTATGTAGAGTCGAGCTAGTTTTTCTAAAGGATCCCTCATGTTCATGGGAAGAAAATGTGCAGTCTTAGTAAGGCAATCCACGACGACCCAAATGGAGCCGTGTCCTTTTTGATTTCGAGGTAGACTCGACACAAAATCCATGGTTATGTATTCCCATTTCCACTCAGGTATAGGTAAAGGTTGCAACAGACTGGATGGTCGTTGATATTTAGGTTTTACCTGCTGACAAGTTAAACAGGTCGCTACATATTGAGCAATGTCTCTATTCAATTTATCCCAGCAATACAATTGCTCCAAGTCTCAATACATTTTAGTACTTCCAGGATGTACCGTGTATCGAGTGCTATAGGCTTCTTCCAAAATTTTCCTTATTAGGTCAGGGTTTTGGGACAGATACACTCTATGCCTAATCTTAAAATTCCATATTCCTTTAGAGTGCACTCGGGTAATTCTACTTTCGAAGCCTTTTCTCTTCTCTCTACCAAAGACGCATCCTTTAACTGGACTTCTTTAATTTCAAGGGGTAACATAGATTGGATGCTAATGTTGGAAATAATTTTTTGATTTCCTCTCACATTGGATTCCCAACTATCCAATTGGGCTTACCAAGTCTATCTCCCTGACTCAGAGTCGAGCTACATATGCTTTCCTGCTAAGCGCATCAGCTACTACATTGGATTTTCCAGAGTGATATTTGATACTTCAGTTATAGTCTTCTACGAATTCAATCCATTGTCGTTGTCATGGTATCAAGTCTCTATGAAAACAGATATCTAAGATTCTCATAGTCTGTAAAAATTTCAAAGGTCACACCATAGAGGTAGTGTCGCCACTTCTTAAGAGCAAATATTACGACAGCTAATTCTAAGTCATTGGTCAGGTAATTTTGCTCATAGGGTTTAAGTTGCTAGGAGTCATAAGCGACAACCTGTCCATTTTGCATAAGTACAAAACCTAATCCTTCTAAAGATGCGTCAGTGTAAACTTCAAAGTTATTCTTCCCTCGATGTAAGGTAATGATCGGGGCTATGGCGAGTCTCCGTTTCAATTCCTGAAAACATGATTCGGCCTTTGAATTTCATTTGAAGTTGACATCCTTTTGAGTCAACCTAGTCAAGGGTCCGGCTAGTTTAGAAAAGTCATGGATAAAACGTTGATAATATCCAGCCAATCCTAAGAAACTGCGGATCTCTGTTACATTACTAGGTTGTTTCCATTTGGTCACGGCCTCTACTTTGGTCTGGTCCACGGCTATCCCATTCTTGGAAATGACATGCCCTAGGAAAACTACTCTATCTAGCCAGAACTCACATTTACTTAACTTGGCGTATAGCTTATGTTCCATCAACGTCTGGAGTACTATCCTCAAATGTCTTTTGTGTTCCTTGACCAATTTGGAATAAACTAGAATATCATCTATAAATATTACTACAAACTAATCTAGGTATGGTCAGAAAATAAGGTGCATCAAGTCCATGAATGCGGCTGGGGCATTGGTTAAACCAAAAGGCATTACTAAGAATTCAAAGTGCCCATATCGGGAATTAAAGGCGGTTTTAGCTATATTTTCTTCTCGAATCCTAAGCTGATAATATCTTTGCCCTTAAGTGAAACTTAGAAAAGACTACCACTTCTTGTAGTTGGTCAAATAGTTCATCTATCATTGGTAAGGGATATTTATTTTTCACTATAGCATCATTCAGTCCTTAGTAATCTATACAAAGTCTTAGGGTTCCATCCTTTTTCTTTACAAATAGTACTAGGGCTCCCTAAGGCGATATACTAGGTCGGATGAATCCCTGAGACAATAGTTCATTCTTTGATTCTTGTAACTCTATCAGAGCCATCCTATAGGGTGACTTAGAAATCGGAGTCGCTTCTATAGTTAAGTCAATGGTAAACTCAATTTCTCGTTCAGGGGGTAAGGAGGTTAATTCCTTAGGAAAAACTTCCGAGTAGTCTCTAATCAGTGGAATGGTCTCGGCTTTGACTTGCTTAGTTGGTTGGTTACTTAAGTAGGCTAGGTATCCTGTAGGTCCCTTATGTAAAAGTTTCCTAGCTTTAATTCCAGAAAAGCTACGACTCCTTTAGCTCCTTTAGACATGTTGACCTTAATTTAGGGTTCTCCCTGTGGACGTAGCTTAAAGGTCTTGGTCCGACAATCTAACTGTACATTATATCTTGATAACCTATCCATTCCTAGGATAACTTTATACCCTTGAATTGGCAGTAAAATCACATCCATTAACAAAGGTTTTCTGATGTGGACGGTTGTACACATGCGGATTAAGTTGCCAAGGACCTTGTGATTAAGTGACAAGCTCTAAAAAACCTTTAACTTACGTTCAAATTGATAAAACAAGGGATAAACTATCCTGACCAGTTTGTTTAAGAATTCGAACCAAGTGCAAGAAAAGAGGTGTGAAACATGCGAACAATTAGGTAGAGCAAGAACCTAAAAGGCTAAGTTTCATGCAATTATGTAAACTACAACATGCAAATACATAAAGCAATAAAAGGAGGTATCTCAAACACTAAGTTTTTGATCTGAAATACACTAAATTTTATTGAAATTTCGTCCCCTTTAAATAGGAGTAAGGATGGACGAAAATCAGTAGAAAAAGAAAAGGAAAAGAATTAGAATTGGAAATTAACCAAGAGGTTAATTTCCTTTACAATACCAACTCCTGAAAGAAGTAGGAGAATGGTAAGAAAAGAAAAGGTAATTTCGAAAATTACAACTCCTAAATCAAGAAGGAAAGCTAATTAGAAAACAAGTAGGAAAAGAATGATAATCCTACTCCCAAAAAGAATAAGGAAACCCTTTTTGGAAATTAACTAAAAATAAAATAACTTAATTAAAATCTGAAAAATAATTCCCTAAAACCGTGTGGGCTTTTTCCTTGATTGGCCGTGTGGGCTTCTCTCCTTGGATTGGGCCGTGTGGCTTCATGCTTCAACTTGGGCTGGCCGAAAACTTGTGGGCTGGTCCATGAGTTTTTGGGTCGGCCCAATTTGTAGGGAATTTTATTATTTGGTTTCTTTAAGTCCAAGAACCTCCCGGCTTCTTCAAGACTTCAAGAAACAGCCTTCTTCTTGATTAATGTGGGATGATTTGCGCCTCTCCTTCCAAGATAGTTAGAAGAGTTGCAAATTGCACATTTCCTCCATTTTGCTCCAAAGCGTGGGCTTCCATTTGGCGTCCATCTTTCTGACTCCTAATATGTGCTGTTTTAGCTCTGGATATCCTCATCATCCCCTCCTAGTTGGAAAGGATTCGTCCTCGAATCCAAGGCGCTGAAAACAAACAGAAACAAGTCAGGAAGATTAACACAAAACATAGATCATACTTACCTGTAAGCGTGTAAGCATGATGCCCAATTGTTGACACGATTTGAAAAGGTATATCGCCATCACGGGCGTTAAGCTCCTTTGACATCTCTTTGGCAGCGTAAACAACAGGCAACAGTGCTTTGCAGTAGTTCTGATCGTGAGCCAAAAGCTCGTCGAACTGTCTGTGCAACTTCTTTGTCTTCTTCGGTTTGTCTCCTTCCGCAACAAAGAAATGACTTCCATAGGGATATCCCGAGGGATATCGTCAGGGTTAGCACAAGTATCTTTACATACTAAAACTAGTACATCATCTTGGCTATCTAACACTTGTCCTATGTCTCCCTGTGTAACGAAACAACTATATTTAACTTTGTCCTGATCAGGCTTATCAGAGTTCGCCTTACTACCCTTTACAACAATTTCTTTCCCCTCACCCTTCGCTTGGCGCCTTTCAGCCTCCCATTTAGCGAGTGACTCCTTCATACGAACAGCTTCTGATCGCACTTCAGCCGGTGGCATGGGTAGGAATGTGTGGATCTTGCCCTCCTGGCAGACCGAGTAAGTGTTGGCGACCCCATCATGTGTTGCCTTCAGGTCAAAGAGCCATGGTCGTCCGAGTAGAATGTGACAAGCCTCCATTGGCAGAACATCACATAAAACCGTGGATTCGAACTTACCGATAGCGTATGGTACGCTTACCTGCTTTGTGACTCTGTAGCCGTCTGAGCTGTCGAGCCATTGAAGCCGATAAGGACGTGGATGATTGATGACAGGGAGGCGCAGCTTATCAACCATGTACTCACTAGCAACATTAGTACAACTCCCTCTGTCAATAATCAGAACACATAACTTTCCATTTACCTTTGTACGGGCATGGAAGATGTTTGTCCGCTGGGACGTGTCCGGGAAAGCAGCTGTAGTCAGAGTGCGAGTAACCAAGTTCTGAGAAGGATCTTCTTCAAGAAATTCGAACTGCTCCATAGGTTCTGACGAAGTGCTGTCAGTCAACTCCTTTATAGGGTCAACGATTGGGTCTTCTTCATCCTCCTCTGAAATGTACTCACCATCTTGTCCCAACAAGACCTTTCGGATATTTGGACAATCCCGCATGTAGTGGCCACGGCCTGAGCACTTGTGGCAAGTTACGTTGCTGATAGACTGTCTGGGAGTGGATGGCGTTTTCTGCTGTGATGAAGAAGAGGTGGCGGCGGCAACAGAGATTAGGGCCTTGCGCTCAGACATGATCGGCCTCCTTGCTGGTGGCGAGTAGGTCGGATTCTTGCGCCAAGTTGGTGGGGCGCTGGTAGGTGTCCGGACTGGTGGAACGGACTTCAGATACTCTTCCATAACCCGAGCTTTGTGCAGCATGTCTGTCAGCGTTGTAGCATTCTGCAATTCCACAGCTAAAGCAATACCCCTGTTTAAACCACTAAGAAAGCGAGCCATAGATGCGGGCTCATCTTCCTGTACATTAGCCCTAATTTTTGCCATCTCTAACTTTCTATAGTACTCATCTACAGACATAGAACCTTGTACAAGAGTATGTAATTTCCTATACAATTCTCTAAAATAATAGTCCGGTACAAAAGTCCTACGCATAGAAGTAGTCAAATCAAACCAAGAGAGAGGCGGTGCGCGGGCACGCATTGGGCGTGTATTTCTGCGCTGGTCCTGCTGCTGATTCCACCAGATTAGGGCATAGTCCGTGAAATGTACAACTGCGAGCTGGACCTTCTTGTGGTCTGAGATCGCATGAAGCTCAAAGATGCGCTCCATCTTCATCTCCCAGTCTAAGTACTCCTCTGGATTCGTGCCTCCGGCAAAGGGCGGAACGGTAGTTTTGCACTGGCTGAGGCCTGCGAATGGCTGGTCTGTGGCGTTGGGGCCTGGACCGGCAACATCGTCGTCTGAGTCTGTGCGCCTCTGTTCCCGTTCAGTCCTGAGGTCGGCGACTTCCTCCGTTAAAGTAGCGAATCGCGCGGAGAGTTGCGCAATCGCAGCCAGAATTTGCTCGTTCCCGAGAGGGTTAGGAGCACTGCCACCTGACATTGGTAAAAGAAAGCGAAAATCTGTCTGCTAAGAATAAGGAAAAGTGAGAAAGAACCTTACCCCCTTATTCCCCCAAGTGTCTCCCACCTAATAGCTACACACAAACCCGTGTATCGCTCTAGGGTGGCGCCCTGTATAAGATGTGCACTCAAGCCTTTTACCACTCAAACCTCCCGGTATTGATAAATGTATCAGGCAAGCAGCAATTCACACAAAAGCAATGACACTTAAGAAAGAAGCAAAATTTTCGCAAAAACCACACTTGGTTCTGTTTTTGAAAAAATCTTTTCGCAAACGATATTTATGTAATATAGTTCAGATATGAAGTACACAACAGGAAATTTCGGGGTTAAGCCCTCAAATTTCAGAAAAGATGAGTGTGCACGATGACAAAATCCAAACTATAATTAAAGATCTAATGTATAGGTCGCACGAAAAGATAAACAAGGCAATTGAAAGCAGGGCAATTCAAGGTGAATAGAAGCAAAGAAAAATTAGCAGAGTTGAAACAACTTCAGGAAAGCCTAAACTACCCAAAGAAGCGATCACCCACCCAATAGGTAATCAAGAAACCAATCCCCACAAATTATCAATTCTTCTAATATGCAAAACAGTACCTAATTTGCGAAATTAATACCCTTTAATGGCCGAAAACAGTACCAAATTATAGCAAGATGCGATTTTCTAATTATGAAAACCCTAGGGCCAGCAAAATAATTTTTCACGTTACTAGCCTATTCCCAGGGATAATCTTAGCAGCACAAGGATACAAAATCAAGAATTCACTATATTTTCAAGAATTCAAGAGAAAGTATCCAAAACAAGAGCATGCAATTTTATAATACGCAAACAAGTGAGCTGCTTAACATCAACCGCAAAACTCACAATTTTCCAACAAAATCAGCACCAAAAGAAGGGTAGAAGCGTCGCAAAAGCCCAGCAATTACAACTGAAAAACCGAAACCCTAGCCAAAAATCCGAGTACTAGTTTGAAATTTAAGGCCCGAATTTAAATTCTGAATTTGCAGCTAGGGTAAACGATTTTGCTAATAGAAAAACAGTCCCAAAACAGCACTAGCCTTTCGCAAAAAGACGGTGATTTTAAAAACCCTAAGTTGCGTTTTTCAGTGCTTTAAAATTTGGTTCAATTCTTCTAAGAAATTTTCGATTTTTAAAGATAGGGAAACAGCACCAAAATCGAAAATTTGAAACTTGAAAGAAAATAATTTTCCCCCAAAAAGATGAATTCAATTCCAAGAATTTCAAGAATAATCAAGACTAACAAGGAAAAGAAAACACCTGGAAAAGGATTTGATCGGTTGATCTCCTCCGGTCACGAAACCACTCCTTAGCTCTGATACCAATTGATGTGGACGGTTGTACACATGCGGATTAAGTTGCCAAGGACCTTGTGATTAAGTGACAAGCTCTAAAAACCTTTAACTTACGTTCAAATTGATAAAACAAGGGATAAACTATCCTGACCAGTTTGTTTAAGAATTCGAACCAAGTGCAAGAAAAGAGGTGTGAAACATGCGAACAATTAGGTAGAGCAAGAACCTAAAAGGCTAAGTTTCATGCAATTATGTAAACTACAACATGCAAATACATAAAGCAATAAAAGGAGGTATCTCAAACACTAAGTTTTTGATCTGAAATACACTAAATTTTATTGAAATTTCGTCCCCTTTAAATAGGAGTAAGGATGGACGAAAATCAGTAGAAAAAGAAAAGGAAAAGAATTAGAATTGGAAATTAACCAAGAGGTTAATTTCCTTTACAATACCAACTCCTGAAAGAAGTAGGAGAATGGTAAGAAAAGAAAAGGTAATTTCGAAAATTACAACTCCTAAATCAAGAAGGAAAGCTAATTAGAAAACAAGTAGGAAAAGAATGATAATCCTACTCCCAAAAAGAATAAGGAAACCCTTTTTGGAAATTAACTAAAAATAAAATAACTTAATTAAAATCTGAAAAATAATTCCCTAAAACCGTGTGGGCTTTTTCCTTGATTGGCCGTGTGGGCTTCTCTCCTTGGATTGGGCCGTGTGGCTTCATGCTTCAACTTGGGCTGGCCGAAAACTTGTGGGCTGGTCCATGAGTTTTTGGGTCGGCCCAATTTGTAGGGAATTTTATTATTTGGTTTCTTTAAGTCCAAGAACCTCCCGGCTTCTTCAAGACTTCAAGAAACAGCCTTCTTCTTGATTAATGTGGGATGATTTGCGCCTCTCCTTCCAAGATAGTTAGAAGAGTTGCAAATTGCACATTTCCTCCATTTTGCTCCAAAGCGTGGGCTTCCATTTGGCGTCCATCTTTCTGACTCCTAATATGTGCTGTTTTAGCTCTGGATATCCTCATCATTTTCCCTTTATTTCTAATTTACATTCTTTCCTTACTTGATCCGTAATAAGTTTGTTATAAGTTTGTTATTACTAGTAGGGGTACTAACTTCTAAAGCATAAGGCAAGCTTTCAGTTTTATGATCTAAAGTGTTAAGAAAGTTAATACTAACAAAAGAGTGCGTAGAACTAGGGTTAATTAAAACTTTAGCTAACCGACCAAATATAGGAAAAGTACCTTCAATCACATCAGTGCTGGGAGGAACTTCAGTATCCTCTATACCAAAGACTCGAGTGGGAACTCGAGGCTTATTCTCATTTCAACTAGCATTCTTCTACTGAGGTCGTCCAGCGGGTCGGGATGGTTTAGCTCCAGCACCAGTATCAGGGTTCTTTCTTGGACATTTACTGACTTGGTGATCAAAACTACCGCATGCAAAGCAACGGTTTCCTTTCTTCTTATAGCTTTTCTCTTTATGTCCTGTTTGACCATAAAAAGGACTTTAGGGTTATGAACAGGAGGGACGTTAGGGTTACAAACAGGTCCTACTCCTCTAGGGCCTTGTTATGCGATAACCTTATGGGTTTGGTTCCTAGTAAATGTAGGATTAAAGTTCATTTGTGCGAAATTGGCTTGCCTCCTCATCTGTATTCTCGGGCTGCTAGCTTAACCTTTTCTACCCTCTGCGCACTTTTTACTACCTCTACAAACGAGCCATGGAGCGATGCCGCCAATGCTTCCCGTAGCTCTTTCCTAAGTCCCTGAATAAACCTTTTCTTTCTTTGCTCGTCCATACTAACTAAGGCTGGCACATATTTGGAAAGTCAGGTAAACTTAGACTCGTACCCAGACACAGTCATCGCTACCTATTGTAAACCTGTAAAGCATTCTCTCTCTTCTCTTGTACAATCATAGGAATATACTTTGCCTTAAACTCAAGCGCAAAGTTCTCCCAGGTCTTGGGGGCTTGGGTATTATCCCACTTTATTTGAATTAAGGTCCACCGATCTCTCACATCTTCGTCTAGCTAAAATACGATAAAGTTCAGTTTTCGCTCTTTGGAGTAATCCAAATGGCGAATAATTATCCTCACAACTTCCAGCCAGTTTTCAGCAACCTCGTCTCCCACCTTGCCATTGAACTTGGACGGATGGAATTTTTGAAATCTCTCTAAAGCAACATCTTTCGTCTTAGCTCACGATGTGGGTCGTCTTGTCCTTCTTTCTTGGTTGTAACATTGGCTACTTGTTGTAACATAGTGATGAGAGCATCCAAAGTCACGCAACAAGTTAAGATGAAAGTGATTCTGGAGAAGCTGAGGAGGTTCGAGTTCTACATCGAGGTCCAACAATGCTTCAAGATCCAAGCCCATATCAGAGGGATTCACTTGTAGACATCACTGGGCCAATGACCAGAAGCAGAGTGAAGAAGGTTCGAGATGCACTCAACAACCTTGTTCAAGCTTGCCATCAGGACGCTCAGTTAATTGTAGAAGCCAACGCCTTGACGCAGAAAGAAGGAAATGTTCAAATTGCAACTCTTCTAACCATTCTTGAAGAAGAGGCGCAATTCAGCACATCCCATTACAGAAGAAGGCTGTTTCTTGAAGTTCTTGAAGATGCCGGGAGGTTCTTAGACTTTAAAGAAACAATTATTAAAGTTCCCTACAATTTGGGCAGACCCAAACTCATGGAGACCAGCCCACAAGTTTCGGCCAGCCCAAGTAGTCCACAAGAAGCCGCACGGCCAAGCCCACAAAGCAAGGCCACACGGCTCCTTAAAATTAATTAGGGATTTTCTTTTAATTAATTAAGTTGTTTCTTTTATTCTTTTAAGTTAGTTTCCAAAAAGGGTTCCTTCTTGTTCTCCTTTTTGGGAGTAGGAATTTTATTCTTTTCCTTATTCTTTCTTGTAAAATTCGGCAATCACCCAATAAGGAGGTGACCGAATTCTTCTTTCCTTTTTCTTACCATTCTCACTTCTTTCCGGGTTTGGTATTGTAAAAGAAATTAACCTCTTGGTTAATTTCCAATTCTACTTCTTTTCTTTTTCTACTTCTTGTATTATTTTCGGCTATCCTACACCTATAAATAGGGGCCGAATTCCTTCAATAAAACTTAAGCATTCAGATCATAAAAACTATTAGTTTGAGTGCCATCCCTTTATTGCTTTATGTATTTGCATGTTGTAGTTTACATAATTGCATGAAACTTAGCTAATTAGGTTACTTGCTCTACCTAATTAATTCACATGTTTCAATCTCTTTCTTACACTTGGTTCGGCTATAAAACAAAATTAGCTTAGGTTAGCTTCTCTTTGTTTCTCTTAGTTTCGAAAGTAAGTTAGAAAATTATACGAGCTACGCTACTTAATCACAAGGTCCTTGGCAACTTAATCCGCATGTGTACAACCGTCCACATCAATTGGTATCAGAGCTAAGGAGTGGTTTCGTGGCTGGAGGAGGTCGAAGTAACCCGACCAGATCTTAATCAGGTGTTTTCTTTTCCTTGCTAGTCTTGATTATTCTTGAAATTCTTGGATTAGAACTCATCTTCTTGGGGAAATTTTTTTTTCTTTCAAGCTTTGAATTTTCGGGTTTTGGTACTGGTTTCCTATCTTTAACAACCGAAAATTCTTTAAATAAAATCGTATTCCCTTGCTGTAATTTTCAAAAATTAAAATCGGCCTTTAGATTTCAAACTAGGGTTCGGTTTTTCTACTCCTTAGGGTTTCGGTTTTTCAGTTGTATACCCTAAACCATAAACCCTAAACCCTAAGCCCTAAAACCTAAATTTCAGAATTAAAATCGGGCCTTAAAAATAAATTAGGGTTCGGATTTCAGCTTTGTTAGGGTTTCGGTTTTGCCTACTAGCTAGGGTTTTGGGTTTCACTTGGATTTTTCCGTCGCTAATCTTGCGACACTAGGGTTTTCTGGTTTAATTGCTGGGCTTTTGCGACAATTTTCTACCCTCTTTTTGTGCTCTTCTTGTTGAAAATTGTGAGTTTTTGCGGTTGATGTTAAGCAGCTCACTTGTTTGCGCATTATAAAATTGCATGCTCTAGTTTTGGATACTTTCTTTTGAATTCTTGAAAATATAGTGAATTCTTGATTTCGTATCCTTGTGCTACTAAGATTATCCCTGGGAATAGGTTAGTAAGTCAAAAATTGAACTTTGCTAGCCCTAGGGTTTTCATACTTGCAATCGCATAATTGCTTAAGGTTTCTGCCACTTGGGGGTTTTGTTACAATCGCAATTTGGGTACTGTTTTGCATATTGAAAGAATTAATAATTTGCGGGGATTGGTTTCTTGATTACCTATTGGGTGGGTGATCTCTTCTTTGAGTAGTTTTAGGACTTTCCTGAAGTCGTTTCAACTCTGCTATTTTCTTTGATTCTCTTCAATTTTGAATTGCCCTGCTTTCAACTGCCTAGTTATCTTTTCGTGCGACCTGAACATTTGCTCTTACAGTAAAGTTTGGATTTTGTCATCGTGCACACTCATCTTTTATGAAATTTGAGGGCTTAACCCCAAAATTTCCTGTTGTGTACTTCATATCTGAACTATATTATAAACTATCGTTTTGCGAAAAGATTTTTCAAAATAGAACCAAGTGTCTATTTTTGCAAAAAATTACATCTTTCTTAAGTGTCATTGCTTTTGTGTGAATTGCTGCTTGCCTTATACATTTATCAATACCGGGAGGTAGAGTGGAAAAAGGCTTGAGTGCACATATTATACAGGGTGCCACCCTAGAGTGAAACACAGGGTTGTGTGTAGCTTTTAGGTGGGATACACTTGGGGAACAAGGGGGTAAGATTACTACTCACTTTTCCTTGTTCTTAGCAGACGGGTTTTCGCTTCTTTTAACCAATGTCAGGTGGAGGTGCTCCTAACCCTTTGGGGAACGAGCAAATACTGGCTGCAATAGCGCAACTCTCCGCGCGATTTGCTACACTCACGGAGGAAGTCGCCAAACTAAGGACTGAACGGGAACAACGGCGCACAGAGTCGGATGATGATACGGCCGGCCCTGACACCAATGCCGCTCAGCCCTTCGCGGGTCTCAGTCAATGCAAAACGACTGTTCCACCCTTTGCCGGCGGCACTAATCCAGAGGATTGCTTAGACTGGGAGATGAAGATGGAGCGCATCTTTGAACTTCATGCGATCCCAGAACACAAGAAGGTCCAGCTCGCAGTAGTACATTTCACAGACTATGCCCTAATCTGGTGGAATCAACAGCAGGACCAGCGCAGGAATACGCGTCCAATGCGGGCACGTGCGCCGCCTCTCTCTTGGTTTGATTTGACTACATCTATGCGTCGAACTTTTGTGCCAGATTACTATTTTAGAGAATTGTATAGGAAATTACATACTCTTGTACAAGGTTCTTTGTCTGTAGATGAATATTTCAAAAATTAGAGATGGCTAAAATTAGGGCTAATGTACAGGAAGATGAGCCCGCATCAATGTCTCGTTTTCTTAATGGTTTGAATAGGGGTATAGCTTTGGCTGTTGAATAGCAGAATGCCACCACTCTGACAGACATGCTGCATAAAGCTCGGGTCATGGAGGAGTACCTGAAGTCCGTTCCACCAATCCGGACGCCTACTAGCGCCCCACCAGTATGGAGAAAGAATCCGGTATATTCTCCACCAGCAAAGAGGCCGATCCAGTCAGAGAGAAAAGCTATAGTTCCTGTCGCCACCCCTTCTTCATCCCAAGCGAAGACGCCATCAACTCCCAGACAGTCCATCAGCAACGTTACTTGCCACAAATGCTCAGGCCGTAGCCACTACATGCGTGACTGTCCCAACATCCGGAAGGTCTTATTGGGGCAAGATGGTGAGTACATTTAGGAGGAAGATGAAGAAGAACCAACTGTTGACCCTTCACAGGAGTTAACTGACAGCACTCCGTCTGCACCAGTGGAGCAATTCGAGTTCATAGAGGAGGATCCGAATCAGAACTTGGTTACTCGCACTCTGACTACAGCTGCTGTCCCAGACACAACTCAACGGACAAACAATTTCCACGCCAGAACTAAGGTAAATGGAAAGTTGTGTGTTCTGATTATTGATGGAGGGAGCTGCACGAATGTAGCTAGTGAATACATGGTTGACAAGCTGAAGCTTCCTGTTATCAATCATCCACGTCCTTATCGGCTACAATGGCTCAACAGCTCAGACGGCTATAGAGTCACGAAACAGGTAAGCGTACCATACGCTATCGGTAAGTTCGAATCCACTGTTTTATGTGATGTTCTGCCAATGGAGGCTTGTCACATTCTACTCGGACGACCATGGCTCTTTGACCTGAAGGCAACATATGATGGGGTCGCCAACACTTACTCGGTCTGCCAGGAGGGCAAGATCCATACGTTCCTACCCATGCCACCTCACGAAGTGCGATCCGAAGCTGTTCGAATCAAGGATGCAATCGCCGCTTAGGGAGCTGAAAGACGCCAAGAGAAGGGTAAGGGGAAAGGGCTTGTAAAGGGTAGTAAGGCGAACTCTGATAAGCCTGCTCAGGACAAAGTTAGAAATAGTTATTTTTCTACTAAGGGAGAGATAGGTCAAGTGTTAGACAACAATGATGATGTACTGGTTTTAGTATGTAAAGACAATTGTGCTAACCCTGACGATATCCCTTGGGATATCCCTATAGAAGTCAATTCTTTGTTGCAGGAATTCCAGGATGTTTTTCCAGACGAGTTGCCGCAGGGTCTGCCGCCACTTCGAGGAATTGAACATCAAATTGACTTCATCCCTGGCGCACCAATTCCGAACAGACCTGCCTACAAAGCAAATCCGGAGGAAACAAAGGAGTTGCAAAGACAAATAGACAAGCTGCTCGCGAATGGTCAGGTAAGGAAATCTCTAAGTCATGTGCTGTACCTGTTATTCTAGTCCCTAAGAAAGACAGTACATGGAGAATGTGTGTTGATTGTAGAACTGTAAATAAAATAACAATCAAGTATAGGCACCCTATCCCTAGGCTTGATGACATGTTAGAAGATTTGCATGGTTCAACAATTTACACGAAAATAGATCTTACACAGGGCTATCATCAAATTCGCATGAGGGAGGGGGATGAATGGAAAACTGCTTTTAAAACTAAGTTTGGTTTGTATGAGTGGTTAGTCATGCCCTTTGGCCTAACAAATGCACCTAGTACTTTCATGAGATTAATGAATCATGTGCTTAGAAAGTTTATAGGTAAATTTGTTGTTGTGTATTTTGATGATATTCTGATCTATTCTAAGGACTTCAAATCGCATGTTGAACATCTTCGTTTGGTTTTGATTGAATTACGTGCTAATCAATTATATGCCAAGATGCAAAAATGTACTTTTTGTGTTTCGGAGGTTGTTTTTCTCGGTTTTGTAGTCTCTGCAGAAGGTGTCAAAGTTGATGATGCCAAGGTTAAGGCCATTAGGGATTGGCCGCAACCAACTTCGGCCGCACAGGTTCGGTCATTCCACGGATTGGCTGGATTCTACAGATGGTTTGTGAAAGATTTTTCCACTAAGGCCGCACCTCTTAATGATCTATGCAAGAAGAACAAGCCATTTGTGTGGGGGCAGGCTCAGGAAAATGCCTTTACTGTTTTAAAGCATGATCTCACGCATGCACCTGTTTTAGCATTACCTATTTTTGATAAAGTGTTTGAACTAATGTGTGATGCATCAGGTGTTGGAATTGGCGCAGTTTTAATGCAAGAAAGAAAGCCAATCGCCTTTTTCAGTGAGAAGCTAAAGGGGGCTGCCTTGAATTATCCAACCTACGACAAGGAGCTTTATGCAGTTGTCGGCGCCTTTGAGACTTGGTCACATTATTTGATGGCTAAGGAATTTGTTGTTCATAGTGATCATGAGTCTCTTAAGCATTTAAAAGGACAGAATAAATTGAATAGACATCATGCTAAGTGGGTTAACTTTATTGAATATTTTCCTTACATTATTAAGTATAAGAAAGGTAAAGATAATTTAGTTGCTGACGCTCTATCTCGCAGGTATGAAATTCTGGCAGTTTTAGATCATTCTTTGCTAGGATTTGCATATCTCAAAGATTTATATGCTTGTGATGTTGATTTTTCAGATATATATAAAGCATGTGAATCTGGTGCATTCCATAAGTACTATAGACATGATGGTTTTCTGTTTAAGGAAAATAGGTTATGCATCCCTCGTAGTTCTGCTAGGGAATTACTGGTTCGTGAAGCTCATAGTGGGGGTCTTATGGGTCATTTCGGCGTGCATAAAACACTTGAACTGTTGCATGAGCACTTTTATTGGCCGCATATGAGAAGGGATGTACAGCATGTTTGCACTTGTTGCATTAATTGTTTGCAAGCTAAATCTACATCTAAACCCCATGGACTTTACACGCCTTTGCCTGTACCTTCTGTACCTTGGACTAACATTTCTATGGATTTTATTCTAGGTCTTCCGAGTACGCTGAAAGGTAATGACTCTTTATTTTTCATTGTTGATCGATTTTCTAAAATGGCGCATTTTATTCCTTGCAGGATATCGGATGATGCCAGACATGTAGCTGAGTTATTCTTTCAAGGAATAGTTCGGTTGCATGGAATTCCGAGAACCATTGTTTCAGATCGCGACGTCAAATTTTTGAGTTACTTTTGGAAGACATTGTGGTCCCGCCTCGGCACAAAACTGTTGTTTTCGACTACAAGTCATCCACAGACGGATGGTCAGACGAAGTCACCAACCGCACCGTTGGCAATCTCCTTAGGGCGTTAATTCAGAAGAATCTCAAATGTTGGGAAGAAATCTTGCCGATTGCAGAGTTTGCATACAACCAAACCAAGCACTCCTCAACAGGGTTCTGTCCATTTGAAGTTGCCTACGGCTTTACTCTTTTGACGGTGATGGATCTCATCCCTTTGCCGCTAAAGGAACAGGTTAATCTCGATGGTGCAAAGAAAGCTGAAACTGTGCAGTGCATACATGCCAAAGTTCGAGCTAATCTGGAGAAGACATACGCCAAAGCCGCCGCCAATGCAAACCAACGGCGCAAGGCTGTGAACTTTGAACCAGGCGACTGGGTTTGGGTTCACATGAGGAAGGAACGATTCCCTGCTGCAAGAAGGACCAAACTCCATCCAAGGGGCGATGGACCTTTTCAGATCGTTTCCAAGATTGGGCCTAACGCCTATAGACTTGATTTACCAGGTGAGTATGGTGTTAGTTCTTCCTTTAATGTTGCTGACTTGTCTCCTTTTACTCATTAACAGGGTGCTGATTTGAGGTCAAATCCTTTTCAACCGGGAGAGGATGATGAGGGCATCCAAAGTCAGCAACAAGTCAAGATGCAAGTGATTCCGGAGAAGCTGAGGAGGTTCGAGTTCTACATCGAGGTCCAACAATGCTTCAAGATCCAAGCCCATATCAGAGGGATCCACTTGTAGACATCACTGGGCCAATGATCAGAAGCAGAGCGAAGAAGGTTCGAGATGCACTCAACAACCTTGTTCAAGCTTGCCATCAGGACGCTCAGTTAATTGTAGAAGCCAACGCCTTGACGCAGAAAGAAGGAAATGTTCAAATTGCAACTCTTCTAACCATTCTTGAAGAAGAGGCGCAATTCAGCACTTCCCATTAAAGAAGAATGCTGTTTCTTGAAGTTCTTGAAGATGCCGGGAGGTTCTTGGACTTTAAAGAAACAATTATTAAAGTTCCCTACAATTTGGGCAGACCCAAACTCATGGAGACCAGCCCACAAGTTTCGGCCAGCCCAAGGAGTCCACAAGAAGCCGCACGGCCAAGCCCACAAAGCAAGCCCACACGGCTCCTTAAAATTAATTAGGGATTTTCTTTTAATTAATTAAGTTGTTTCTTTTAATCTTTTAAGTTAGTTTCCAAAAAGGGTTCCTTCTTGTTCTTCTTTTTGGGAGTAGGAATTTTATTCTTTTCCTTATTCTTTCTTGTAAAATTCGGCAATCACCCAATAAGGAGGTGACCGAATTCTTCTTTCCTTTTTCTTACCATTCTCACTTCTTTCTGGGTTTGGTATTGTAAAAGAAATTAACCTCTTGGTTAATTTCCAATTCTATTTCTTTTCTTTTTCTACTTCTTGTATTATTTTCGGCTATCCTGCACCTATAAATAGGGGCCGAATTCCTTCAATAAAACTTAAGCATTCAGATCATAAAAACTATTAGTTTGAGTGCCATCCCTTTATTGCTTTATGTATTTGCATGTTGTAGTTTACATAATTGCATGAAACTTAGCTAATTAGGTTATTTGCTCTACCTAATTAATTCGCATGTTTCAATCTCTTTCTTACACTTGGTTCGGGTATAAAACAAAATTAGCTTAGGTTAGCTTCTCTTTGTTTCTCTTAGTTTCGAAAGTAAGTTAGAGAATTATACGAGCTACGCTACTTAATCACAAGGTCCTTGGCAACTTAATCCGCATGTGTACAACCGTCCACATCACATAGTAGTAACTTCGCCAGCAAATTGTTAAAGCCCCGGTTCTTCTTGGTCTTTGAATTCTTGTTCTTGTTCCGTTTCCTCATTTTCTCCCTTAGCGTGTCCTCGGCCCATGTGAACATTTTCTCTCTCGTGTTCCATTGCCTGTTCCTACAATAGGTCAACAAACGTTAAGGTTTTCTAACTAAGTTATTTATCTTCATAATTCTATCTTTTGGGATGCTAACTCTAGGTACTAAAAGAAAAATCTTAATTATACAAGAAATTTATGAGATAAGTTGGGGGAAAAACAATCATAACTTTCATTTTGAACAAAACAAACACAACTCATCTTATTGTCCCTACACTACTGTAAATTTTTATAGCATACATAATTTAAATATACAAGTTTCTTTCTTGCCTAATTTCTTGTCCTAAAGACTTTCTGACGTATCTGCTTCATAGCCGGAAGAGCGGCCTGAAACTCTAATGCCTTGATCAACCGAGTCCGGGCTTTCTACTGGTACTGATCCTTTTGCAATTTTGAAATTCTTTTCAACTCTTCTTAGCTCCGTATGGATCCAAGAATGAAGTACCTATGTATTTGATTTTACATTTTCTATATTCTCTCGGGCAGGATTTATCAGCGCTATAGTGGTCCATTCAGAAATATGGCTACAGGCCATATCCATTAAGGCTTCTTTATTATGAGGACATCCCGATCGTAGCTAGGAAGGGACTTCTAGTTTCACATCCTGCCCCAATGTTGATCGAAGGAATAGATCCTTATCACAGGTATCCTTCAATTAATGTCATTGGACCAATGACTAGACGGCGTCAGAAGATAGTTAGCAAGGCCCTATGGGCACCTGCCAGCATCAGCCCTTTTTAAGCCCAGGAAGGCTAGGCCTCTCAACTGCACTTGAAGGACAAGGAGGGTCAACCCCTAGTCATACGATAAGAATTGAGGCCTCTCTCGTGAAGCCCACTTCACGAGACCCCTACAAATCCACCAACTCATGCTCCATCAACACTGAGCTAACCCATCAGTATCCAAACTTCACAAGTTGACCTAACACCATTGTAGCTCACAGGCTGTGACTCAGAGGACCGCAACCGCAGGCTGCCCACGATCACAACCTGCAGCATCCTGGACCCGCGCACATCGCAGGCCCAATCCGCAGGGTTTCCCCTATGGATTGCGCATCCCAAGAGTCAGAGAAGGAATTGATTTGCATATTACCTATTTCCTTTTCCTATAATAATTCTAGTTAAATTAAGTTACCTAATTTGGTTCCAACTTAATTTAATCTAATAGTTTTCCCTTTTTATTCTAGTTTCCTTTTTCTTTTTCAACTTGAATTTGGATTTACTTCTAGTTACCAAATTCAAGCTTTCCTCTTCAAATAATAATAGGAAATTTAGGTACCCTTTCCAGGGTTATAACTGAATTTCCTTATCCTTGATTTCATGTTCTTTTTGAATTCAAGTTGTAATAAGGAACTAACTCTCATTAGTTTTCAATTAGTTTTTGATTCCTTTTGTAACTCCTAGAGTTCTAGAATTCGCACCTCTCACATATAAATAGAGGGGTCGACTTCTGAGTTTCGGAAGAGTTAATGAATTGAGTTATAGGTATATCCTTCCTTTAATTCTCCATCTTTTTTTTATTATTGTGCTTGTTAATATTTTGTATGATTTATTAGGCAAGTTCCAAATTTAGAAGTTTTATAGGTTATTGCTTCGCCTATAATCCTATTATTCACCCTCTTAAAATCAATCTAGTTAGGAATAAACGTATCTAGTCTCGCCTACGCTAGAGGGTCATTTTTTGAGTTCAAGAGAGTAATTGTGATCTTCATTGTTTGATATTCCTTGGCGCTTAAAATCTTCCACTTTGCGAGTTCTCAAAAACTGCTCACATAAAGTGATGTGGACCAAGGTACACATGCGGATGAATTGCCAAGGAAAGTCTGATCAATTGGCGTAGCTCGTATAGATTCTTTACTTACCCGAAATCCAGATAACAAAAATAAACTAACCTAAGCTAATTTACTTAAAGAATTCGAACCAAGTAAGAAAAGAGTTGAAACATGTGATTTTAATTAGGTAGAGCAAATAACCTAATTAAGCTAAGTTTCATGCAATATATAAATTACAGCATGCAAAATACATAAAGCAATAAAGGGAGAGTACTCAAACTAATAGTTTTAAGATCTGAATACTTGTTTATTAATTTCGTGGATGCCCCTATTTATAGGTATAGGGGTATCCAAATTACAATAGGAAAAGAAAAACTGAAAGCAACGAAAGTGGAAACCAATCAGAATTGGATTTTCCTTACAAACCAAGTCCTAAATGAACAAGGACAATGGTGAACGAATTAAGTCACCTTTATATGATTAGGTGGACGAAATTCTACCCTATTTAGACTAGGAAAACAATTAAAATTGGAAACCAATCAAGAGATTGATTTCTTACAAACCCAAAACCTAAAGGAACTAGGTTCTGGAAGTTGCTGAATTTGTCTTCCATATGGATATGGTTATGGACGAAATTCACACTTAAAATAAGTAGGAAATAAATATAAATCCTATCCAAAAAGGGAGATCAAGAAGGGATCTTTTTTGGAAACTAATAAACTAAGGGCAAAATAGGGAACATGCACAAACCCTTATTTTCCCCCAAACCCTAAACCTTACTTTCGCGAACCCTAATGGACTAGGCCTTCGTGTGGGCTTCTTGATGGGCTGGCCGACTTGATGATGTGGAATGGACTCCATGGATTGGGTCGGCCCAATTGTTGATGGCGCATGATGGAATGGTGTAGGGAGCTTCCGGAATCTTCTGGAATCTCCCGGAATCATTTCAGAATCAAGATTTTCAAGATTCTTCAAGATTCTGCAAAATATGAAATTCGAGATTTTCAAGAAAATCAAGAACCTCAAGAAATGTCTCTTTAAAGTCCAAGAACCTTCCGACGTCTTCAAGAACTTCAAGAAACAGCCTTCTCTTCATTGTGGAATGGGGAATTGCGCCTCTTCTTCAAGAATTGTAAGGAGAGTTGCAATTTGAACCTTTCCGGCTTTCTTCTCCAAGGCGTTGGCTTCTACTATCAATTGAGCATCCTGTCGGCAAGCTTGTACAAGGTTGTTGAGAGTCTCTTGAACCTTCTTTGCTCTGCTTCTTGTCATTGGCCCAATGATATCTACAAGTGGATCCCTTTGATATGGACTTGGATCCTGAAGCATTGTTGGGCCTCGGTGTAGAACCCGAAGCTCCTCAGCTTCTCTGGACTCACTTTTCTGTGGACTTGTCGATGGACTTGGGATGCCCTCGTCATCCCCTCCCGGTTGAAAAGGATTTTACCTCAAATCTTCATCCTGTTCATAAGTAAACGGAGACAAGTCAGCAACAATTAAATGAAGTACTAACACCATACTCACCTGGCAAATCAAGCTTGTAAGCATTAGGCACTATCTTGGACACGATTTGAAAAGGCCCATCGCCTCGGGGATGGAGTTTCGTCCTCCTTGCAGCAGGGAATCGTTCCTTCCTCATGTGAACCCAAACCCAGTCGCCTGGTTCAAAGTTCACAGCCTTGCGCCGTTGGTTTGCATGGGCGGCGGCTCTGGCGTAATTTTTCTCAAGGTTGGCCCGAACCTTGGCATGCAGGCGTTTGACGGTTTCAGCCTTCTGGGCGCCATCGAGATTAACCTGTTCCTTTAGCGGCAAAGGGATGAGATCCATAACCGTCAAAGGAGTGAAGCCGTAGGCAACTTCGAATGGACAGAACCCTGTTGAGGAGTGCTTGGTGCAGTTGTAGGCAAACTCTGCAACCGGTAAGATTTCTTCCCAACGTTTGAGATTCTTCTATATTAAAGCCCGAAGTAGATTGCCAACGGTGCGGTTAGTGACTTCCGTCTGACCATCCGTCTGGCGATGACTTGTAGTCGAAAACAGTAGTTTTGTGCCGAGGCGTGACCACAAAGTCTTCCAAAAGTAACTCAGAAACTTGACGTCGCGATCAGACACAATAGTGCGCGGAATACCATGAAGCCGAACTATCCCCTGAAAGAACAAGTCCGCAACATGTTTGGCATCATCTGATTTCTTGCAAGGAATAAGTGAGCCATCTTAGAAAAGCGATCGACTACGACAAATAAGGAGTCATTACCTCTTTGCGTCCTCGGAAGACCTAGAATAAAATCCATTGAAATGTCAGTCCAAGGTAAAGAAGGAATAGGTAAAGGCGTGTAAAGTCCATGAGGCTTAGATGTAGATTTAGCTTTTAAACAATTAATGCAACGAGTGCAAACATGCTGTACATCTTTTCGCATATGAGGCCAATAAAAATGTTCCTGTAACACATCAAGTGTCTTATGTACACCAAAATGACCCATAAGTCCCTCATTGTGAGCTTCACGAACCAGTAATTCCCTATAGAACTACGAGGGATGCACAACCTATGTTCCCTAAACAAGAAACCATCCTGTCTATAGTACTTATTGAATGCACCAGATTCACATGCTTGATATAAAGTAGCAAAATCACTATCAGAAGCATACAAATCCTTTAGATATGCAAATCCAAGCAAAGAATGATCTAAAATAGCCAAAATTTCATACCTGCGAGATAGAGCGTCAGCAACCAAATTATCTTTCCCTTTCTTATATTTAATAATGTAAGGAAAAGTTTCAATAAAATTAACCCATGTAGCATGACGTCTATTTAACTTACTCTGTCCCTTTAAGTGTTTAAGGGACTCTGATCACTGTGAACAACAAATTCCTTGGCCATTAAATAATGTGACAAAGTCTCGAAAGCACGGACCACTGCATAGAGCTCCTTATCGTAAGTTGGATAATTTAAGGCAGCTCCCTTCAACTTCTCACTGAAATAGGCGTTGGCTTGCCTTCCTGCATCAAAACTACGCCAATGCCTATACCTGATGCATCACACATTAGTTCAAAGACTTTATCAAAATCAGGTAATGCTAAAACAGGTGCATGAGTGAGATCATGCTTAAGAACCGTAAAGGCGTTTTCCTGAGCTTGCCCCCACACGAACGGAACATTCTTCTTGCACAAATTGTTTAGAGGTGCTGCCTTTGTGGAAAAGTCCTTCACAAACCGTCGGTAAAATCCAGCCAAACCGTGGAAAGACCTTACCTGTGCAGCCGAGGTTGGTGTAGGCCACTCCCTAATGGCTTTCACCTTGGCGTCGTCAACTTTGACACCAGCTTTAGAGACCACAAAACCGAGAAACACAACTTCCTCAACACAGAAGGTACATTTCTTCATATTGGCATACAATTTATTAGCACGTAATTCAAATAATACCAAGCGACTATGTTCTACATGCGATTTCATGTCTCTGTAATAGATTAAGATATCATTAAAATAAACCACAACAAATTTTCCTATGAACTTTCTAAGCACATGATTCATTAATCACATAAAAGTACTAGGTGCATTTGTTAGACCGAAGTGCATTACTAACCACTCATACAAACCAAACTTAGTTTTAAAAGCAGTTTTCCATTCATCCCCCTCCCTCATGCGAATTTGATGATAGCCCTGTGTAAGATCTATTTTAGTGTAAATCGTTGAGCCATACAAGTCTTCTAACATGTCATCAAGCCTAGGGATAGGATGTCTATACTTGATTGTTATCTTATTAACAACTCTACAATCAACACACATTCTCCATGTACCATCTTTCTTAGGGACAAGAATTACAAGTATAGCACAAGGACTACGTGATTCCCTTACCTGACCGTTAGCCAAAAGCTTGTCGATCTGCTTCTGCAATTCCTTCGTTTCCTCTGGATTTGCTTTGTAGGCAGGTCGATTTGGAATAGATGCGCCAAGTATGAAGTCGATTTGATGTTCAATCCCACGCAGATGCGGCAATCCCTGCGGCAGCTCTCCTGGAAAGACATCGTTGTATTCCTGCAACAAATAATCAACTTCTATAGAAATATCCCGAGGGATATCTTTAGGGTTAGCACAAGTATCTTTACATACTAAAACTAGTACACAACCTTTGTTACCTAACACCTGTTCTATTTCCCCCACTGTAGCGAAAAAGCTACTTCTAACTTCTTCCTGATTAGGCTTATCAGAGTTCGCCTTACTACCCATTACAAGTTCTTTCCCTTTCCCCTTATCTAGGCACTTTCCAGCTTCCCATTTGGAGAGGGCGTCCTTCATTCGGATTGCTTCTGAACG
Organism: Leptodermis oblonga; assembly: GCA_016801395.1. Classification (NCBI taxonomy): domain Eukaryota; kingdom Viridiplantae; phylum Streptophyta; class Magnoliopsida; order Gentianales; family Rubiaceae; genus Leptodermis; species Leptodermis oblonga. Next base: position 22,376,385 of record CM028759.1, on the reverse strand, counting down.
CACTTCATTAGGTGGTATTGGTAGGAACGTGTGGATCTTGCCCTCCTGGCAGACCGAGTAAGTGTTGGCGACCCTATCATGCGTTGCCTTCAAGTCGAAGAGCCATGGGCGTCCGAGCAGAATGTGACAAGCCTCCATTGGCAGAACATCACATAAAACAGTGGATTCGAACTTCCCGATAGCATATGGTACGCTTACCTGCTTGGTGACTCTGTAGCCATCTGAGCTGTCGAGCCATTGGAGCCGATAAGGACGTGGATGATTGAGTATGGGGAGGTTCAACTTTTCGACCATATATTCACTGGCCACATTTGTGCAACTCCCTCCATCAATGATCAGAACACACAACTTCCCATTGACCTTAGTCCTGGCGTGGAAGATGTTTGTCCGTTGAGACGTATCCTGGACAGCAGCTGTAGTCAAGGTGCGAGTAACAAAGTTCTGATTAGGATCTTCTTCGATGAACTCAAATTGCTCAACCGGTACAGACGTAGTGCTGTCAGTTAACTCCGACAAGGGGTTAACAGTTTGATTTTCTTCATCCACTTCGGAAATGTACTCACCATCTTGCCCCAATAAGACCTTCCGGATTTATAGGACAATCACGCATGTAGTGGCCACGGCCTGAGCACTTGTGGCAAGTGACATTGCTGATGGATTGCCGAGGTGTTGATGGCGTTCTGGATTGTGAAGAAGACGAGGTGGTGGCGGGGACTATAACCTTCCTTTCTGACGTGAACGGCTTCTTTGCTGGTGGAGAGTAAACCGGATTCTTTTTCCAAGCTGGTGGGGCGCTGGTAGGCGTCCGGACGGGTGGAACTGTCTTCAGGTATTCCTCCATGACCCGAGCTTTGTGCAACATGTCCGTCAAAGTTGTTGCATTCTGAAGTTCAACGGCTAAAGCTATACCCCTGTTTAGGCCATTAAGAAAATGAGCCATCGAAGCAGCCTCATCTTCCTGTACATCTGCCCTAATTTTTGCCATTTCTAACTTTCTATAATTTTCTATACAATTCTCTAAAATAATAATCAGGAACAAAAGTTCTACGCATGGAAGTAGTCAAATCATACCAAGTTAGAGGCGGAGCACGGGCCCGCATGGGAGGCGTATTCCTTCGTTGGTCCATCTCTTGATTCCACCAGACCAGGGCATAGTCCGTTAAATGTACCACCGCGAGTGGGACCTTCTTTTGTTCTGAGAGCGCATGAAGCTCGAAGATGCGCTCCATCTTCATCTCCTAGTCTAGGTAATCCTCCGGATTCGTACCACCGGTGAAGGGTGGAACAGTCGTTTTGCATTGACTGAGACCCTCGAAAGGCTTGGCAGCGGCATTGTTGTCATTGGCAGGGGTGTCCTCCTCTGACTCCGTACGCCTTTGTTCTCGTTCGGTCCGCAAGTCAGCAACCTCCTCCGTGAGGGTAGCAAATCGCGCAGAGAGTTGCGCTATCGCAGCCAGTATTTGCTCACTTCCCAAAGGGACAGAAGCACCTCCTGACATTGGTTATAGGCGAAAATCTGTCTGCTAAGAACAAGGAGAAATGAGTAGTAACCTTACCCTCTTGTCCCCCAAGTGTATCCCACCTAACAGCTACACACAAACCAGTGTTTCACTCTAGGGTGGCGCCCTTATAGTATATTCACTCAAGCCTTTTTCCACTCTACCTCCCGGTATTGACAAATGTATAAGGGAAACAGTAAGTCACACACACCAATGATACTTAAGGAAAAAGCACAAATTTTTGAAAAATAGATACTTGGTTCTATTTTGGAGTTAAAAAATCTTTTCGCAAACGATATTTGTAATATAGTTCAGATAAGAGGTACACAACAAGGAAATTTCGGGGTGAAGCCCTCAAATTTCAGAAAAGATGGGTGTGTACGATGACAAAATCCAAACTATAATTCAAGAGTAAACGTTCAGGTAGCTTGAAAAGATACAACTAGCAGTTGAAAGGAGGGCAATTCAAGAATTGAATTGAATCAAAAAAATAAGCAGAGTTGAACAACTTTAAGAAAGTCCTAAAACTAACCAAAGAAGAGATCACCAACCCAATAGGTAATCAAAGAAACCAATCCCAGTAAATTATCAATTCTTTCAATAAGCAGATAACCCAATTACGAATTTTAAAAGCCCCCTAGTGGCAGAAAAATTCCTCAAAATTTCAGTGTGGTGCTGTGGGGTGATGAGGGCATCCAAAGTCACGCAACAAGTCAAGATGCAAGTGATTCCGGAGAAGCTGAGGAGGTTCGAGTTCTACATCGAGGCCCAACAATGCTTCAGGATCCAAGCCCATATCAAAGGGATCCACTTGTAGACATCACTGGGCCAATGACCAGAAGCAGAGCGAAGAAGGTTCGAGATGCACTCAACAACCTTATTCAAGCTTGCCATCAGGACGCTCAGTTGATTGTAGAAGCCAACGTGATGAGGATATCCAGAGCTAAAACAACACACATTATGAGTCAGAAAGATGGACGCCAAATGGAAGCCCACGCCTTGGAGGAAAATGGAGGAAATGTGCAAATTGCGAATCTTCTACAAATCTTTGAAGAAGAAACGCAAATCATCAAATCCTAATAAAGAAGAAGGCTGTTTCTTGAAGTCTTGAAGATGCTGGGAGGTTCTTGGACTTAAGAGAAACAAATTAATAAAGTTCCCTATAATTTGGGCCGACCCAAAACTCATGGACCAGCCCACAAGTTTTCGGCCAGCCCAAGGAGTCCACAAGGGAAGCCGCACGGCCCATTCAAGGAGAAAGCCCACACGGCCAGCCCAAGGAGAAGCCACACGGTTTTAGGGATTGTTTTCAGATTTTAATTAAGTTATTTTATTTTAAGTTAGTTTCCAAAAAGGGTTTCCTTATTCTTTTTGGGAGTAGGATTTTTATTCTTTTCCTACTTGTTTTCTAATTAGCTTTCCTTCTTGTTTTGGTACTTGTAATTTCGGCAATCACCCATTATGAGGTGACCGAATTTTTGTTGCCTTTTCTTACCATTCCTACTTCTTTCCGGGTTTGGTAATTGTACAAGAAATTAACCTCTTGGTTAATTTCCAATTCTAGTTCTTTTCTTTTTCTAATTCTTGTACTAATTTTCGGCCACCCTCACCTATAAATAGGTGACCAAAACTTCAATAATATTTAGAGTATTTCAGATTAAAAACTTAGTGTTTGAAGTACCTCATTTTATTGCTTTATGTATTTGCATGTCGTAGTTTACATAATTGCATGAAACTTAGCTAATTAGGTTCTTGCTCTGCCTAGTTATTCGCATGTTTCACACCTCTTTCTTGCACTTGGTTCGAATTTATAAACAAGTTGGTCAGGATAGTTTTTCCTTTGTTTTATCAAATCCGAACGTGAGTTAAAGGTTTTGTAAGAGCTTGTCACTTAATCACAAGGTCCTTGGCAACATTATCCGCATGTGTACAACTGTCCACATCACAACGCCTAGAAGCAGAAAGAAGGAAATGTTCAAATTGCAACTCTTCTAACCATTCTTGAAGAAGAGGTGCAATTCAGCACTTCCCATTAAAGAAGAAAGCTGTTTCTTGAAGTTCTTGAAGATGCCGGAAGGTTCTTGGACTTAAAGAAAAATTAATAAAATTCCCTACAATTTGGGCCGACCCAAACTAATGGAGACAAGCCCACAAGTGTCGGCAAGCCCAAGGAGTCCACAAGAAGCCGCACGGCCAAGCCCACAAAGCAAGCCCACACGGCTCCTTAAAATTAATTAGGGATTTTCTTTTAATTAATTAAGTTGTTTTTTTAATTCTTTTAAGTTAGTTTCCAAAAAGGGTTCCTTCTTGTTCTCCTTTTTGGGAGTAGGAATTTTATTATTTTCCTTATTCTTCTTCTAAAATTCGGCAATCACCCAATAAGGAGGTGACCGAATTTTTCTTTCCTTTTTCTTACCATTCCTACTTCTTTCCGGGTTTGGTATTGTAAAAAAAATTAACCTCTTGGTTAATTTCCAATTCTACTTCTTTTCTTTTTCTACTTCTTGTATTATTTTCGGCTATCCTAAACCTATAAATAGGGGCCGAATTCCTTCAATGAAACTTAAGTATTCAGATCATAAAACTTAGTGTTTTGAGTACCCTACTTTTATTGCTTTATGTATTTGCATGTTGTAGTTTACATAATTGCATGAAACTTAGCTAATTAGGTTACTTGCTCTGCCTAATTATTCGCATGTTTCAATCTCTTTCTTACACTTGGTTCGGCTATAAAACAAAATTAGCTTAGGTTAGTTTCTCTTTGTTTCTCTTAGTTTCGAAAGTAAGTTAGAAAATTATACGAGCTACGCTACTTAATCACAAGGTCCTTGGAACCTTAATCCGCATGTGTACAACCGTCCACATCAATTGGTATCAGAGCTAAGGAGTGATTTCGTGGCTGGAGGAGGTCGAAGTAACCCGACCAAATCTTAATCAGGTGTTTTCTTTTCCTTGCTAGTCTTGATTATTCTTGAAATTCTTGGATTAGAACTCATCTTCTTGGGGAAATTTTTTTTCTTTCAAGCTTTGAATTTTCGGATTCTGGTACTGTTTTCATATCTTGAAAAACCAAAAATTCTTTAAATAAAATCGGGTTTTAGAAATTCAAAGTTAGGGTTCGGTTTTGGCTTTCATTAAGGGGTTCGGTTTTGGCTTCCATTCAGGGGTTCGGTTTTGGCTTCTATTAGGGTTTTGGTTTTTTCAATTGTAAACCCTAAACCCTAAACCCTAACCCTAAACCCTAAACCCTAAACCCTAACCCTAAACCCTAACCTAGGGTTTCGGTTTTCAGTTCGGTTTTCTGTTTTGGTTTTTCAGTTTTGGGTTTTGCCTACAAACTTGGGTTTTGGTTTTTGCTCATCCTAAGGGTTTTGGTTTCAGTTGTAATTGCTGGGTTTTGCGACTTAATTCTACCCCTCTTGTGCTGTTCTGGTTGAAAATTGTGAGTTTTTGCGGTTGATGTTAAGCAGCTCACTTTGTTTGCGCATTATAAATTGCATGCTCTAGTTTTGGATACTTTCTTTTGAATTCTAGAAAATATAGTGAATTCTTGATTTCGTATCCTTGTGCTGCTAATATTATCCCTGGGAATAGGTTAGTAAGTCAAAAATTGAACTTTGCTAGCCCTAGGGTTTTCATACTTGAAATCGCATAATTGCTTAAGGTTTCGGCCTCTTAGGGGTTTTTTTACAATCGCAATTTGGGGACTGTTTTGCATATTGAAAGAATTAATAATTTGCGGGGATTGGTTTCTTGATTGCCTATTGGGTGGGTGATCTCTTCTTTGGGTAGTTTTAGAACTTTCCTGAAGTTGTTTTAACTCTGCTTATTTTCTTTGATTCTATTCAATTTTGAATTGCCCTGCTTTCAACTGCCTTGTTATCTTTTCGTGTGCCTGAACGTTTGCTCTTACATTATAGTTTGGATTTTGTCATCGTGCACACTCATCTTTTCTGAAATTTGAGGGCTTAACCCGAAATTTCCTGTTGTGTACTTCACATCTGAACTATATTATAAACTATCGTTTTTCGAAAAGATTTTTCAAAATAGAACCAAGTGTCTATTTTTGCGAAAATTTGCTTCTTTCTTAAGTGTCATTGCTTTTGTGTGAATTACTGCTTGCCTTATACATTTATCAATACTGGGAGGTAGGGTGGAAAAAGGCTTGAGTGCACATATTATACAGGGCGCCACCCTAGAGTGAAACACAGGGTTGTGTGTAGCTGTTAGGTGGGATACACTTGGGGGAACAAGGGGGTAAGGTTACTACTCATTTTTCCTTGTTCTTAGCAGACAGGTTTTCGCTTCTTTTAACTGATGTCAGGTGGAGGTGCTCCTAACCCTTTGGGGAACGAGCAAATCCTGGCTGCAATTGCGCAACTCTCCGCGCGATTTGCTACACTCACGGAGGAAGTCGCCGAACTAAGGACTGAACGGGAACAACGGCGCACAGAGTCGGATGATGATACGGCCGGCCCTGACACCAATGCTGCTCAGCCCTTCGCGGGTCTCAGTCAATGCAAAACGACTGTTCCACCCTTTGCCGGCGGCACAAATCTAGAGGATTACTTAGACTGGGAGATGAAGATGGAGCGCATCTTTGAACTTCATGCGATCCCAGAACACAAGAAGGTCCAGCTCGCAGTAGTACATTTCACAGACTATGCCCTAATCTGGTGGAATCAACAGCAGGACCAGCGCAGGAATACGCGTCCAATGCGAGCACGTCCGTCGCCTCTCTCTTGGTTTGATTTGACTACATCTATGCGTCGAACTTTTGTGCCAGATTACTATTTTAGAGAATTGTATAGGAAATTACACACTCTTGTACAAGATTCTTTGTCTGTAGATGAATATTTTCGAAAATTAGAGATGGCTAAAATTAGGGCTAATGTACAGGAAGATGAGCCCGCATCAATGGCTCGTTTTCTTAATGGTTTAAACAGGGGTATAGCTTTAGCTGTTGAATTGTAGAATGCCACAACTCTGACAGACATGCTGCATAAAGCTCGGGTCATGGAGGAGTACCTGAAGTCAGTTCCACCAATCCGGACGCCTACCAGCGCCCCACCGCCTTGGAGAAAGAATCCGGTATATTCTCCACCAGCAAAGAGGCCGATCCAGTCAGAGAGAAAAGCTATAGTTCCGTCGCCACCCCTTCTTCATCCCAAGCGAAGACGCCATCAACTCCCAGACAGTCCATCAGCAACGTTACTTGCCACAAATGCTCAGGCCGTGGCCACTACATGTGTGATTGTCCCAACATCCGGAAGGTATTATTGGGCCAAGATGGTGAGTACATTTCAGAGGACGATGAAGAAGAACCAGCCGTTAACCCCTCACAGGAGTTAACTGACAGCACTCCGTCTGCACTAGTGGAGCAATTCGAGTTCATAGAGGAGGATCCGAATCAGAACTTGGTTACTCGCACTCTGACTACAGTTGCTGTCCCAGACACAACTCAACAGGCAAACATCTTCCACGGCAGAACTAAGGTAAATGGAAAGTTGTGTGTTCTGATAATTGATGGAGGAAACTGCACGAATGTAGCTAGTGAATACATGGTTGACAAGCTGAAGCTTCCTGTTATCAATCATCCACGTCCTTATCGGCTACAATGGCTCGACAGCTCAGACGGCTACAGAGTCACGAAGCAGGTAAGCATACCATACGCTATCGGTAAGTTCGAATTCACTGTTTTATGTGATGTTCTGCCAATGGAGGCTTGTCACATTCTACTCGGACGACCATGGCTCTTTGACCTGAAGGCAACACATGATGGGGTTGCCAACACTTACTCGGTCTGCCAGGAGGGCAAGATCCACACGTTCCTACCCATGCCACCTCACGAAGTGCGATCCAAAGCTGTTCGAATCAAGGATGCAATCGCCGCTTGGGGAGCTGAAAAACGCCAAGAGAAGGGTAAGGGGAAAGAGCTTGTAAAGGGTAGTATGGCGAACTCTGATAAGCCTGATCAGGACAAAGTTAGAAATAGTTGTTTTGCTACTAAGGGAGAGATAGGTCAAGTGTTAGACAACAATGATGATGTACTGGTTTTAGTATGTAAAGACAATTGTGCTAACCCTGACGATATCCCTTGGGATATCCCTATAGAAGTCAATTCTTTGTTGCAGGAATTCAAGGATGATTTTCCAGACGAGTTGCCGCAGGGTCTGCCACCACTTCGAGGAATTGAACATCAAATTGACTTCATTCCTGGTGCACCAATTCTGAACAGACCTGCCTACAAAGCAAATCCGGAGGAAACAAAGGAGTTGTAAAGACAAATAGACAAGCTGCTCACGAATGGTCAGGTAAGGGAATCTCTAAGTCCTTGTGCTGTACCTGTTATTCTAGTCCCTAAGAAAGACAGTACTTGGAGGATGTGTGTTGATTGTAGAGCTGTAAATAAGATAACAATCAAGTATAGGCACCCTATCCCTTGGCTTGATGACATGTTAGAAGATTTGCATGGTTCCACAATTTACACGAAAATAGATCTTACACAGGGCTATCATCAAATTCGCATGAGGGAGGGGGACGAATGGAAAACCACTTTTAAGACTAAGTTTGGTTTGTATGAGTGGTTAGTCATGCCCTTTGGCCTAACAAATGCACCTAGTACTTTCATGAGATTAATGAATCATGTGCTTAGAAAGTTTATAGGTAAATTTGTTGTTGTGTATTTTGATGATATTCTGATCTATTCTAAAGACTTCAAATCGCATGTTGAACATCTTTGTTTGGTTTTGATTGAATTACGTGCTAATCAATTGTATGCCAAGATGCAAAAATGTACTTTTTGTGTTTCGGAGGTTGTTTTTCTCGGTTTTGTAGTCTCTGCAGAAGGTGTCAAAGTTGATGATGCCAAGGTTAAAGCCATTAGGGATTGGCCGCAACCAACTTCGGCCGCACAGGTCCGGTCATTCCACGGATTGGCTGGATTCTACAGACGGTTTGTGAATGATTTTTCCACAAAGGCCGCGCCTCTCAATGATCTGTGCAAGAAGAACACGCCATTTGTGTGAGGGCAGGCTTAGGAAAACGCCTTTACTGTTTTAAAGCATGATCTCACGCATGCACCTGTTTTAGCATTACCTGATTTTGATAAAGTGTTTGAACTAATGTGTGATGCCTCAGGTGTTTGAATTGGCGCAATTTTAATGCAAGAAATAAAGCCAATCGCCTTTTTCAGTGATAAGCTAAAGGGGGCTGCCTTGAATTATCCAACCTACGACAAGGAGCTCTACGCAGTTGTCCGCGCATTTGAGACTTGGTCGCATTATTTGATGGCTAAAGAATTTGTTGTTCATAGTGATCATGAGTCTCTTAAGCATTTAAAATGACAGAATAAATTGAATAGACGTCATGCCAAGTGGGTTAACTTTATTGAATCTTTTCCTTACATTATTAAGTATAAGAAAGGTAAAGATAATTTAGTTGCTAACGCTCTATCTCGCAGGTATGAAATTCTGGCTGTTTTAGATCATTCTTTGCTAGGATTTGCATATCTCAAAGATTTATATGCTTGTGATGTTGATTTTTCAGATATATATAAAGCATGTGAATCTGGTGCATTCCATAAGTACTATCGACAGGATGGTTTTCTGTTTAAGGAAAATAGGTTATGCATCCCTCGTAGTTCTGCTAGGGAATTACTGGTTCGTGAAGCTCATAGTGGGGGTCTTATGGGTCATTTTGGTGTGTATAAAACACTTGAACTGTTTCATGAGCACTTTTATTGGCCGCATATGAGGAGGGATGTACATCATGTTTGAACTCGTTGCATTAATTGTTTGCAAGCTAAATCTACATATAAACCCCATGGACTTTACACGCCTTTGCCTGTACCTTCTGTACCTTGGACTGACATTTCTATGGATTTTATTCTAGGTCTTCCGAGGATGCAGAAAGGTAATGACTCTTTATTTGTCATTGTTGATCGATTTTCTAAAATGGCACATTTTATTCCTTGCAGGAAGTCAGAAGATGCCAGACATGTAGCTGAGTTATTCTTTCAAGGGATAGTTCGGTTGCATGGAATTCCGAGAACAATTGTGTCCGATCGCGACGTCAAATTTTTGAGTTACTTTTGGAAGACTTTGTGGTCCCGCCTCGGCACAAAACTGTTGTTTTCGACTACAAGTCATCCACAGACGGATGGTCAGACGGAAGTCACTAACCGCACCGTTGGCAATCTCCTTAGGGCGTTAATTCAGAAGAATCTAAAGCGTTGGGAAGACATCTTGCCGGTTGCAGAGTTTGCATACAACCGAACTAAGCACTCCTCAACAGGGTTCTGTCCATTTGAAGTTGCCTACGGCTTTACTCCTTTGACGTTGATGGATCTCATCCCTTTGCCGCTAAAGGAACAGGTTAATCTCGACGGTGCAAAGAAAGCTGAAACTGTGCAGCGCATACATGCCAAAGTTCGAGCTAATCTGGAGAAGACATAAGCCAAAGCCGCCGCCAATGCAGACCAATGGCGCAAGGCTGTGAACTTTGAACTAGGCGACTGGGTTTGGGTTCACATGAGGAAGGAACGATTCCCTGCTGCAAGAAGGACCAAACTCCATCCAAGGGGCGATGGACCTTTTCAGATCGTTTCCAAGATTGGGCCTAACGCCTACAGACTTGATTTACCAGGTAAGTATGGTGTTAGTTTTTCCTTTAATGTTGCTAACTTGTCTCCTTTTACTCATGAACAGGGTGCTGATTTGAGGTCAAATCCTTTTCAACCGGGAGGGGATGATGAGGGCATCCAAAGTCACGCAACAAGTCAAGATGCAAGTGATTCCGGAGAAGCTGAGGAGGTTCGAGTTCTACATCGAGGCCCAACAATGCTTCATGATCCAAGCCTATATCAGAGGGATCCACTTGTAGACATCACTGGGCCAATGACCAGAAGCAGAGCGAAGAAGGTTCGAGATGCACTCAACAACCTTGTTCAAGCTTGCCATTAGGACGCTCAGTTAATTGTAGAAGCCAACGCCTTGAAGCAGAAAGAAGGAAATGTTCAAATTGCAACTCTTCTAACCATTCTTGAAGACGAGGCGCAATTCAGCACTTCCCATTAAAGAAGAAGGCTGTTTCTTGAAGTTCTTGAAGATGCTGGAAGATTCTTGGACTTAAAGAAACAATTAATAAAATTCCCTACAATTTGGGCCGACCTAAACTCATGGAGACCAGCCCACAAGTTTCGGCCAGCCCAAGGAGTCCACAAGAAGCCGCACGGCCAAGCCCACAAAGCAAGCCCACACGGCTCCTTAAAATTAATTAGGGACTTTCTTTTAATTAATTAAGTTGTTTCTTTAAATCTTTTAAGTTAGTTTCCAAAAAGGGTTCCTTCTTGTTCTCCTTTTTGGGAGTAGGAATTTTATTCTTTTCCTTATTATTCTTGTAAAATTCGGCAATCACCCAATAAGGAGGTGACCGAATTCTTCTTTCCTTTTTCTTACCATTCCTACTTCTTTCCGGGTTTGGTATTGTAAAAGAAATTAACCTCTTGGTTAATTTCCAATTCTACTTCTTTTCTTTTTCTACTTCTTGTATTATTTTCGGCTATCCTACACCTATAAATAGGGGCCGAATTCCTTCAATAAAACTTAAGTATTCAGATCATAAAACTTAGTGTTTTGAGTACCCTCCTTTTATTGCTTTATGTATTTGCATGTTGTAGTTTACATAATTGCATGAAACTTAGCTAATTAGGTTACTTGCTCTGCCTAATTATTCTCATGTTTCAATCTCTTTCTTACACTTGGTTTGGCTATAAAACAAAATTAGCTTAGGTTAGCTTCTCTTTGTTTCTCTTAGTTTCGAAAGTAAGTTAGAGAATTATACGAGCTACGCTACTTAATCACAAGGTCCTTGGCAACTTAATCCGCATGTGTACAACCGTCCACATCATGGGGAGTAGTGGCGATAATCGAACACTATCAACTTTGCATGCACACTAAAAAAAGAAGAAGATTTCCAATGAAGAAAAGCGTCCTCTTTGGTCGTAAAGTGTAGTACTGTGGGGATTAGTGGCGAAAACGAACACTATCAACTTTGCAAGTGCACTTTAAACTGTCGAGAAAACAATCCTTACTCAATAGGTGCCACAAAAAAAAAAAAAAAAACACCAATTTGCGATTTTAAGAAAAAGCCCTAGGGTCAGCAAAGTTCAAGTTTGACTCACTAACCAATTCCCAGGGATAATTTCAGCAGCACAAGGACACAAAATCAAGAATTCAATATATTTTCAAGAATTCAAAACAAGGTATCCGAAACTAGTGCATGCAAATCACAATGTGCAGATAAGTGAGCTGCTTAACATCAGCCGCAAAACTCACCAACGTTAACAAAATCAGCACAAGAGGAGTATAAAAACAGTCGCAAAACCCAGCAATTTAGACGCAAAACAGCAGCACTAAAGTGTCTCTCAAACCCTAGTGTCGCAAAGCAAAGGCGACTAAAAGATTCAACCAACAAACCGAAACCCTAGCTAAGCCAAAACCTGAACCCTAATTTATTTTTAAAGTTCAGAATTTAATTCAATTTTTCAGCAAGGAATTCAAGATTGTAATTTAAGAAAAACAGCCCCAAAGCAGTTCAAGCTTTTCGCAAAAAAAGGCAATTTTAAAACCCTAAGTTGCGTTTTTCAGTACTTTAAAATTTGGTTCAATTTTTCAAGGGAATTTCGATTTTAAGATAGGCTTAAATAGTACCAAGAAACCAAAATTCAAAGCTTGGAAGAAAAAAAAAATTTCCCCCAAGAAGATGCGTTCTAATTCCAAGAATTTCAAGACAAGCAAGACTAACAAGGATTAGAAAACACCTGATAAAGATTTGGTTGGGTTACTTCAACCTTCTCCAGCCACGAAACCAGCCCAAGCTCTGATACCAATTGATGTGGACCAAGGTACACATGCGGAAGAATTGCCAAGGAAAGTCTGATCAAGTGGCGTAGCTCGTATAGACTCTTTACTTACCCGAAATCCAGATAACAAAAATAAACTAACCTAAGCTAATTTACTTAAAGAATTCGAACCAAGTAAGAAAAGAGTTGAAACATGCGATTTTAATTAGGTAGAGCGAATAACCTAATTAAGCTAAGTTTCATGCAATATATAAATTACAGCATGCAAAATACATAAAGCAATAAAGGGAGAGTACTCAAACTAATAGTTTTAAGATCTGAATACTTGTTTATTAATTTTGTGGATGCCCCTATTTATAGGTATAGGGGTATCCAAATTACAATAGGAAAAGAATAACTGAAAGCAACGAAAGTGGAAACCAATCAGAATTGGATTTTCCTTACAAACCAAGTCCTAAATGAACAAGGACAATGGTGAACGAATTAAGTCACCTTTATATGATTAGGTGGACGAAATTCTACCCTATTTAGACTAGGAAAACAATTAAAATTGGAAACCAATCAAGAGATTGATTTCTTACAAACCCAAAACCTAAAGGAACTAGGTTCTGGAAGTTGCTGAATTTGTCTTCCATATGGATATGGTTATGGACGAAATTCACACTTAAAATAGGTAGGAAATAAATATAAATCCTATCCAAAAAGGGAGATCAAGAAGGGATCATTTTTTGAAACTAATAAACTAAGGGCAAAATAGGAAACATGCACAAACCCTTATTTTCCCCCAAACCCTAAACCTTACTTTCGCAAACCCTAATGGACTAGGCCTTGCGTGTGGGCTTCTTAATGGGCTGGCCGACTTGATGATGTGGAATGGACTCCATGGATTGGGTCGGCCCAATTGTTGATGGCGCATGATGGAATGGTGTAGGGAGCTTCCGGAATCTTCTGGAATCTCCCGGAATCATTTTGGAATCAAGATTTTCAAGATTTTCAAGATTCTTCAAGATTCTGCAAAATCTGAAATTCAAGATTTTCAAGAAAATCAAGAACTTCAAGAAATGTCTCTTTAAAGTCCAAGAACCTTCCGGCGTCTTCAAGAACTTCAAGAAACAGCCTTCTCTTCATTGTGGAATGGGGAATTGCGCCTCTTCTTCAAGAATTGTAAGGAGAGTTGCAATTTGAACCTTTCCGGCTTTGTTCTCCAAGGCGTTGGCTTCTACTATCAATTGAGCATCCTGTCGGCAAGCTTGTACAAGGTTGTTGAGAGTCTCTTGAACCTTCTTTGCTCTGCTTCTTGTCATTGGCCAAATGATATCTACAAGTGGATCCCTTTGATATGGACTTGGATCCTGAAGCATTGTTGGGCCTCGGTGTAGAACCCGAACCTCCTCAGCTTCTCTGGACTCACTTGTCTGTGGACTTGTCGATGGACTTGGGATGCCCTCATCATAAAGTTTTGTATGAGAGCCCAAGGCGAACGTGTTGATTGGAGAGCAACCATAATAACGCGGTTAAACTTAAAAAGGTGTTTTCTTTCTCTTCAATTTTTCTTGTATGAAAATTGTATTCGAGTAGATTGTTTGCATTAGTTCCTAGAAAAATTAGCTGACACTCAAAGACGGCACCTTGCATGTTAGGTTTTTCTTAAGATCGCATGCCCCTAAGGTTTTTTTGTTTTTGGTTTTAAAATTTAATTTAATTTTAAAAACCAAAATTCCCTTCTTATAATTTTCTTGCTGGGAAAATTTTACTCTGAAAAGATTGGTCTTTTAAAAGATAAAGAAATCGCATACTGAGACAGATAAGCACAAAATCGGGTTTTAAGAATTTTTCTTATTTTTTGATTTTCTCCTTAAATCTTAAGTTGTGATTTCAAGTGCTGATTGTGATAGTAATCCTCCGGTTGGATTAAAAATTGTGCAATTTGTTTTTGGGATCAAGGTTTCGGTTTACTCCTACAAACCCTAGGCAAAAATTTCCAATTTTGTCCTTTTAGATCAACGTTGCAATTTTTGGATAAACAAAGGGACAAGGGGCCAAAACTTAAACATCAATTTTGGGTTCTCATTGCTTGAAGTAATTTTCGCATAGTAGGGATTGATTTCTTAACTTCCCATTGGGAGGACAATCATATCTTGGGTAGTTTCCTGATTTGTTTTCAACTCTGCTATTTGTTCTTTCCTTCTATTCATTTGAATTGCCCAGAAAATTGCCTAGCCTAAGAATTTTCTTTTTAGAGCTACCTGGACATCAGATCTTAATATTAGTTCAGATTTTTTCATCATGTGCGTTCTAAATTTTTGCTGCGATTGAGGACTTATCCCCGAATCTCCTCCTTGTGCATTTTCTATATCTGAATTAATTACAAAAACTTCTTTTGGAGTTAGTTTCAAAACCGAAATAGGTTCAGCCCCTAGTTCGAGAATTACTTTGCTTTTTCGCCTAAGTTTGTTACTTATGCATATTTATCTGCTTATATTACCTTGTTAAATTTTCAAAAGAGAATTATTGCAAAGGATAGTTAAGAGGTAAGAGGCAGAGAGAGTGTGTGTGAGGTTAAAAGCCAATTAGAGTGAAACACGGGTTGTCCGTAGCTTTAGTTGATACACTTGGGGGACAAGGGGTGAGGTTATTATCACCTAAGACTTAAACTTATCTTATGCAGGTAATTCTCAACCACGACACTATGGCGGCAACCTAAGGAATAGCTGACTTCCACTTTCGCGTATGATAACAGATGGATGGGCCATCCTAGCCGTCGATGGGACATGTGGCTCGAACCTTATCAGCGACCTTTTGGTAGGGAAACTGAAGCTCCAGGTCTGCGAGCACCCTGCCCCATACGAGCCATACGAGTTCTGCAGGATGGAAACTTCCACATCCGCCAACAAGCAAGAGGCGACTTTCAAATAGGCGGACTACAGGTGAGCGTCCTGTGCGATGTGGTTCCCCTGCGACACAGCCAGATTCTGCTCGGCCGCCCTTGGATTAAAGACGTCCAAGCGACATACAATGACATCGACCACCATTATCAAATTCCACAAAACGGCAATGTCACTGTCATTACACCACTAACTCAAATGGAGGTGCAATGTGAGCGCCTTAGAATGTCGGGAGTTTTCGCTAAGTGGTCCTTAGAACAAAAGT
Organism: Leptodermis oblonga; assembly: GCA_016801395.1. NCBI lineage: Eukaryota > Viridiplantae > Streptophyta > Magnoliopsida > Gentianales > Rubiaceae > Leptodermis > Leptodermis oblonga. The sequence continues at coordinate 22,360,872 of CM028759.1, read as the reverse complement.
TAGAAGAGCTCGAGCTCATGTGACAAGGTCTCAATGACAGGATCGAGCTCCTAATCTAACAGATAGCGAAGCGAACAACGTCACGGGTTAAGAGACAACACCAAAACTCAACCCGCCCTACAAAGAAGCCTTCAGCGAAGAGAGCATATGCGCCTTACCAAGTTAATGAGTGTCCAGAGTATTCCAAAGGACGCCTCCGCCGACATCGTGCGTTGGATTGGTGCAAGGGAGAAATGCATCCAGCTACCATTTGAACGAACTACTAATCTAGATTCGAGGATGAATCCTTCCCAACCAGGAGGGATTGATGAAGACATCCCGATCGTAGCTAGGAAGGGGCTTCTAGTTTCACATCCTACCCCAATGGTGATCGAAAGATTAGGTCCTTATCACAGGGATCCTTCTAGTAACATCATGGGGCCAATAACCAAACGGCGTCAGAAGATAGTTAGCAAGGCCCTACAGGCACTTGCCAGTATCGGCCCTACTCAAGCCCAAGAAGGCCAGGCCTCTCAACCGCACTTGAAGGATAAGGAGGCGCAACCCCTAGTCATGCGATAGGAATGGAGGCCTGTCTCATGAAGCCTGCTTCACGAGACCTTTACAAATCCACCAACTCATGCTCCATCAACACTGGGCTGACCTATCAGTATCCAAGCTTCACAAGTCGACCCAACACCATCGCGACTCAAAGGACCGCAATCGCAGGCTTCTAGCCCATGATCGCAGCCCGCAGCATCGTGGACCCGGCGCATTGTTGGCCCAATCTGCAGGGTTTCCCCCTGTTGATTGCGCATCCCAAGTGTCAAAGAAGGAATTGGTTTGCATGTTACCTATTTCCTTTTCCTATAATAATTCTAGTTAAATTAAGTTACCTAATTTGGTTCCAACTTAATTTAATCTAGTAGTTTTCCTTTTTTTTATTCTAGTTTCCATTTTCTTTTTCAACTTGAATTTGGATTTACTTCTAGTTACCAAATTCAGGCTTTTCCCTTCAAATAATAATAGTAAATTCGGGTACCCCTTCTAGGGTTACAACCGAATTCCCTTATCCTTGATTAAGTTGTAATAAGGAACTAACTCTCGTTAGTTTCCAATTAGTTTTTTATTCCTTTTGTAACTCCTAGAGTTCTAGAAATCGCACCTCTCACTTATAAATAGGGGGGTCGACTTCTGAGTTCTGGCAGAGTTAATGAATTGAGTTATTGGTATATCCCTGCTTTAATTCTCCATCTTTTTTATTATTGAGCTTGTTAATATTTTGTATGATTTATTAGGCAAGTTCCAAATTTAGAAGTTTTATAGGTTATTGCTCCGCCTATAATCCTGTTATTAACCCTCTTAAAATCAATCTAGTTAGGAATAAACGTAGCTAGTCTCGCCTATGCTAGAGGGTCATTTTTTGAGTTCAAGAGAGTAATTGTGATCTTCATTGTTCAATGTTCCTTGGCACTTCAAGTATTCTGCTTTGCGAGTTCTCATGAACTGCTCATAACACTTTATTTAACATCCGCTCTTCCCAAACTATCCTCCGTAGATAAGTATTTTGAGAATCAAAGTATTTCAGAAGATCTTGCGTAACCTCTATTTCTTCATGTTGTTGTTCTATTTTCGTTTTATATCTTCTATTTCGAGCATGAACTAATTCTAGGGCATGTTGAGTTTCGGTTAACTGTTGATCCTTCCTATTCAGTTTATCTTTAAGACCAACTATTTTTAGTTCATACAGATTTCTTTCGTCTTCTATGGCATAGACTATCCTGTTGGGGAAAGATTTCCTCCATTCAGGTGTTACCTCTGTATTCTCAAAGAGAAGTGCATATACTTCTCTTGCGTATCCATGGAATATCTATAGAAAATAAGACTACAGCATTCCAAATCTTTTATCTGATCCTCGTCCATAACGAGCCTATCATCATATTTAAGAATATATCAGTTTTATGTAAAAAGTACATGTACAACATATATCCGAAAGCTTAATCATATTAGTCATAACAAAACATCTATATGCCCCATTATGCATACCTAAAGGTTTCTATATACCCTGGGTTTTCACGTTATTTAAAACCTTACTATCTATCCCAAGTCTTATGCTCTGATACCACGTCAATGGCACTTCAGATTCACCATCTCGCATACAAGGGGTTGGCTTCAACGGATGCCTTCCTGGTTCGCACCAAGACTCAGAACATACAAAACATAATAATAACTTTCCCTTTTATCATAATTGCCAAACCTTAATGTACATATATCAGTTCCTATTACAAAAGTGAAAGCTTAACTAAACATAACCTTTTTATAAATACTATCCAGCTAATATAATAGGTTCGGCCCACATGCAGTCCCATCCTAGTATTGGAAGTGAGCGAAGTCATCTTCATGCCAAGGATTTGTAAACAAAATTTTTAAAATAGAAAATAGGAAACATGAAAATGGAATGAGCCCTTGCCTAGTGAAAGTTCACTATTTTCGTAAACATTTACCGAGTTGCAATTATTACCCATGCATACAATTCAATCCTAACAAATAGCATTCATTACTCATACAGGATTCAGAGAACATATAATGAGGATGAGGGGTGTTCGGCAATGCTCTATGTGAACAATGAATGACAGGCTAACTCACCTCGAGAATGAGAGGTGTTCGCCAGCGTCTATAGAAATGTTAAACGACCGACCAGCTCACCTCAACTGAAATATATCGTTAGCTAAATCCCAACAACTTATACATATATGGGCCCCTATGGTAGGGACTGATTTCGAAATAAGGAATGCAAATGATCCGGACGACCAAGCCCGATGCTGGCTCGAGTGATCAATTGCAAACACATAATGGATCCGACACAACTTATGATCATATAAAAGATTCAGTGCACAAAAAAGTACAACTGAAGCGTAACAATTAAATATGCATTCTAGCCAGTAAGTAAACACAATTGGCAGTTTAAAACCAAAAAACATTTCAAATATTTTTCAAAAGCATTTAAAACAAGTCACAAAATAGAGTTCAATGCATATTCAATTATTAGCTATATTAAAACGGTATCCATTTTCATTAATAAACTCAACTCGGCCTTGAGATGCCTGCTCACTATTTGCCCAATTATCTGCAGTTTATAAATATCGAGAGTTTTCAGTTTATAAATCCTACTTTTCAATTTCTATAATCCAAAATATTCCTTAAACTTATTTAAAAAGAATTGCGAAAGGTTTTAAATTAAAAAATTGAGAAAATCAATTTTTAGAAAACAAATCGGTTTTAACAGATTTTGGAACAGTAAAAACCGATCCAATCGATTTTAACCGATTGCCTGACTGGTTAAAATCGATCCAAACGATTTTACCCATTTCAGAATCGATTTTTATCATTTTTCTTAAAACTGATTCGTGCCCAGAAAACTTCACTTCCAAGCTTTTGCTTCGGGTCTCTGTTAAATCCTTCACAAAATCAGTTTTTCTTTGATTCCTTTTGTTCAAAATCAATCCTACAACACTTATACAACATTCCTATCGATTCATAACACTTTAAATCATGTGGAATCATAAATATTTTGAGTTAAAACCTCATCTTTGCTATTTTCATGAATCTTTTCCATTTTCCTAACACTTAAATGAACAAAATGCTTTAGGTTATTGTTCTGGAATTTTCCTAGCACGAAATACACCGGGTGGAGTCGGATTCTTGCTTCAACTTCCTCCTTTCCTAGCTTCGTAGCCCTTCTTCTTCTTTTTCCTTCTCCTTTCTATTTCTCTATTTCTTTCTTTTTGGTTTGAAAATGGCAGGAGTTGGAGTGGGTTCTTAAGGGGCTGGAGAGCTATATTTATAGGTGAAGTAGCCTAATACGCCAAATGATGAGGTTATCGTAAGCTCCCTTCACCAGGAGGATGGACCCACACATCAGGCACCCTACTAGCGCGGATTTCAAAGTCAACGGCCCAGTTCAGTTGTGATCACAGAACTCATAGAACATCATGCGGAGCTGAGCCCAGCGGAAAAGTAGCCTGTTTCGTAACTCTACAAAACCTCTCATCCACAACCCATGCTCTATCTTATTTTGGGTTAATCCATACAGCATCCAAGCTTCTCAAGTTGGCCCAATAGATATAAGAAGCATACTGCGAAGAAGCCTGCAATTGCAAGCCCGAGCCCGCCCCCTCACCCTCATGGATCCGTACGCGCAAGCCTCTAGGCTTCTTGCGAATTTTCGCAAGTTGCTTGCTTCTAGAAGCCGAGAAGGATTTGAAAAGTGCATGTTTCCCTTTTCTTTTCTAATAATAATTATCATTAAGCTGAGTTACCTTACCACTTGACTTAATTATTAGTTTCCTTTTCAAAGTAGATTTTATTTCCCACTTGAATTTGGATTTTATCTTCAAGATGCCAAATTCAGGCTTTCGTTTTCCTATTTTATTTCTTGTGAATTTTTGGGTTTCCTCTTTAAAGGAAACAACTGAAATTTGCACCTACCTTATTCAAGTTTCTTTTTCGAATTTTGGTTTGTAATCCGATTCCAACTCTCGTTTGTTTTCACTTTTTTTTTTTTTTTGATTCCTTTTCTAGTTTCTTTCCTTGTATTTTTGACTAATCCTATCCCTATAAATAGGAGGCAGCCGAAAACATAACACTTCAGAATTCATAGTATAATTGTGAGGTTTATCCTTTACTTTGGGTTCTCAACTTTATTATTTTAAGCTTGTGTGTTTATTCTGTATTGATAACTCTGCAAATTCCTGAACTTAGGGTTTCTAGGTTATTTGCTCTGCCTAAATTTCTATTGGTTAACCTCTGAATTCTTCTGTCTAGTTAGGATTAAAAGAGCTAGTCTCACCTAGGCTAAGTAGGGGATTTCGAGTCTCTAAGAGAGTAAGTTCGTGACCTTTCAAGTTTGATCCTTCGTTAGCAGTTGACTTCCTCAACGTGGGGTGTTTCACAACAACTCACATTAACAGGGGGTGAGATTATTTCTTACCTAGGTTTTAAACTTGTCTTGCGTAGGTTTTTCTCCATGCAACACCATGTTTACACTAAAATGAGCAACCACTTTCCACACATACGGCAAGATAAATGGAAAAGGGGTTACTCAGGTGATTGACGGGGGAAACTCCTTCAATCTGATTAGCGATCTTATGGTGGATAAATGGAAGCTACCCTTGGTCGAACACCTCTAGCCATACGATCTACCTTTCAACGCATAGGAAACCTTTCACATGCGATTTCAGACCACGGTACACTTAGAAGTGGGCCCGTTTCAAACCAATGTTATCGGCGACATAGTTCCTTTGCCAGACAAACCCATCCAACTCCGCTGCCCATGGCTCTACAAGATAAGAGCACACTACAACGACCTCCTTCGCCGCTACGTTGCTCTAACAGGTAATACCGTCCATGTGTTGAAACCTGCAACCCGGACGACAGCCCAAAGAGGACTTAACCGACTGAGAAAAGCTCTTCAGAGGGAAGCAGCAAAGCAAGGCTAGATGATGAGGGCATCCAAAGTCCAGCAACAAGTCCAGAAGCAAGTGAGTCCAGAGAAGCTGAGGAGGTTCGAGTTCTACATCGAGGTCCAACAATGCTTCAGGATCCAAGTCCACATCAAAGGGATCCACTTGTAGACATCATTGGGCCGATGACCAGAAGCAGAGCAAAGAAGGTTCAAGAGACACTCAACAACCTTGTACAAGCCTGCCATCAGGACACTCAATTGATAGTAGAAGCAAACGCCTTGGAAAACAAAGACGGAAAGGTTCAAATTGCGACTCTCCTTACAATTCTTGAAGAAGAGGCGGAACTCACCAATCCACAATGAAGAAGAAGGCTGTTTCTTGAAGTTCTTGAAGACGCCAGAAGGTTCTTGGACTTTAAAGAAACATTTCTTGAAGTTCTTGATTTTACTTAAATTTCTTGAATTTCATATTTTACAGAATCTTGAAAATCTTGAAAATCTTGATTCCGAAATGATTCCGGGAGATTCCAGAAGCTCCCTTCATCATTCCATAAATGCGACATCAACATTGGGCCGACCCAAACTCATGGAGTCCATTCCACAACAATTCGGATCGCCCAAGCCCAAGCCCACACGGCCAAGCTTAATTAGTTAGGGTTGGAAGTTAAGGGTTAGAGTTTTGGGGAAAATAAGGATTTGTGCATGTTTCCTATTTTGCCCTTAGTTTAATTAGTTTCCAAAAAGGGTTCCTTCTTGATCTCCTTTTTGGAGTAGGATTTTTATTCTTTTCCTTCTTGTTTTTAGTTTGTAATTTCGGCTACCACAAGTTAAAGGTAAAACCGAAATTTCCTTTTTCTTTTACCATTCCCCACTTCTTTCAGGGTTTGGTATTGTAAAGGAAATCAATCAAGAGATTGATTTCCAATTCTACTTCTTTTTCCTTATTCTTTTAGATGACTATTTCGGCTGTTCCTTAGCTTATAAAAGGGCAGCCGCATATCAATAATAAAGAGAGTATTCAGATCATAAAACTATTAGTTTTGAGTACCATCCCTTTATTGCTTTATGTATTTGCATGTTGTAGTTTACATATTGCATGAAGCTTAGCTAATTAGGTTAATTGCTCTACCTAATTAATTCGCATGTTTCAAACTCTTTTCTTACACTTGGTTCAAAAATATAAAACAAATTAGCTTAGGTTAGCTTCTTTTTGTTTCTCTTATTTTCGGGTAATCTAAGAGGTTGTACGAGCTCGCTACTTAATCACACGTCCTTGGCAACTTTCATCTGCATGTGTACAACCGTCCACATCAATTGGTATCAGAGCTTAGGAGTGGTTTCGTGGCTGGAGAAGGTCGAAGTAACCCGACCGAATCTTTCTCAGGTGTTTTCTTTTCCTTGTTAGTATTGTTTATCTTGAAATTCTTGGAATTAGAACGCATCTTCTTGGGGGAAATTTTTTTTTCTTTCAAGATTTTGAATTTCGGTTTTTAGTGCTGGTTACCCTACCTAAAATCGCATATTCCGTAGGAAAATTGAACCAAATTTTAAAGTACTGAAAAACGCAACTTAGGGTTTTCAAATCACCTTCTTTTGCGAAAGGTTTGTACTATTTTGGGGCTGTTTTTCTATTATTAAAATCGCATATCCCTTTTTATCAATTCACAAAGAAATTCAGACTTTAATAATCAACTTAGGGTTCGGGTTTGGTTTAAATTAGGGTTTCGATTTTTGGTTGAACTTTTAGTCGCCTTTCTAGCGACACTAGGATTTTGAGAGACGCTTTAGTGTTGCTGTTTTGCGTCTAAAATTGCTGGGTTTTTGCGACTATTTTCTACCCCTCTTGTGCTGTTTTGTTGAAATTGGTGAGTTTTTGCGGTTGATGTTAAGCAGCTTACCTTATCTGCGCATTGTAATTTGCATGCTCTAGTTTGGGATACCTTATTTTGAATTCCTGAAAATATAGTGAATTCTTGATTTTGTGTCCTTGTGCTGCTGAGATTATCCCTGGGAATTGGTTAGTGAGTCAAAAATTGAACTTTGCTGACCCTAGGGTTTTCTTTTCTTCAAATCGCCTGCTAGTGATATTTTGCGCCACCTAGGGGTTTAAAAATCACTACTTAAACTGTTTGCATATTGAAAAGAATTAATAATTTGCTGGGATTGGTTTCTTGATTACCTATTGGGTGGGTGATCTCTTCTTTGGGTAATTTTAGGACTTTTCTAAAGTTGTTTCAACTCTGCTTATTTTTCTTTGATTCTATTCAATTCTTGAATTGCCCTGCTTTCAACTGCTAGTTTATCTTTTCAAGCGACCTGAACATTTACTCTTAAATTATAGTTTGGATTTTGTCATCGTGCACACCCATCTTTTCTGAAATTTGAGGGCTTCACCCTGAAATTTCCTTGTTGTGTACTTCTTATCTGAACTACATTACAAATATCGTTTGCGAAAAGATTTTTCAACTCAAAATAGAACCAAGTGTTTATTTTCAAAAATTTGTGCTTTTTTCTTAAGTGTCATTGCTTTGTGTGAATTACTGTTTGCCTTATACATTTGTCAATACCAGGAGGTAGAGTGGAAAAAGGCTTGAGTGAACATACTATTAGGGCGCCACCCTAGAGTGAAACACTGGTTTGTGTGTAGCTGTTAGGTGGGATACACTTGGGGGACAAGGGGGTAAGGTTACTACTCATTTTTCCTTGTTCTTAGCAGACAGGTTTTCGCTTTAACCGATGTTAGGAGGAGGTGCTTCTGCCCTTTGGGGAGTGAGCAAATACTGGCTGCAATAGCGCAACTCTCTGCGCGATTTGCTACCCTCACGGAGGAGGTCACTGAACTACGTACTGAATGAGAACAACGGCATACAGAGTCAGATGATGATATGGCCGCACCTGACAACAATGCCGCTGACAAGTCTTTCGAAAGCCTCAGTCAATGCAAAATGACTTTTCCACCCTTCGCCGGCGGTACGAATCCGGAGGATTACCTAGAGTGGGAGATGAAGATGGAGCGCATCTTCGAGCTGCATGCGATCCCAGAACACAGGAAGGTCCCTCTCACGGTGGTACATTTCACGGACTATGCCCTGGTCTGGTGGAATCAAGAGATGGACCAGTGAAGGAATACGCGTCCCATGCGGGCCCGTGCTCCGCCTCTAACTTGGTTTGATTTGACTACCTCTATGCGTAGAACTTTTGTTCCTGATTATTATTTTAGAGAATCGTATAGGAAATTACATACTCTTGTACAAGGTTCTTTATCTGTAGACGCATATTATAGAAAGTTAGAGATGGCCAAAATTAGGGCAAATGTACAGGAAGATGAAGCCGCATCAATGGCTCGTTTTCTTAATGGCCTTAACAGGGGTATAGCTTTAGCTGTTGAACTGCAGAATGCGACAACTCTGACGGACATGTTGCACAAAGCTCGGGTCATGGAGGAATACCTGAAGACAGTTCCACCCGTCCGGACGCCTACCAGCGCCCCACCTGCTTGGAGAAAGAATCTGGTTTACTCTCCACCAGCAAAGAAGCCTTTCACGTCAGAAAGGAAGGCTATAGTCCCCGCTACCACCTCATCTTCATCCCAATCCAGAATGCCATCAACGCCTCGGCAATCCATCAGCAATGTCACTTGCCACAAATGCTCAGGCCGTGGCCACTACATGCGCGATTGCCCTAACATCCGGAAGGTCTTACTGGGGCAAGATGGTGAGTACATTTCAGAAGAGGAGGAAGAAGATGATCAAACTGTTGACCCCTTGCAGGAGTTAACTGACAGCACTCCGTCTGCACCAGTGGAGCAATTCGAGTTCATAGAGGAAGATCCCAATCAGAACTTGGTTACTCGCACTCTGACTACAGCTGCTGTCCAGGATCCGTCTCAACGGACAAACATCTTCCACGCCAGGACTAAGGTAAATGGGAAGTTGTGTGTTCTGATTATTGATGGAGGGAGTTGCACCAACGTTGCCATGGAATACATGGTCGACCAACTGAAGCTCCCTATTATCAAACATCCACGTCCTTATTGGCTTCAATGGCTCGACAGCTCAGACGGCTACAGAGTCACAAAGCAGGTAAGCGTACCATACGCTATCGGTAAGTTCGAATCCACTGTTTTATGTGATGTTCTGCCAATGGAGGCTTGTCACATTCTACTCGGACGACCATGGCTCTTTGACCTGAAGGCAATACATGATGGAGTCACCAACACTTACTCGGTTTGCCAGGCGGGGAAGATCCACACATTCCTCCTTATGTCGCCCAATGAAGTGCGATCCGAAGCAATTCGCATGAAGGAAGCCATCGCCAAATGGGAAGCTGAAAAATGCCAAGAAAAAGGGAAGGGGAAAGAACTTGTAAAGGGTAGTAAGGCGAACTCTGATAAGCCTACACAAGAAGAAGTTAAAGGTAGCTGTTTCGCTACAGTAGGGGAAATGTGACAGGTGTTAGATTGGGGCAAGATGGTGAGTACATTACATCCGGAAGGTCTTATTGGGGCAAGATGGTGAGTACATTACAGAAGAGGATGAAGAAGATCAACCTGTTGACCCCTTGCCAGAGTTAACTGACAGCACTACGTCTGCACCGGTGGAGCAATTCGAGTTCACAGAAGAAGATCCTAATCAGAACTTGGTTACTCGCACCTTGACTACAGCTGCTGTCCAAGATACGTCTCAACGGACAAACATCTTCCACGCCAGGACTAAGGTAAATGGGAAGTTGTGTGTTCTGATCATTGATGGAGGGAGCTGCACCAATGTGGCCAGCGAATATATGGTCGAAAAACTGAAGCTCCCCATACTCAATCATCCACGTCCTTATCGGCTACAATGGCTCGACAACTCAGACGGCTACAGAGTCACCAAGCAGGTAAGCGTACCATACGCTATCGGTAAGTTCGAATCCACTGTTTTATGTGATGTTCTGCCAATGGAGGCTTGTCACATTCTACTCGGATGACCATGGCTCTTTGACCTGAAGGCAACACATGATGGAGTCGCCAACACTTACTCGGTTTGCCAGGCGAGCAAGATCCACACGTTCCTCCCTATGCCACCTAATGAAGTGCGTTCGGAAGCAATCCGCATGAAGGACGCCATCGCCAAATGGGAAGCTGAAAAATGCTTGGATAAGGGGAAGGGGAAAGAACTTGTAATGGATAGTAAGGCGAACTCTGATAAGCCTACACAGGAAGAAGTTAAAGGTAGCTGTTTCGCTACAGTAGGGGAAATAGGCCAAGTGTTAGATAACAGCGGTGATGTACTAGTTTTAGTATGTAAAGATACTTGTGCTAACCCTGTAGATATCCCTCGGGATATCCCTGTAGAAGTTGATTGTTTGTTGCAGGAATTCAACGATGTCTTTCCGGAAGAGCTGCCGCAGGGATTGCCGCCTCTGCGTGGGATTGAACATCAAATCAACTTCATACCTGGCGCACCTATTCCAAATCGACCTGCCTACAAAGCAAATCTGGAGGAAACAAAGGATTTGCAAAAGCAGATCGACAAGCTTTTGGCTAACGGTCAGGTAAGGGAATCTCTAAGTCCTTGTGCTGTACCTGTAATTCTAGTCCCTAAGAAAGGTGGTACATGGAGAATATGTGTTGATTGTAGAGCTGTTAATAAGATAACAATCAAGTATAGGCATCCTATCCCTAGGCTTGATGACATGTTAGAAGATTTGTATGGCTCCACGATTTACACTAAAATAGATCTTACACAAGGCTATCATCAAATTCGTATGAGGGAGGGGGATGAATGGAAAACTGCTTTTAAAACTAAATTTGGTTTGTATGAGTGGTTAGTCATGCCCTTCGGCCTAACAAATGCACCTAGTACTTTTATGAGATTGATGAATCATGTGCTTAGAAAGTTCATAGGGAAATTTGTTGTGGTTTATTTTGATGATATTCTGATCTATTCCAGAGACATAAAATCGCATGTGGACCATATTCGCTTGGTATTAATTGAATGACGTGCTAATAAGTTGTATGCCAATGTGAAGAAATGTACTTTCTGTGTTTCGGAAGTTATCTTTCTCGGTTTTGTAGTCTCTAAAGCTGGTGTCAAAGTTGACGACGCCAAGGTGAAAGCCATTAGGGAGTGGCCCACACTAACCTCGGCCGCACATGTAAGGTCTTTCCATGGTTTGGCGGATTTTACCGACGGTTTGTGAAGGATTTTTCCACCAAAGCAGCACCTCTCAATGATTTGTGCAAAAAGAATGTTCCATTCGTGTGGGGCAGGCTCAGGAAAACGCCTTTACGGTTCTTAAGCATGATCTCACTCATGCACCTGTTTTAGCATTACCTGATTTTGATAAAGTCTTTGCACTAATGTGTGATGCATCAGGTATAGGAATTGGCGTCGTTTTAATGAAGGAATGCAAGCCAATTGCCTATTTCTGTGAGAAGCTAAAAGGGGCTGCCTTAAATTATCCAACTTACGATAAGGAGCTCTATGCAGTGGTCCGTGCTTTCGCGCCTTGGTCACATTACTTAATGGCCAAGGAATTTGTTGTACACAGTGATCACGAGTCCCTTAAACACTTAATGGGACAGAATAAATTAAATAGACGTCATGCTAAATGGGTTAATTTTATTGAAACTTTTCCTTACATTATTAAGTATAAGAAAGGTAAAGATAATTTGCTTGTTGCTAAGAAAGGTAAAGAAAGGTAAGAAAGTATACATTATTAAGTATATCAGAATAAATTAAATAGACGTCATGCTAAATGGCTATCTCGCAGGTATGAAATTCTGGCTGTTTTAGATCATTCTTTGCTAGGATTTGCATATCTTAAAGATTTCTATGCTTCTGATAGTGATTTTTCGAATTTGTATAAAGTATGTGAATCTAGTGCATTCCATAAGTACTATAGACAAGATGGTTTCTTGTTTAAGGAACATAGGTTATGCATCCCTCGTAGTTCTACTATAGAATTACTGGTTTGTGAAGCTCACAATGGGGGTCTTATGGGTCATTTTGGTGTGCATAAAACACTTGAAGTGTTACAGGAACATTTTTATTGGCCTCATATGCGAAAAGATGTACATCATGTTTGCACTCGTTGTATTAATTGCTTAAGAGCTAAATCTACATCTAAACCTCATGGACTTTACACGCCTTTACCTATTCCTTCTTTACCTTGGACTGACATTTCAATGGATTTTATTCTAGGTCTTTCGAGGATGCAAAGAGGTAATGACTCTGTATTTTTCGTAGTTGATCAATTTTCTAAAATGGCACACTTTATTCCTTGCAGGAAATCAGATGATGCCAGACATGTAGCTGAGTTGTTCTTTCACGGAATCGTTCGGCTTCATGGAATTCTGCTCACCATTGTCTCTGATCGCGACGTCAAATTTTTGAGTTGCTTTTGGAAGACTTTGTGGTCACGCCTCGGCACAAAACTCCTGTTTTCGACTACAAGTCATCCACAGACGGATGGTCAGACGGAAGTCACCAACCGCACCGTTGGCAATCTACTTAGGGCGTTTTGCATGCACTAGTTTTGGATACCCTGTTTTGAATTCTTTAAAATATATTGGATTATTAATTTTGTGCCCTTGTGCTACTGAGATTATCCCTGGGAATTGGTTAGTGAGTCAAAAATTGAACTTTGCTGGCCCTAGGGTTTTCTTTTCTTAAAATCGCAAATTGGTAAGCTTTTGCGCCACTTAGGGGGTTTTAAAAATTCGTAAATTGGGTTGTTTGCATATTGAAAGAATTAATAATTGGCTGGGATTGGTTTCTTTGATTACCAATTGGGTGGGTGATCTCTTCTTTGGGTAGTTTTAGGACTTTCTCAAAGTTGTTTCAACTCTGCTTATTTTTCTTTGATTCTATTCAATTCTTGAATTGGCCTGCTTTCAACTACTAGTTGTATCTTTTCAAGCGACCTGAACATTTACTCATGAATTATAGTTTGCATTTTGTCATCGTGCACACCCATCTTTTCTGAAATTTGAGGGCTTCACCCCGAAATTTCCTTGTTGTGTACTTCTTATCTAAACTATATTATAAATATCGTTTGCGAAAAGATTTTTCAACATCAAAATAGAACCAAGTATCTATTTTTGAAAATTTGTGTTTTTTCCTTAAGTATCATTGCTGTGTGTGGATTACTGTTTGCCTTATACATCTGCCAATATCGGGAGGTAGAGTGGAAAAAGGCTTGAGTGAACATACTATAAGGGCGCCACCCTAGAGTGAAACACTGGTTTGTGTGTAGCTGTTAGGTGGGATACACTTGGGAGACAAGGGGGTAAGGTTACTACTCATTTTTCCATGTTTCTTAGCAGACATATTTTCGCTTTAAACCGATGTCAGGAGGAAGTGCTTCTGCCCCTTTGGGGAGTGAGCAAATACTGGCTGTAATAGCGCAACTCTCGGCGCGATTTGCTACCCTGACGGAGGAGGTCGCTGAACTACGGACCGAACGAGAGCAACGGCGTACAGAGTCGGAGGAGGACGCCCCTGGCCTTGACAACGCTGCTGCCAAGCCTTTCGAGGGTCTCAGTCAATGCAAAACGACAGTTCCACCCTTCGCCGGTGGTACGAATCCGGAGGATTACTTAGACTGGGAGATGAAATGGAGCGCATCTTCGAGCTTCATGTGATCCCAGAGCACAAGAAGGTCCCACTCACGGTGGTACATTTCACGGACTATGCCCTGGTCTGGTGGAATCAAGAGATCGACCAGCGAAGGAATACGCGTCCCATGCGTGCCCGTGCTCCGCCTCTAACTTGGTTTGATTTGACTACTTCTATGCATAGAACTTTTGTTCCTGATTATTATTTTAGAGAATCGTATAGGAAATTACATATACTCTTGTACAAGGTTCTTTATCTGTAGACGCATATTATAGAAAGTTAGAGATGGCCAAAATTTGGGCAAATGTACAGGAAGATGAAGTTGCTTCAATGGCTCGTTTTCTTAATGGCCTAAACAGGGGTATAGCTATAGCTGTTGAACTTCAGAATGCGACAACTCTGATGGACATGTTGCACAAAGCTCGGGTCATGGAGGAATACCTGAAGACAGTTCCACCCGTCCGGACGCCTACCAGCGCCCCACCTGCTTGGAGAAAGAATCTGGTTTACTCTCCACCAGCAAAGAAGCCTTTCACGTCAGAAAGGAAGGCTATAGTCCCCGCTACCACCTCATCTTCATCCCAATCCAGAATGCCATCAACGCCTCGGCAATCCATCAGCAATGTCACTTGCCACAAATGCTCAGGCCGTGGCCACTACATGCGCGATTGCCCTAACATCCGGAAGGTCTTACTGGGGCAAGATGGTGAGTACATTTCAGAAGAGGAGGAAGAAGATGATCAAACTGTTGACCCCTTGCAGGAGTTAACTGACAGCACTCCGTCTGCACCAGTGGAGCAATTCGAGTTCATAGAGGAAGATCCCAATCAGAACTTGGTTACTCGCACTCTGACTACAGCTGCTGTCCAGGATCCGTCTCAACGGACAAACATCTTCCACGCCAGGACTAAGGTAAATGGGAAGTTGTGTGTTCTGATTATTGATGGAGGGAGTTGCACCAACGTTGCCATGGAATACATGGTCGACCAACTGAAGCTCCCTATTATCAAACATCCACGTCCTTATTGGCTTCAATGGCTCGACAGCTCAGACGGCTACAGAGTCACAAAGCAGGTAAGCGTACCATACGCTATCGGTAAGTTCGAATCCACTGTTTTATGTGATGTTCTGCCAATGGAGGCTTGTCACATTCTACTCGGACGACCATGGCTCTTTGACCTGAAGGCAATACATGATGGAGTCACCAACACTTACTCGGTTTGCCAGGCGGGGAAGATCCACACATTCCTCCTTATGTCGCCCAATGAAGTGCGATCCGAAGCAATTCGCATGAAGGAAGCCATCGCCAAATGGGAAGCTGAAAAATGCCAAGAAAAAGGGAAGGGGAAAGAACTTGTAAAGGGTAGTAAGGCGAACTCTGATAAGCCTACACAAGAAGAAGTTAAAGGTAGCTGTTTCGCTACAGTAGGGGAAATGTGACAGGTGTTAGATAGCAAAGATGATGTACTAGTTTTAGTATGTAAAGATAATTATGCTAACCCTAGCGATATCCCTCGGGACATCCCTATAGAATTCGATTCTTTGTTGCAGGAATTCAACGATGTTTTTCCAGAAGAGCTGCCGCAGGGATTGCCACCTCTACGTGGAATTGAACATCAAATCGACTTCATACCTGGCGCACCTATTCCAAATCGACTTGCCTACAAAGCAAATCCGGAGGAGATAAAGGAGTTGCAAAAGCATATCGACAAGCTTTTGGCTAACGGTCAGGTAAGGGAATGTCTAAGTCCTTTTGCTGTACCTGTAATTCTGGTCCTTAAGAAAGATAGTACATGGAGAATGTGTGTTGATTGTAGAGCTGTCAATAAGATAACAATCAAGTATAGGCATCCTATCCCTAGGCTTGATGACATGTTAGAAGATTTGTATGGTTCAACTATTTACACTAAAATAGATCTTACACAGGGCTATCATCAAATTCGCATGAGGGAGGGGGATGAATGGAAAACTGATTTTAAAACTAAATTTGGTTTGTATGAGTGGTTAGTCATGCCCTTCGGCCTAACAAATGCACCAAGTACTTTTATGAGATTAATGAATCATGTGCTTAGAAAGTTCATAGGGAAATTTGTTGTGGTTTATTTTGATGATATTCTGATCTATTCAAAAGACTTAAAATCGCATGTTGAGCATCTTCGCTTGGTTTTGATTGAATTGCGTGCTAATCAATAGTATGCCAAGATGCAGAAATGTACTTTCTGTGTTCCGGAAGTTGTTTTTCTCGGTTTTGTAGTCTCTAAAGATGGTGTCAAAGTTGACGACGCCAAGGTGAAAGCCATTAGGGAGTGGCCCACACCAACCTCGGCCGCACAGGTGAGATCTTTCCACGGTTTGGCTGGATTTTACCGACGGTTTGTGAAGGATTTTTCAACCAAAGTAGCGCCTCTCAATGACTTGTGCCAAAAAGAATGTTCCATTCGTGTGGGGGCAGGCTCAGGAAAACGCCTTTACTGTTCTTATGCATGATCTCACTCATGCACCTGTTTTAGCATTACCTGATTTTGATAAAGTGTTTGAACTAATGTGTGATGCATCAGGTATTGGAATTGGCGTAGTCTTAATGCAGGAACGCAAGCCAATCTCCTTTTTAGTGAGAAGCTAAAAGGGGCTGCCTTAAATTATCCAACTTACGATAAGGAGCTCTATGCAGTGGTCCGCGCGTTTGAGACTTTGTCACATTATTTAATGGACAAAGAATTTGTTGTACACAGTGATCACGAGTCTCTTAAGCACTTAAAGGGACAGAATAAGTTAAATAGACGTCATGCTAAATGGGTTAATTTTATTGAATCTTTTCCTTACATTATTAAGTATAAGAAAGGTAAAGATAATTTGGTTGCTGACGCTCTATCTCGCAGGTATGAAATTCTGGCAGTCTTAGATCATTCTTTGCTAGGGTTTGCATATCTAAAAGATTTGTATGCTTCTGATATTTATTTTTCGGATTTGTATAAAGCATGTGAATCTGGTGCATTCCATAAGTACTATAGACATGATGGATTCTTGTTTAAGGAACATAGGTTATGCATCCCTCGTAGTTCCACTAGAGAATTACTGGTTCGTGAAGCTCACAATGGGGGTCTTATGGGTCATTTTGGTGTGCATAAAACACTTGAAGTGTTACAGGAACATTTTTATTGGCCTCATATGCGAAAAGATGTACATCATGTTTGCACTCGTTGTATTAATTGCTTAAGAGCTAAATCTACATCTAAACCTCATGGACTTTACACGCCTTTACCTATTCCTTCTTTACCTTGGACTGACATTTCAATGGATTTTATTCTAGGTCTTTCGAGGATGCAAAGAGGTAATGACTCTGTATTTTTCGTAGTTGATCAATTTTCTAAAATGGCACACTTTATTCCTTGCAGGAAATCAGATGATGCCAGACATGTAGCTGAGTTGTTCTTTCACGGAATCGTTCGGCTTCATGGAATTCTGCTCACCATTGTCTCTGATCGCGACGTCAAATTTTTGAGTTGCTTTTGGAAGACTTTGTGGTCACGCCTCGGCACAAAACTCCTGTTTTCGACTACAAGTCATCCACAGACGGATGGTCAGACGGAAGTCACCAACCGCACCGTTGGCAATCTACTTAGGGCGTTTTGCATGCACTAGTTTTGGATACCCTGTTTTGAATTCTTTAAAATATATTGGATTATTAATTTTGTGCCCTTGTGCTACTGAGATTATCCCTGGGAATTGGTTAGTGAGTCAAAAATTGAACTTTGCTGGCCCTAGGGTTTTCTTTTCTTAAAATCGCAAATTGGTAAGCTTTTGCGCCACTTAGGGGGTTTTAAAAATTCGTAAATTGGGTTGTTTGCATATTGAAAGAATTAATAATTGGCTGGGATTGGTTTCTTTGATTACCAATTGGGTGGGTGATCTCTTCTTTGGGTAGTTTTAGGACTTTCTCAAAGTTGTTTCAACTCTGCTTATTTTTCTTTGATTCTATTCAATTCTTGAATTGGCCTGCTTTCAACTACTAGTTGTATCTTTTCAAGCGACCTGAACATTTACTCATGAATTATAGTTTGCATTTTGTCATCGTGCACACCCATCTTTTCTGAAATTTGAGGGCTTCACCCCGAAATTTCCTTGTTGTGTACTTCTTATCTAAACTATATTATAAATATCGTTTGCGAAAAGATTTTTCAACATCAAAATAGAACCAAGTATCTATTTTTGAAAATTTGTGTTTTTTCCTTAAGTATCATTGCTGTGTGTGGATTACTGTTTGCCTTATACATCTGCCAATATCGGGAGGTAGAGTGGAAAAAGGCTTGAGTGAACATACTATAAGGGCGCCACCCTAGAGTGAAACACTGGTTTGTGTGTAGCTGTTAGGTGGGATACACTTGGGAGACAAGGGGGTAAGGTTACTACTCATTTTTCCATGTTTCTTAGCAGACATATTTTCGCTTTAAACCGATGTCAGGAGGAAGTGCTTCTGCCCCTTTGGGGAGTGAGCAAATACTGGCTGTAATAGCGCAACTCTCGGCGCGATTTGCTACCCTGACGGAGGAGGTCGCTGAACTACGGACCGAACGAGAGCAACGGCGTACAGAGTCGGAGGAGGACGCCCCTGGCCTTGACAACGCTGCTGCCAAGCCTTTCGAGGGTCTCAGTCAATGCAAAACGACAGTTCCACCCTTCGCCGGTGGTACGAATCCGGAGGATTACTTAGACTGGGAGATGAAATGGAGCGCATCTTCGAGCTTCATGTGATCCCAGAGCACAAGAAGGTCCCACTCACGGTGGTACATTTCACGGACTATGCCCTGGTCTGGTGGAATCAAGAGATCGACCAGCGAAGGAATACGCGTCCCATGCGTGCCCGTGCTCCGCCTCTAACTTGGTTTGATTTGACTACTTCTATGCATAGAACTTTTGTTCCTGATTATTATTTTAGAGAATCGTATAGGAAATTACATATACTCTTGTACAAGGTTCTTTATCTGTAGACGCATATTATAGAAAGTTAGAGATGGCCAAAATTTGGGCAAATGTACAGGAAGATGAAGTTGCTTCAATGGCTCGTTTTCTTAATGGCCTAAACAGGGGTATAGCTATAGCTGTTGAACTTCAGAATGCGACAACTCTGATGGACATGTTGCACAAAGCTCGGGTCATGGAGGAATACCTGAAGACAGTTCCACCCGTCCGGACGCCTACCAGCGCCCCACCTGCTTGGAGAAAGAATCTGGTTTACTCTCCACCAGCAAAGAAGCCTTTCACGTCAGAAAGGAAGGCTATAGTCCCCGCTACCACCTCATCTTCATCCCAATCCAGAATGCCATCAACGCCTCGGCAATCCATCAGCAATGTCACTTGCCACAAATGCTCAGGCCGTGGCCACTACATGCGCGATTGCCCTAACATCCGGAAGGTCTTACTGGGGCAAGATGGTGAGTACATTTCAGAAGAGGAGGAAGAAGATGATCAAACTGTTGACCCCTTGCAGGAGTTAACTGACAGCACTCCGTCTGCACCAGTGGAGCAATTCGAGTTCATAGAGGAAGATCCCAATCAGAACTTGGTTACTCGCACTCTGACTACAGCTGCTGTCCAGGATCCGTCTCAACGGACAAACATCTTCCACGCCAGGACTAAGGTAAATGGGAAGTTGTGTGTTCTGATTATTGATGGAGGGAGTTGCACCAACGTTGCCATGGAATACATGGTCGACCAACTGAAGCTCCCTATTATCAAACATCCACGTCCTTATTGGCTTCAATGGCTCGACAGCTCAGACGGCTACAGAGTCACAAAGCAGGTAAGCGTACCATACGCTATCGGTAAGTTCGAATCCACTGTTTTATGTGATGTTCTGCCAATGGAGGCTTGTCACATTCTACTCGGACGACCATGGCTCTTTGACCTGAAGGCAATACATGATGGAGTCACCAACACTTACTCGGTTTGCCAGGCGGGGAAGATCCACACATTCCTCCTTATGTCGCCCAATGAAGTGCGATCCGAAGCAATTCGCATGAAGGAAGCCATCGCCAAATGGGAAGCTGAAAAATGCCAAGAAAAAGGGAAGGGGAAAGAACTTGTAAAGGGTAGTAAGGCGAACTCTGATAAGCCTACACAAGAAGAAGTTAAAGGTAGCTGTTTCGCTACAGTAGGGGAAATGTGACAGGTGTTAGATTGGGGCAAGATGGTGAGTACATTACATCCGGAAGGTCTTATTGGGGCAAGATGGTGAGTACATTACAGAAGAGGATGAAGAAGATCAACCTGTTGACCCCTTGCCAGAGTTAACTGACAGCACTACGTCTGCACCGGTGGAGCAATTCGAGTTCACAGAAGAAGATCCTAATCAGAACTTGGTTACTCGCACCTTGACTACAGCTGCTGTCCAAGATACGTCTCAACGGACAAACATCTTCCACGCCAGGACTAAGGTAAATGGGAAGTTGTGTGTTCTGATCATTGATGGAGGGAGCTGCACCAATGTGGCCAGCGAATATATGGTCGAAAAACTGAAGCTCCCCATACTCAATCATCCACGTCCTTATCGGCTACAATGGCTCGACAACTCAGACGGCTACAGAGTCACCAAGCAGGTAAGCGTACCATACGCTATCGGTAAGTTCGAATCCACTGTTTTATGTGATGTTCTGCCAATGGAGGCTTGTCACATTCTACTCGGATGACCATGGCTCTTTGACCTGAAGGCAACACATGATGGAGTCGCCAACACTTACTCGGTTTGCCAGGCGAGCAAGATCCACACGTTCCTCCCTATGCCACCTAATGAAGTGCGTTCGGAAGCAATCCGCATGAAGGACGCCATCGCCAAATGGGAAGCTGAAAAATGCTTGGATAAGGGGAAGGGGAAAGAACTTGTAATGGATAGTAAGGCGAACTCTGATAAGCCTACACAGGAAGAAGTTAAAGGTAGCTGTTTCGCTACAGTAGGGGAAATAGGCCAAGTGTTAGATAACAGCGGTGATGTACTAGTTTTAGTATGTAAAGATACTTGTGCTAACCCTGTAGATATCCCTCGGGATATCCCTGTAGAAGTTGATTGTTTGTTGCAGGAATTCAACGATGTCTTTCCGGAAGAGCTGCCGCAGGGATTGCCGCCTCTGCGTGGGATTGAACATCAAATCAACTTCATACCTGGCGCACCTATTCCAAATCGACCTGCCTACAAAGCAAATCTGGAGGAAACAAAGGATTTGCAAAAGCAGATCGACAAGCTTTTGGCTAACGGTCAGGTAAGGGAATCTCTAAGTCCTTGTGCTGTACCTGTAATTCTAGTCCCTAAGAAAGGTGGTACATGGAGAATATGTGTTGATTGTAGAGCTGTTAATAAGATAACAATCAAGTATAGGCATCCTATCCCTAGGCTTGATGACATGTTAGAAGATTTGTATGGCTCCACGATTTACACTAAAATAGATCTTACACAAGGCTATCATCAAATTCGTATGAGGGAGGGGATGAATGGAAAACTGCTTTTAAAACTAAATTTGGTTTGTATGAGTGGTTAGTCATGCCCTTCGGCCTAACAAATGCACCTAGTACTTTTATGAGATTGATGAATCATGTGCTTAGAAAGTTCATAGGGAAATTTGTTGTGGTTTATTTTGATGATATTCTGATCTATTCCAGAGACATAAAATCGCATGTGGACCATATTCGCTTGGTATTAATTGAATGACGTGCTAATAAGTTGTATGCCAATGTGAAGAAATGTACTTTCTGTGTTTCGGAAGTTATCTTTCTCGGTTTTGTAGTCTCTAAAGCTGGTGTCAAAGTTGACGACGCCAAGGTGAAAGCCATTAGGGAGTGGCCCACACTAACCTCGGCCGCACATGTAAGGTCTTTCCATGGTTTGGCGGATTTTACCGACGGTTTGTGAAGGATTTTTCCACCAAAGCAGCACCTCTCAATGATTTGTGCAAAAAGAATGTTCCATTCGTGTGGGGCAGGCTCAGGAAAACGCCTTTACGGTTCTTAAGCATGATCTCACTCATGCACCTGTTTTAGCATTACCTGATTTTGATAAAGTCTTTGCACTAATGTGTGATGCATCAGGTATAGGAATTGGCGTCGTTTTAATGAAGGAATGCAAGCCAATTGCCTATTTCTGTGAGAAGCTAAAAGGGGCTGCCTTAAATTATCCAACTTACGATAAGGAGCTCTATGCAGTGGTCCGTGCTTTCGCGCCTTGGTCACATTACTTAATGGCCAAGGAATTTGTTGTACACAGTGATCACGAGTCCCTTAAACACTTAATGGGACAGAATAAATTAAATAGACGTCATGCTAAATGGGTTAATTTTATTGAAACTTTTCCTTACATTATTAAGTATAAGAAAGGTAAAGATAATTTGCTTGTTGCTAAGAAAGGTAAAGAAAGGTAAGAAAGTATACATTATTAAGTATATCAGAATAAATTAAATAGACGTCATGCTAAATGGCTATCTCGCAGGTATGAAATTCTGGCTGTTTTAGATCATTCTTTGCTAGGATTTGCATATCTTAAAGATTTCTATGCTTCTGATAGTGATTTTTCGAATTTGTATAAAGTATGTGAATCTAGTGCATTCCATAAGTACTATAGACAAGATGGTTTCTTGTTTAAGGAACATAGGTTATGCATCCCTCGTAGTTCTACTATAGAATTACTGGTTTGTGAAGCTCACAATGGGGGTCTTATGGGTCATTTTGGTGTGCATAAAACACTTGAAGTGTTACAGGAACATTTTTATTGGCCTCATATGCGAAAAGATGTACAGCATGTTTGCACTCGTTGTATTAATTGCTTAAAAGCTAAATCTACATCTAAACCTCATTGACTTTACACGCCTTTACCTATTCCTTCTTTACCTTGGACTGACATTTCAATGGATTTTATTCTAGGTCTTCCGAGGACGCAAAGAGGTAATGACTCTTTATTTGTCGTAGTTGATCGATTTTCTAAAATGGTTCATTTTATTCCTTGCAGGAAATCAGATGATGCCAAACATGTTGCGGACTTGTTCTTTCAAGGCATTGTTTGGTTGCATGGTATCCCACGCACCATTGTCTCTGATCGCGACGTCAAATTTCTGAGTTACTTTTGGAAGACTTTGTGGTCACGCCTCGGCACAAAACTCCTGTTTTTGACTACAAGTCATCCACAGACGGATGGTCAGACGGAAGTCACCAACTGCACCGTTGGCAATCTACTTTGGGCCTTAATTCAGAAGAATCTAAAGCGTTGGGAAAAAATCTTGCCGGTTGCAGAGTTTGCCTACAACCGCACAAAGCACTCCTCAACAGGGTTCTGTCCATTCGAAGTTGCCTACGGCTTCACTCCTTTGACGGTTATGGATCTCATCCCTTTGCCGCTAAAGGAACATGTTAATCTCGACGGCGCCAAGAAAGCTGAAACCGTCAAACGCCTACATGCAAAGGTTAGGGCGAACCTTGAGAAGCATTACGCCAGAGCCGCCGCCCATGCAAACCAACGGTGCAAGGCTGTGAACTTTGAACCAGGCGACTGGGTTACGGTTCACATGAGGAAGGAACGATGCCCTGCTGCGAGGAGGACAAAACTCCATCCCCGGGGCGATGGGCCTTTTCAAATCGTGTCCAAGATGGGGCCTAATGCTTACAAACTTGATTTACCAGGTGAGTATGGTGTTAGTACTTCATTTAATGTTGCTGACTTGTCTCCTTTTACTTATGAACAGGGTGCTGATTTGAGGTCAAATCCTTTTCAACCGGGAGGGGATGATGAGGGCATCCCAAGTCCAGTAACAAGTCCACAAACAAGTGAGTCCAGAGAAGCTGAGGAGGTTCGGGTTCTACACCGAGGTCCAACAATGCTTCAGGATCCAAGTCCATATCAAAGGGATCCGCTTGTAGACATCATTGGGCCAATGACCAGAAGCAGACCAAAGAAGGTTCAAGAGACACTCAACAACCTTGTACAAGCCGGCCAACAGGACGCTCAATTGATAGTAGAAGCCAACGCCTTGGAGAACAAAGACGGAAAGGTTTAAATTGCAACTCTCCTTACAATTCTTGAAGAAGAGGCGCAATTCCCCAATCCACAATGAAGAAGAAGGCTATTTCTTGAAGTTCTTGAAGACGCCGGAAGGTTCTTGGACTGTAAAGAAACATTTCTTGAAGTTCTTGGTTTTCTTAAAATTCTTGAATTTCATATTTTGCAGAATCTTGAAGAATCTTGAAATCTTGAAAATCTTGATTCCGAAATGATTCTGGGAGGTTCCAGAAGATTCCAGAAGCTCCCTACATCATTCCATAATGCGACATCAACATTGAGTCCATTCCACAAAGTCGGCCAGCCCACAAAGAAGCCCACACGGCCAAGCCCAGTCCATTAGGGTTGGAAATTAAGGGTTAGGGTTTGGGGGAAAATAAGGGTTTGTGCATGTTCCCTATTTTGCCCTTAGTTTAATTAGTTTCCAAAAAGGGTTCCTTCTTGATCTCCCTTTTGGAGTAGGATTTTTATTCTTTTCCTTCTTGTTTTTGAGTTGTACTTTCGGCTACCACTAAGAATTAGGTTGACCAAAATTTCCTTGCCTTTTCTTTTACCATTACCCACTTCTTTCAGGGTTTGGTATTGTGAAGGAAATCAATCTCTTGATTGATTTCCAATTCTAAGTCTTTTACTACTTCTTTTTAGGTACAATTTTCGGCTGTCCCTTAGCCTATAAATAGGTGGCCGAACTCAATAATAAAGACAAGTATTCAGATCATAAAAACTATTAGTTTTGAGTACTCTCCCTTTATTGCTTTATGTATTTTGCATGTTGTAGTTTACATATTGCATGAAACTTAGCTAATTAGGTTAATTGCTCTACCTAATTATTCGCATGTTTTAACTCTCTTACTTGGTTTGAAATTCTTAAGTAAACTTAGCTTAGGTTAGTTTATTTTGGTCTTTGAAATTCGGGTAAGTTAGAGCTTATACGAGCTACGCCGCGTAATCACACTTTCCGGGCAACTTTCATCCGCATGTGTACAACCGTCCACATCACTTCCACAAGGAAAAGTGGGACAACATCATCTCTACATTGCTCACCCACTTGTATTCCCTGAACCTAGGGTATAGCGCAGCATGGATTTGAGGACGAATCCTTTCCAACCGGAAGGAATTGATGAGGTCATCTTGATCAGCTTCCTTGATCCAGAAGTTTACTGGATCCCACAGAAAAATGTACCAGAAGATCCAGGCTGGCCTAGCCAACCCTCAAGGACCCCAGGCCGGCTCAACTTCAAAGAGGCTTTGCTCCAGCTGCGGCCCGCGATGCCAGCACAGCCACCCGCCAATCGCCGGCCCACGCCCGCAGCCCATTGCAGCCCTCGGCGTCAAGGATCCGTGTAGATGACACAGCCTACGATCCAAGCCAGAAGCCATTGCAAAAATCGCAGGTTCATAAAGAGACCTTGAAAAGATTTAGGGAGTACATGTTTTCATATTCCTTTACTAATTTTAATTATAGTTAAGTCAAGTTACCATAAAGTGTTTACAACTTGACTTAATTATTAGTTTCTTATTACGTTTTAGTTACTTTATTCCTTTTAAAACTTGAATTTGGATTTTCTCTTCAAGATACAAAAATTCATGCTTTCCTTTTCTATTTTAGTTTTGCTTGTATTTTTAGATTTCCTTAAAAAGAGATAACCAAAAATACAAATTGCCTTATTCATACTTCTTTTGAATTTGGTTTGTCAAAGGATTCCAGCTCTTATTTGGTTTCCTCTTTTAATTCTTTTCTAGTTTCTTTCCTTGTAAATTTCGACTACCCCTATCTCCTATCAATAGGGTGCAGCCAAAATCATTCATCTTCAGAATTCATAGTACAATTGTGAGGTTTATCCTTTACTTTGGGTTCTCATCTTTGTTTATTTTTGAGCTTGTATATTATTCATGTATTGATAATTCTTCAAGTTCCTGAACTTAGAAGAGTCTAGGTTAATTGCTCAGCTTAGATTTCTGTTCGTTCACCTCTTAATCTCTTAGTTAAGTTAAGAATAAAAGCGGTTAATCCCACTTAAATTAGCTAGGAGTTTCAAGTTTATAAAGAGAGTAAGTATGTGACCATCAAGTTCGATCCTTCCTTGGCAAAGTCTTCCGCAACGTGGGGTGTTTCACGACAACTCACATCACCTGCGGTCTTAATCCCTAAAGTTTTGTATGATGATCAAATAAGTATAATAAGGAATGTTAATGAATTTGCTTGTAGAAACAGAGAGATTTTGACACCAAGGGTCGACAGGCTTTCGCACTCGAAAGTAAGCCAGAAAGCTTTAACCCCAGCCTCGACAGGCTCTTGAAGTTGAGACAACCTCGAAGTTGAATATCACGGCAGGCACTCGACACCCCTTGAGCTCTCGGGTTTGGAATTAACTCAAAATTCCATAAAACAATTGAAGTGTCGATATCGAGTGTATATAGATCCTCGACATCGAAGCTCGCCCAGAAAGAATCAACTTCGACAGTGACAACAGGTCCTCGACATCGAAGCTTGCCCAGAAAGTATCAACTTTGATAGAGTCGACAAATAGCCGACAACTGTGACGTCCCACCCGGACCCCCCCCCCCTCTTCAATGCCATACACAAAGGGATAGATCGATGAGGTGACGCCATTGAGGGCTCGCACCCACAGTTGATAGCAAGAGCAAACTATAAATTCTTATCAATAAATAGTTTACTTTAATAAATTCAAAATGTACAATCTTTACAATTTACATATCGGGGGTAGTAGGATGGTCACTTAACCAGATTATCCCATTCCAAGATAATATCTAGGCTCATCATCAAAGTATTCTAGCAATCCTTAACCTCGCCTAGTCAACCTCCCCATGTGAACAGATCCAATAGCTTAGGTACATGTACAAAATAAGGTTTTGAAAAAGAGGGTGAGCTACTAGAATATAGCCCGTGAGAGTCCTCAGGTTTATGAAAGCCCACAGTTCCTGCATTAAGAAATTGAACGGATAAGAAAAATGACAATTCAAGTATCTGCCTTTTCAAAATAGTAGAAATTTGAAGGAATAAAGAGTAAATAAAAATATAAGAGCAATTACTAAGGTAATAATTTTCAAAGAGTTAGCTCGACACAAAGCACCATACACCATAGTGATTACAATTCCCAAGTTAAACATTTTATCCAAAAAAAAGAGAATGAGTTCAAATCAAATACGGTGGATTCAGTAAAAGTTTTTATCTAGAAAGCAAGTGCAAATTCAAAACAGTAATTGTAGAGAAATCATTTTCCTTGCAGTGAGTGGAGAAGGAGAAGTGGTGGAGATCATACAAAAGCACATCGAAGGACAAATGCATGACTCTGTGGTTGCATGACATACATCAGTACAGTAGCAGTAGGAGACCATAAGGTCAACCGCAGCTGTAGGAGTAGTCATAAGCAATCATTGGAGATAGTTAGAGGAATCAAAATAGCCGAATAAACAGTTGCAGTAAAAGTACCAAAACTACATTGCTAAAATGGAACTTAGTCACACAAGAAGCTTACAAACACTACTACAAAAAGGGCTTTTAATGGCGGTTTTTAAGGGCTTTTAACGGCGGTTCTTGGCCTTTTTGAACCGCCATCTATCTGGCAGCCGTAGAAAGTTAGCGGACTTTCTATGGCGGTTTCAAACCGCCGTAGAAAGTAACCACTTTCTACGGCGGTAGGGCTTGAACCGCCGTAGAAAGTGGCCACTTTTTCAGACCGAAACCGCGATAAAAAGTGAAAATTAATCTGTTTTAAAGCAAAACCTGTTGCTACAAGTTTAAATTTAATACAAATATCACCAAGATACAAATTGAAATCGCTATTATATTACAGGGGCATAGCCAAAAATATTTGTACAACTATAATATGAAAAAGTTTCATTAGTATCCATCAACTACGGCTAATGCTCCACAATATAACTAGCGCATATTTTTCTCATAGCATCTATATCCACATTGCTTAATGGAGTGCGGTCGAGCTTAAAGTACTGCAACAGAGTATAAATTCAAAAGTAATTGAGTAGCAAAATGAAATACAGTCAAGTAAGTTATGAGAAATCAAATACCTTTTCAAGTGCCAATGTGTCGGATTTTATTACGATTTGGTACATGTAGTACATGACATAGTAGCCACACTCCCAGTTAGACGTTTGCTTTTTATGCTAATGAATATTAGTGTACGAGTTAGAAGATCATACAATTTTATACAACACATCGTTGAATAAAAAATTCAATAAGAACCAATTTTACCTTAACTACTATCCATTCAGGTTGCATATGCACATTTCTGGGCAATCCTAAGAAAGCTTGATAATTAAACATCACCCTATAAAAATGAAAGCGGAATGAAAATAATTAGCAACATATGTATATATGATTGGCATTAGAAATTATATATGCATTCTAACATTAGTTAATATATATAACTCACTCGTCTTTAAGTATTACTGCCTCCTCTTTTTGTGGGTTTTGTAAAGAATCAAACCAGTAGACAAACTTTTCAATCGGTCTAATGGCTATAAGCATCCAATGTTCACTGCAAACCAAAAATTTAATGACCTCAGATCTTTAAATTAGTGCTTCTTAAAAATTAGAGAAACGCTTACAGTGTTTACCCCTGAAGATACGGCACCAGATAAATTTCTTTATTCCGATCCTTCAAGTTTCGTGCAATGTAGTGTACCCTATCTTCATATGTGTTTCCTAGTGCCGTGACATGATCAGCTGAGAGAAACCCTATCCCCTTCCGGTCATTCCTTTCAACCAAATCATGTAAAGCTCTAGAGAATTTACATTATCATGCATCATTGGTTAGTCTAGGCACATGGAATGCATATTATATATAACAATAATCTGAAATAGGTTATAAAATTAAGTGGAAACTCACTTGGTGAACAATTGCATCAAACAGTTTGTGACCATGCTTTCTCTTGACAATAATTCACCAACATTCATTCGATCCATCGAAATAGGATGATCCACACCTATGATATCTCTTGTCATTTGAAACAAGAAGCCATTGAAGTTCGAATCTTTCTCCATTCGGAGCTGTAACTCGTGCAGTGGATCAGATGTCGAAGAGGATGACATTTCATTTGGAACCGTCGAAGGAGATTTTATATCATCCATAGAATTCAAACGGCCTTTTTTCTTTTTTAAACATTTATCCACCTAACAACATTTGAAATAACATTAAATATACAAAATGGTATTAAGTAATTCACAAATAAATGTAAGAATATACCTGTGTTACTGGATCCGGAATAATTTCAATCAAATGTATAGGTCATTCCACGAAAAAGGATCGGGACATTCCCACAGTTGAAGCCTCTTCCTCAGGAAATGGTAGCGGGGCAAAGTCATCATATGAAATTTTAATTGTAACCCTCGCGCAACCTTTCCTTACCTCGCGGCCGTGGTGCTTTCTTTGCTTATAAACATTTCCCTTGGCCACAAGCTTACGTCTCTTACATGTATCCTCAGAGATGAACATATGACATTCACACCCATCCTGAGATAATAGGCAAGCGAATGAACATTACTCAACTATTTTCGCTAACTTCAAAAACCAAGTGTAATCATGAAAAGCAATATCAAACGTCTTTAGAAGTGACAATATGAAAGAAATTATACAAATAAATATGAAAGACATAAATATACTTTAAGTACCTTGTATTCGCCTAAAGAACTCACATCTTCCAAGTTTGTTGCAATAGGGTTATTCTGAACCTCAGAGGCTTTGATCGGGTCCATAGATAAAACAGGTATCATATGTAACTCAGGCAAACTTGTAGGTATAAGAGGAGAAAAATTTTGCCTACGAGGTTCTTTAGGGTGTAGCGTCGGACTCACAGGGGAAACATTGCTACCATGGACCTCAAACATCTCTGGGGTCATTCCGGAGGTTTCTGGGTTCAAGCTCTGAGCTTTGACACTATTAAGGATAGTGGCTCTTATTGTATCATAGTCAGTCCCCATCTTACCAGATATAAACCCAACTATCATCTTAAGATGTGTTTGACATTCATCGAGCTGGGCAGTGGTTTTCTGAAGCTTGCTTTTGGTTAAATCTAGTTCATCTTTAAGCGACGGCCTTGTTTTCGGGAAAACCTCTGTGATACGTGCCCTGGTAGAATGGCCGCGAACACGACCGGGGTGATCGGTCTTTCCCGTTGCCTTGACAAGAATGTCATTCCTACCCTCTGCAACTTTCTCCCCTTGGGACTCGCGGAAACATAGATTTTCCTAAACGTTTTGCCAAAAATATGAAATGTAAATAGATCAATTATATATAGTTTTAAATATATGCGTAGCTTAAAGAACTGAAACATAAGAAAATGTATGGTGCAAACTTATAATTTCAATCCCAACACGACCAGCCTCTGGCGTGAAGTATTCCCCTTTTTTGTTTGTGTGAGCTTGTCTCCAAAGTAGATGCCGACCTGGCCCTGCATAAGATTCTTCCCCTTCTTCTTCGGATTGACCGTCCTCTAAAGGCTTCTTCCCAGTTGCAATCAAAGCCTCTTCATGCAAATGCTTCTTTAGCAGTCGGTAGCCACCACAAGATAAATTATGGTAAAAAGAATTTAAAGTGGCATTCTTTTGCGCTTTTTCACGAATTGCCTAGAGAAAAATACAATGAAAAGTGATTATCCATAAACTGAGCAATTTCAAATATCCAAAAACAAGAAGGAAATGAATTTCAAAAACCCACCTGCCATTCTTCTGTTTTGCGGCTAGCCTTGAACTTAATCCATGTCTCCCTAGGGAGATATTTATATTCAAGGCATGGGTCCTCACCCTTCAAGTCACCATTTACATATCTACCTAAAAAGGATTTCCAATCTTTCCAACGTTTACCGGCATAAGAAATCCACTTGGTTTTGAGTTTTTCAGTTGATTCAAAAACAAATAATGCCTACAGTAAACAATAGAAGTAAAAATTTAGGTAAATTTGGGTTCATTTGTATGAATGGGTAAACAAACAATGCATTATAATTTTGTAGAGTACCTGTATTTCCATCCACACTCTCTTCTTGATCTCTTCGGGAACTTTGGGCCATGATGCATATTCCATAATGTCCACTTTGCTCCGGCCGTGAATGCTACGAATGTAATCCACTTTGTATGATAATTTTTAGGCTCATTTTTTGAATCAAACGAAATCTCAAGAGTTTTCCCCTTCATACGCATTTCCAAAAGATCGTTGCAATTTGTAGGCCCTCTACCTCTTTTAGCTCTAGTATAAGACCCATCTCCATTGCTCTTTCCCTCATGACTATGGTCCTCATTGCGTTTTCTTTTTCGGGCCATTAGCTTACCTTAAACTTCATGTACATACAAAGAGAATACAAGATAACATATTTGCATTTAAAGAAAAGCTTTAATTTCAAAACCCACGCGCCATTGAACACTTTAAACCAAAGGAGACAAAAAACAAGAATGCTTGTAATGTTTAAATTTAAAAGGCAATGTACATTTCGCAACTTCAATACTAAAAATACTCTCCTTCCCTAAAACAAGAGAAATAATTTGTGCTTTCGCAATAAAGAAGCTTTACATTGATGCAAAGATAGCCTCACTTTCAATATATTAGTGGCATTCATGACATTAAACCAAGGGAGGAACACACCTTCAACTCAACCACAAAGCATTACCCTCCTTTCCACTAAAGAAGAAATACTAATTCGCAAAAGGTAAAAGATTTAAGGAGAAGTGATATTTCAAACTCTACATTTATGAAAAAAAATCCCCCTTATCAAGGAGAACGACTCACAAAGCATATTTCACGCATTTCAAACAAAGATAAGGGAAAGCGAAGAGGAGATAGTGATATTTGCAATACACAAGTCCCATTATCCAAATTAAACCAAAGGAGCCCTAAAAACTTGTATTATAAAGGGTACCATTGATAAAGTACTTCATATTTCAAAACCACAACTAATGAGAACAATCATTAATTTTTACTAAAGGAAAAAACCAAAATTTAGTGAGGAAGGTAAAAGCTTAAAGGAGTAGTACATCACTCCTAAAAAGTACTCTCCTTCCCTAAAACGATAGAAATACTTTGTGCTTTTGCAATAAAGAAGCTTTACATTGATGCAAAGATAGCCTCACTTTCAATATATTAGTGGCATTCATGACATTAAACCAAGGGAGGAACACACCTTCAACTCAACCACAAAGCATCACCCTCCTTTCCACTAAAGAAGAAACACTAAATCGCAAAAGGTAAAAGATTTAAGGAGAAGTGATATTTCAAACTCTACATTTATGAAAAAAAACCCCCCTCATCAAGGAGAACGACTCACAAAGCATATTTCACGCATTTCAAACAAAGATAAGGGCAAGTAAAGAGGAGATAGTGATATTTGCAATACACAAGTCCCATTATCCAAATTAAACCAAAGGAGCCCCAAAAAAGTGGACTTATAAAGGGTACCATTGATAAAGTACTTCACATTTCACAACCAACAACTAATGAGGAAAAAACCAAAATTTAGTGAGGAAGGTAAAAGCTTAAAGGAGGAGTACTTCACTCCTAAAAAATACTCTCCTTCCCTAAAGCAAGAGAAGCAACACTCAAAAGGTACTTTGTGCTTGTGCAATAAAAATGCTTTACATTGATGCAAAGATAGCTTTACTTTCAATATATAAGGGGCATTCAAGACATTGAAACAAGGGATCCCCAAAGAAGGAACCCTATAAAGCTTAAATTCCACATAGTGGACTCAACAACAAAGCATTTTCCTCATTATCACTAAAGGAGGAACACTAAATCGACTAAGAACCGAAATCAAACACCAATGTTCTCAAATTAATCAAGCAAAACTGAAATCAACATTTGTGTTTCTCATATTAGGGAAGGAAACCCGAATTGAAAGGGTACTTAATTGAAATCCCAATCAAAAACCTAGGTTCTCAACTTATGTAGGACAAAACACGAAATTCAACAACCAAACCAATGCAACCAACAATCAATAAATCCCAAAGCATTCCAATCATTCATCACTAGCATCAAACCCGAAATGAACATTATATTGTGCACAAAAACCCTAGTGCAATCGGAAGCAATTACAAAATGGAAGGTAACATTGCAAAAGTTTTAAAATGCAAGCATAGAAGGTGGATAAACCTTTTGTGTGCACTCCTACATCCAAGGCCGAAAATATTGGAGGGGGGAAATGGAAGAAATGTTGGCCGGGGTAGTGAAGCCACACACAACGATCGGCTGGTTGGTCCACGGCGTACGATCAGCACGTACTGCAGCCGTCGGGAAGTGCGGGAAATCGGCGACAGGATAAGGGCGCGAAGAAACCGAACCGGCCCTGGAGAAGGGAGAGGGAAACAGGGGAGAAGCAGGGGAGAAGAAGGGGAAAAGAATGAGGGAAATGCCATATGTCTAAGTTCAAATATTTTGAACTTAGACCGGCTGGTTGGTTCAACGGCGGTTCAACCGCGAACCGCCGTTGAACCAACTTTCTACGGCGGTTCATTGTGAAACCGCCGTAGAAAGGTTACTTTCAACGGCGGTTCAACCGTGAACCGCCGTAGAAAGTTGGTTCAACGGCGGTTCGCGGTTGAACCGCCGTTGAATGTTCTCTTCTATTGCGGTTTTTCGTGAACCGACGTAGAAGAGGGGAAAAAATTGGAACCAATTCCCGCGCGAGCATATTTTGATATTAAATTTTTTTTTTCCATTTTCATAAACTAACCCCACAATTTTGTAAATATAATATTACATACCCAATTTACATTATATTTATTAATTATGTACAGAAGCTCGACTTTTATGAACCATTTCATAATTAAATTTTAAATTTTCCATTGAACCATTTGCATTTAAATTTCGCGTGCTATTACACAATAATTATAAGTGAAAGATAAAAATTAATAAATTTCGTAAATTTACATGTAAGCGTCGATAAAGTAATAAGCTTCATTATCTTCCCTAAATTTTCTACGTTTTTGACTTGGGCGAACGGGATAAAATAATCAAATCGATAAATGCATTAGGTACGTAGTATAAGAAAAATTAATGGTTAAGTGGCCGAAAAAAAAAATTAAATACTTACTGGATTTCATTAGCTTACATACATATATATATATATTTGCAATTACGATAATATTAATCAAATATGTATAGTGAAATACATTAAATTTAGTGTGCTGCAAAATATAATGTATTTTATTTACTTGCACCGGTTGATCATTATTAAATTGCATATACAATATTACAGGGGAATGTTGGGAGAAGCAGGGGAACTGTGGAGAAATTAGAGATATTATACCAAAACCGTAAACCCTAAAACCTAAACCATAAACCCTAAAACCTAAACCATAAACCCTAAACCCTAAACCCTAAACCCTAACACCCTAGGCCAACAAATTTGAATTTAGACCGTTGGTTTATTCTATGGCGGTTCAAGGAAGAACCGGCGGTTCAAGGAAGAACCGCCGTAGAAAATACTTTCTACGGTGGTTCAAAAATAAACCGCTGTAGAAAGCAACCTTTCTACGGCAGTTTCACAATGAACCGCTGTTCAAAGTTGATTCTACGGCGGTTTTCGGTTGAACCGATGTAGAAAAGTAGTTTCAATTGGAGCCAATTCCCGCGCGCGCATACATTTTCTATTTTTATATCATTTTCTGAACCATAAACCCTAAACCCTACTCCCTATTAATTTTTTTTTCCATTTTCATAAATTAACCCCAAAACTTTGTAAATATAATATTACATACCCAATTTACATTATATTTATTAATTAAAGAAGCTCGCCTTTTATGAAACATTTAATAAGTACATTTCAAATTTTCCCGTGCACCAATATTCCACAGAAAAATTTCATGTACTATTACACAATAATTTTAGGTATAAGCTCAAAATTAGTAAATTTCGTAAAATTACATGTAAGCTGTGATAAAGTAATAAGCTTCATTATTAGTCCTAAATTTTCTGCATTCTCGACTTAGGCGAACGGAAAAAATAATCAAATCGATAAATGCATTAATGCTTTGGACTTACGGACGATAATAGTAATCAATTATGTATAGTGAAATACATTAAATTGAGTGTGTTGCAAAATATAATGTATTTTATTTACTTGCACCGGTTGATCATTATGAAATTGCATATCCAATATTACAGGGGAATGCAGGGGAGAAGCAGGGGAAATGTTTAGGGTCTATGCTTCATAAAATGAAATAAAAATATAAATTTATGCATGCGCGGGAATTGGCTGCATTTGTTTCCACTTTTCTACTTTCTACGGCGGTTCTTCATTGAACCGCCGTAGAAAGTCATCTTTCTAACGCGGTTTCAATTTGAACCGCCGTAGAAAGTATTTTCTACGGCAGTTCAATGAAGAACCGCCGTAGAAAGTGTTTTCTACGGCGGTTATTTTTTAACCGCCGTAAAAAAGTGGAAAAAAATTCAGCCAATTCCCGGGCGCGCATAAATTTCTATTTTTATTTCATTTTATGAAGCATAGACCCTAAGCATATAACCTTCAACAATACTAGCATCAGGACGATAACGATTCTTAACATACCCCTTAAATACTTTCATATATCGCTCGAATGGGTACATCCATCGCAAATGAACAGGCCCGCAGATTTTTATCTCTCTAACCAAATGAATCACCAAATGTACCATAATATCAAAGAAGGCGGGTGGAAAATACATTTCTAATTGACAAAGGACAACAATTATTTCATCTTGTAACTGATCAAGTCTTTCGCGCGCGATAACCTTGCTACATATAGCATTGAAGAAGAAACAAAGTCTTGTTATACTGGACTTAACATGCTTGGGTAATATCGAGCGAATAGCTACAGGCAACAATTGTTGAATTAAGGCATGGCAATCATGAGACTTCAAACCAACCAGTTTTAAATCTTTCAAGGAAACAAGTCTACTTACATTTGAAGAATATCCGGATGGAACTTTGATGCTACGCAAACTTGAACACAGTTGTTTTTTCTCTTTTCTGGACAAAGTGTGACAGGCAGGGGGTAGATATGTGTGTTGTCCTCGAGCTACCGGTGCTAAATTTGATCTTATGTTCATATCAACCATATCAAGTCTCGCGTTATAACCATCCTTAGTTTTACCAAGGATGTTCAAGAGCGTACCTAACAGGCTTTCACAAATATTTTTCTCAATATGCATAACGTCGAGACAATGTCTGACATCCAAGTTCTCCCAGTATGAAAGTTCAAAAAAGATGGATTTTTTCTTCCAACAATATGTATCATTATTGCTGGACTCCGAAGGTTATCCAAACTCCACATTAATGTTCGTCACAAGAGCTTTCACCTCTGGCCCGCTCAAGGGTTCTGGAGCTTTTCTGAACTCTTAAAATCCATTGAATGCTCTTTTCATATAGCAATACGGATGAGTCTCGGGAAGAAATCTGCGATGCCCAAGGTATACTGTCTTCCTCCCATGTGCAAGCTGACAAAAATATGTACTCTGCTCACATATTGGGCATGCTTTATGCCCTTTAACAGAGTACCCAGACAAGTTTCCATATGCAGGAAAATCATTAATGGTACAGAACAACATGGCACGTAATGTGAACATTTCTTCACGGTATGCATCAAACACAAGTGCGCCTTCATCCCATAACTTTTTCAAATCTTCAATAAGAGGAGCAAGATACACATCGATGTCATTTCCTGGTTGCCGTGGGCCTGAAATCATTAGAGACATAAGTATGTACTTGCGCTTCATACACAAGTAAGGCGGAAAATTGTAAATAACCAACATCACCGGCCATGAGCTATGTGTGCTACTCAGACTGCCAAACGGGTTCATTCCATCAGTACACAAACCAAGCCTCAAATTTCTTCCTTCTCCCCCAAATGAGGGATACATTGAATCAATTTTTTTCCACTGATCTGAGTCTGATGTATGCATTATCACCTTGTCATCATCACTGGGAATACACCTATCTGAATGCCATGTCATAAGTTTTGCATCTTTTGCATTAGCGAACAATCGTTTTAATCTCGGTATTATAGGAAGATACCACAGAACCTTAGCTGGCGACCCCTTCTTTTGCGCATCAGAACTGTCTTCAACCTCATCACACAGCTGCTTTTTTTTGTATCGTGAAGTTTTACACTTAGGACAAAGCAATAAATCCTTATACTCATTCCTGTAGAGGACGCTATCGTTTGGGCAAGCGTGGATCTTCTTATACTCCATACCCATTGGACACAATATTTTTTTCGCCTCATAAATTCGATCTGGAAGTTCATTATCTTCTGGGAGCATATCTTTCAATACCCTCAATAAGGCTGTAAAACTAGTATCTGACCACCCATTTGTCGCTTTCAAATTAAACAACTTCAAAACACTAGACAAGCTTGTATATTTAGTGCAACTGTTGTATAGAGGCTTCTCATTGTCACCCAAAATGGAAGCAAGAACTTCCGGTTTATCAGCAAAATCCTCGGCCACATCCTCAATCATGTCATCTAATCGATCTCTAGTAATCCCATCATCTCCTTTTGCATGAGATTTTCTTTGCTCAGGTAAACTATCAATACTTTCACCAGGCCAAATCCACAATTTATAAGAAGGATCAAATCCGTTCCGATATAAATGGAATCTTATTGTATCTGAGTTATCAAACCGCGCACCATTTTTACAAGCTTTACACGGATAATGGACGTACTTTGTATTCTTATAAGCCAATTCAATGAAATTCTCAACTTCTTTTGCATAAAAATCGGAGGTCCGATCACCATACAACAAGATATTTCGATCCATGCGTAACTAACTCCTTCAAATAATTAAAAAACCCAAATAATAATTCAACAAACAATGTAGAAAGTATCAAGTTGCATGCTTGTCTTAGCACATGTCATACTAATGTTACTCATATAATCAAAACTAATATAATACCTCAATGAAAAAAATAATGCATAACCAACACATGCGCAATAGACATAATCAAATGAAGAAGAACCCATAAGTTTTTCATTTATGCATTTCATCAAACACATGCAATGCATAAAAAAATAATACACACTCTAAGTAGTGCTAATTATATGAACATCATCCATTAAAAATCAAACACTATAAATCAAATCACATCACCAAGAAACTACATAGTATAACTAAATAGGGTTCCACAATACTAAGGTTCACCATATACATGGATTGCAACTTTAATTTTCAGCACTCTACCATAAATAAAAATAAATTCTATATACACATATCTAAAGTACAAGAATAAGCAATTACTGAGAAATTTTAGAAGTTTCTAACCTTAAGGTGGTAAATTTTAGCTTCAAATGACGATTCTTTACATCAAACGTGCAAAACTGTAGTAGAAATTTGGAGAAGAACACTTTCGGCCGCGATATAGAGATACACGTTGTTATTTAGGGTTAAATACGTCAATACAACGGCGGTTATAATCAAACCGCCGTAGAAAGGACCTTCTACGGCAGTTAATTGTTAAACCGCCGTAGAAAGTGGGCTTTTTACGGCGGTTGGGATAGGGCTTTCTACGGCAGTTTATTTTAAAACCGCCGTAGAAAGCCCGTATTTCTTTTATAACGGCGGTTTTCTATTTTCCGCCATTAATCCACAGCCGTTAAAGCTCTATTTTGTAGTAGTGAAAGGTCAGCAGTTTTGCAAAGCAAATCAAAAGGATATTTTGGGAATTTCATATCTAAAGTCTTGTTGCATCAGAGGATGAGTAAATCATTCGTAAAACAATTCATGAAGTAGCTATCAAGCATGTAAATAAGTCATGTAACAATTATACACAAGTCTCTAATTTTTGTAAAACATACCAAATGGTATTTTGGGAAATTCATGTCCAAAATAATTTTATGGCGTGGGCAGCCATACATTCACAAGCAATTCAACAACACCTTGAAGAAAACAATTATACACACATATATATATATATCATATATATACGTATATATATAGTTATCATTAAATGCGTAGTAGCTAAGTGTCAAAATAGCAAGAACCCTCCCCTTAGCAAGCGAGGATAAGCAACTCAAAGGTCTCTCATTCAATCAATCCTGCAGATCAATTAACCCTTAATCAGTCCCATCCTACTATTTATAGTGAGCGAAGTCCTCTTTATACCAAGGATCTGTTAGAAAATTTTAAAAATAGAAAACAGAGAAAAAAAGCAGAAAATGGAATGAGCCCTTGCCCAGTAAGAGTCCACTGTTTAAGCAAACATTTACCAAGTTGCAAAATTATCCATGCATATAATTCAGGCATATCCTAACAAATAGCATGCATGACTTATGCAGGATTCATAGAACATATAATGAGAATGAAGGGCAGTGGTTTAAAGGTTGATATGAACAATAAATGAACTAGCCAGTTCACCTTGCGGGCATATCATATCATTTCATGTCATATCATATCATATCTGTATCATCAGCCACTCCCAATCGGTCATAGATGGGCCCCGATAAATCGGTACTAATTTCAAAACCAGGAACGCGGATGATACAGACGACCAAGCCCTTCGCTGGCTCGTGGGATCAAATCGCACCAAATAATGGATCCGACACAACTTATGATCATATAACAGATTCAGTGCACAAAGAAAGTAAAATTGAAACATAACAAATACATATGCATTCCAGCCGATAAGTAAACACAAGTGGCAGTTGAAAAATCAAAAAGTATTTCAAGCATTTTTAACAAACATTTCAGAACATGCCGCAAACAAGATTTAGTGCAGTTCAATTATTAATTGCACTAAAACGGAATCCATTTTCAGTGATAAACTCACCTCGGTCCTGAGATGCCTGCTCACTATTTTCCAATTATTTGCAGTTTATAGATATTGAAAGGTTTGGTTTCTAGTCTATTCCAAATAGAACCAAATTTCTTAAAAACCCTAGTTTTCTTCCTACGCCCAATTATTCCCAATAAAACCTAATTTTCCAAAAACTAATTCCATAATTCTATAACTCCAAAAAGGCATTAATTTGACTTATTTACTGAACAAAACTAACTATAGGAATTTATACAAAATTTTATGAAAATTTGAAAAATACCCTTTTTCCACTCCAATCGGTTTTTTCCGATTCAGAATCGGCAAAACCGGATTGGAATCGGTTTTAACCCATTTTCAATCGGTTAAAACTGCTTGGAAACAATTTTCTGATTTTACCCTTGGGCATGAATCAGTTTTCCTCGATTTCGAATCAGCTAATACCGATTCGTACCCAGAAAACTTAGTTTCCAAGTTTCTTTCGTGTTCTTCCTAAAAATCCTTCTAAAAACCATTTTTCTTACTTTCTTTTGTGCAAAATTCAACCTAACAACATGTAGGCATTATTTCTAACATCTTCAAACCAATAATTCATGCTAATAACAAGATCAAAACCAAAAATTTCTTAAGAATTCCTAAAACTTCAAAATATGCAATATTTTCTAAAACTCAACCAAAAGCATCAGTTAAATTCCTTGCCGATATGTTCTGAATCCCTCCTAACACCGAATCCACGGTGATGGAATCAATCCTTGGCTTCCAAGCTTTGGACCTTCCTTCTCCTTCCTTCTTTCTCCCTTTCTTTCTTCTCTAGTGTTGGCAAAACGGCATTTAGGTAGGATTTAGGTGAAGAGAAATGGTTGGGGATGGGGTATTTATGTCTAATAAGCCATATGGTTCAAGTTTATCTCTAAAAATTTATTTTTTTCATTTCCAGCCCCGAATCAGTTTTACCCAGTCCGGGACTGGCTAAAATTGATTTAAATCAATTTTCCCATTCTCAGAATTGGTTTTATCCAATGGCTTATCCATCAAATCGGTTTTACCCTTTTCTAAATAGGGTAAAATCGGTTAGAGGGTGGTTAGATATTTTTTTTTCTACTTTTTCAAATTGGGTCTCCCTATTTAGAAATCAGTAGAACAATTTTGGGAAGTGGTGAAATCGGTTTTACCCGATTCTGAATCGGTACAACCGATTCCTTATCTCTAAGAATTGGTTTTACCTGTTTCCAATCGGTTAAAACCATTGGGCTTATCCATCCAATTGGTTTTACCCGTTCAAAATTGGGTAAAACTGTTTGTAACCCTTGATCAACCGGTTTCCCAATTCCTAATCGGGTAGAACCGATTGGTCCTTTTATTTTTATTTTTTCTATTATTTTCTAATTTCTTTATTCTTATTTCTTAATTTCTTTATTACTTAAACATAATTCTAACCTTGTTTCGAACACTCATAATTATAGTAAGCATTAAAATTTTGTAATTCAACTAATCATTTTATTGAATAGAATTCCTCAAAGACAATTATACAAGTTTATAGCTATACATATTTTGAAAATTAAAATAATTTATAAAAATACAATCCTACAGATCCTAGGGCAAAATTTCTGAGATCTCACATTTTTGACAAAGGGATAATTAAATAATTCAATCGCAAGTTTCAGTTTTCAAAAAAATGACATACAGAATAACCCAGTTTACACGTCTGTATCTCCTAATTCACATATCAGTTT
The DNA here is from genome assembly GCA_016801395.1 of Leptodermis oblonga. Lineage (NCBI taxonomy): Eukaryota > Viridiplantae > Streptophyta > Magnoliopsida > Gentianales > Rubiaceae > Leptodermis > Leptodermis oblonga. The sequence goes on along the minus strand of CM028759.1, from coordinate 22,319,307 downwards.
CCTATGAAAAATTTGAAAACACTAGCCTGGTATGCTTTAAACCAGCAGTATAAATTTCAGGAATAAATTCAAAGTATTTGATTTCTAAAGTCTGCTGGTTTGCTGAATCAGATTCCAGCAGACAAGTGATTTTGTAAATTTGGTATCTCTCAAACGGTTTGTCAAACACACATACTCCTAAAACATCTATGATCAAGTGGTACGTGCAGTTTTCAAGAATTATATGCATGTAAATTAAAATCACGCAAAGATCAGATGTGATTTGCAGTCAACTAAATCCTTCTCTTTTTTAACCAATCCAAATTTGAGTACCTAGGAATTATTGATATACATGTAGGGGTTAAACTTCAATGGTTTTGCAAGCGTTAACCAGAAAGGAACATAAAAGAAACAGAAATGAACGACGAAAGAATGTCATTGTGCAAACTGAAACTTACGCTACTGCTCAATCGCAGTGCTGGGATGTTCTTCCTTCATCCGCATCTGGTACAAGGCAGCAAGAAGCATGGAGAATCGATTATGGTTCATGAAAGGCAAGGAAGGAGAATGAGATGAAGGGGGCGGCAGGAAGAAGAAGCGTGAAGACGAGAAGCAAGAAGCTGGAGTTTCTTCTTCGAGGAATTTTGGTTTCACGTAAGTGTGCTGATTAGCCTTAGGTTAAGATTTTTGTTTTTATATGGCTGTACAGCAGGCGAAAATCTAGTAGGGTTAATTAGGTTTAGGTAATTAATTTTTCCTACAATAATTAATTAATCAAATAATTGCTAGTTCAATAAACAAGAGCTGGAACTCAATCACAACTCTCTTTGTGTTTCGCACAGGAGTAGAAGTGTAATTAGATTAGAAGAATACTTTTAAATTCAATCTAGCATAGATAATTATCCTTTAACTTCAAAATATTGAATTAAAGATTATGTCAATTTCCACTAAATTATCTCAACGGAATTCTACCGTAACTAATAATTTAATTCTAGGAATTAAATTTATACTAACTCAACTTCTTTAACAAAACGGGTATGGGGCAACACTTATTGTTTTACCCTAAGTACTAATTTACACAAAAAATACATACTGAATCACATCGACAATAATTTTCTCACAACAAAATTATTTTATAGTCAAATTAACCAATTCTAGAATTTAATTCATGAAAATCTGGGGCATCAAAACAGCAGTCAAGCTCTCCGGTTGAAAATCCTAAAACAAAATTGAAGTATCAAGATTGAACGTTGACAGGGTCTCGACGTTAAAGATAATAAAACTAGAGAATGCGGAAAAATATATTTATCACACAACCCGCCAAACCAAGTGTCCGTTAGAAACAAAAATTCAAAAAGGAGTATCGAAACCAAAGTCTCCAACTCGAAGGTTCGAAGCATCAGTTTTTAGCTCAAATTTTCTAGCCATTGGAAAGAAAGAAAGGAGGTTCTATAAATACCTCAAGCCTCTCATTTCAAGTAAGAATGCAAAATTGAGTTCAGCCTTCATCTTACAACATCCCAACTCATTTCATGAGAGAAAATCAAAGCATTGCATTCTTCAAAAAGAAATTTGTCAGTCTACTTGTATTTTCAATACCTATCTTTTAGTACTAACTTGTTTAGTGCAAGAACTTTTTTTTTTGTAAACCTTGTTTAAGTCCTAACCCAGTGTTTGGTTGATGCACATTGTAAAAGTCCTAATCTCTTGTTCAAGATATAGGCAAGAAGAACGGGGGAGATTGAAGAGAAGGAGAAGAGTTGTAAAAGTCCTAAGTTTAGAGTTAGATTAGGCATTTTTGTGAAGTCTTAAGTCTTGAGTTTGATTAGGCATTTGCTATGAAGACCTAACTTAGAGCTAAGTTGGGCAATTGTGAAAAGTCCTAAATTCTAGAGATAGAATTTGGGCATTTATAAAGGTTTGAATTACACCTTTAAGTAATTCATTTTTAGAGGATTAGAAAATCCAAGTTGTAGAACTTGGGTAGTGGATTAAGATTCAAGGGGAATCTAAGCCACTCTAAATTGTGTGTGTTTTGTCTTCCATTTAATTTTTACTTAACATTTCAAAACACCTCTCACACACCACACTTTGGTTCAAAGAATTCTAAGGGGATTTTTCAAAATTATTTAAACTAGATTTCTAATTTACCATCAACCTAATTCACCCCCTCCCCCTTTTAGTTTGCTAATCGGGATTTCAATTGGTATCAGAGCCTAGGCTCCAATTTGAGGTTTTAAAACCTTACAGTTAAGATCTTGAAGCAACTTTGATTTCTGTTCATATTTTGCATATCTTGCATTTGTCACTTTTCATTTTCTACCTCACTAAAAATGGCAAAGGGTAAGAGTGCCAAGAGAGTTGCAAGGAAGGAGGATACTTGGGAGGATTCTACAAGCAAAGAAGAAGTCATTGCTTTGACAAGATGCTTGCTAGGAAAAGAAGACAATGAGGTAAGTGTTATTTCCCCTTCTCACTCTTGTTGTAGTGATAGTGATTATGAAAATGAACTTAGTGAACATGAAATAGATAAAAATGAATTTCTTGAAAATATACAAGTTAATATACATCATGTCATGGAAGTGAATTTGAAATTAGAAAAGAAGGTAAATTCTTTCAAATTAGATGTTGAATCCTTGAAAGAAGAAAATTCCATATTAAAGTGTGAAAATGATGAGCTTAGTAGTGAAGTCAAGGAATTGACCTTTTTAGTTGAAGAAAAAGACCTTGAGAGGAAAAAGTTGAAAATGTTCCATTTGGAGATTGTAAATGAAAAGGTCAAATTGCAAGAAAAACTTTAGTCTTTTAAATTGATGCAAAATGAGTACAACGAAAGGAAAAGGAAAATTAATGACTTGAGTGTTGATTTGGAAAAGCTTACTTTAGGTAAAAATAACTTGGAAAAATTGTTAGGGAAACAAAAGGTTAGAAATGATAAACATGGTTTAGGATTTGAATATGCAAATGTTAATGACAAACCATCCTCATCTTCCTCTACTTTTGTTGATGTGCATAAGAAAGAAAAAAAATTTGTCAATCATGCATGGAAATATGACACATTTAAAAGAATAAATGTGCTTAGAAAGGAAAATCACTTTTCTAAGAATGAAAGCCCTGACGAAAATTTCTATATACCAAAGAAAATGGAAAATGTGCTTAAAAGAGATGATTTTGGAAATCATAGGGATAACCATTTCGCTTTTCCTTATGTTGGTAGATTTGATCAAAATAGAAATTATCTTTATTTTGAAAAGAAGAGGTACTCTAATGTAACATTTTTATATGGCGAACAAAAAAGAGAAAACGAGTTAGAATTTCCCACTAGATGTCATTATTGTGGTGTGTATGGTCACCAATCTTCTAAATGTTATGCCAAATTTGAAGTTGAATAGGGACACAAGATTTGGAAAATTAGAAGAACAACTAACCCTCAAGGACCCAAGAAAAATTGGGTACCAAAAGTATGTGTTTGAGTTTTGTAGGCTAGTTGATATTTTGAACAAATATGGAAGTTCAAAGCATGAAAAATGAAAGAAACAAGGAAAGACGGTACAAATGGCTTGAAAAGGCCTCAAGATGGTAAAAGAATAAACTTGCTCATTTGAGGTAACTTGTATCTCTCATAGTTTGTTTGTGTAAAATTATGTGACCTTGTTTAAACAAATGTGCTTGAGTGACAATTTGTTAGCCTTGCTTTGATTTCTTGAAACGGTTTAGCCTCATGACATGTATGTGATTAATGTGAATGGCTAGTATAGAAATAAGAAATTTTAAATAGTAAGGTGAGATAAATGGAACTAAGTTGAAGTTACCTTCGACTTCGAGTCTCGAACTCGATACCTAGTTTGACTTCGAGTTTCTAACTCGATACCCAGTCGACACTTTCTGGGTATTAAATCATACGTTTAAGATAAACTTCAAAATTTTAGCTCAAAATAATTCTAAGTACAAGTTTTGAGTCCTGTTGTCGTCACCCTATCGACGTTGAAACTTCAGGGCATATAAATAGGTCTAAATCGTAATTGAAACTTCAGAACAACATTCAACCTAATATCCTCTTTCAAGCAATGGCGAAGGCGAAAGCTTCGAACTCGAACAAACCTATCTAGCCTTGCCCCCAAAAATTCCACTCAATCCACTTCTCCTCATCACTCCGTAACCACATCCCTCAATCCTATTTCATCAAATTTTCATTAAATCCACAAGCTTGCAAGTTCCATTAACAAATTGTCAAGAGAAAAAAAATTTGAGGAACAAAGTACTCCATCTCAAGCGATTACAGAGAAAAAGGGAAAAGGAAAGAAGAAGGTCCAAGAAGAGAAAACCATTATCTCTCCATCACCCCAAGGAAGAGGAAAATAGAAAGTGTGTGCCACAAAGAAGAAGAAAAGAGCTCAGCCCGAACATAATTTGTCCGAGGAAGCTACTTATAATTCGGTACAGTTCATCAATCCAAAAGCTTATGATGTTTATAAGGATAAGATTAAGGATAGAAAATTGATGAGGGCATCCCAAGTCCATCGACAAGTCCACAGACAAGTGAGTCCAGAGAAGCTGAGGAGGTTCGGGTTCTACACCGAGGCCCAACAATGCTTCAGGATCCAAGTCCATATCAAAGGGATCCACTTGTAGATATCATTGGGCCAATGACCAGAAGTAGAGCAAAGAAGGTTCAAGAGACTCTCAACAACCTTGTACAAGCTTGCCGACAAGATGCTCAATTAATAGTAGAAGCCAACGCCTTGGAGAACAAAGTCGGAAAGGTTCAAATTGCAACTCTTCTTACAATTCTTGAAGAAGAGGCGCAATTCCCCATTCCACAATGAAGAGAAGGCTGTTTCTTGAAGTTCTTGAAGACGCCGGAAGGTTCTTGGACTTTAAAGAGACATTTCTGGACGTTCTTGGTTTTCTTGAAAATCTTGAATTTCATATTTTGCAAAATCTTGAAGAATCTTGAAAATCTTGATTCCGAAATGATTCCGGAAGGTTCCAGAAGATTCCGGAAGCTCCCTACACCATTCCATCATGCGCCATCACCAATTGGGCCGACCCAATCCATGGAGTCCATTCCACATCATCCATTCGGCCAGCCCACCAAGAAGCCCACACACAAGGCCTAGTCTATTAGGGTTGCGAAATTAAGGGTTAGGGTTTGGGGGAAAATAAGGGTTTGTGCCTGTTCCCTATTTTGCCCTTAGTTTATTAGTTTCCAAAAAGGATCCCTTCTTGATCTCCTTTTTGGAGTAGGATTTTTATTCCTTTTCCTTCTTGTTTTTAACTTGTAATTTTTGGCTGCCACTAAGCTTAAAGGTGACCGAATTTTCCTTTTCTTTTACCATTACCCACTTCTTTCAGGTTTTGGTATTGTAAAGGAAATCAATCTCTTGATTGGTTTCCAATTCTAATTCTTTTCCTACTTCTTTTAGGGTAGAATTTTGGCTGCTCCTTGCCTTATAAATAGGCAGCCGAAACTCCATAATAAAACAAGTATTCATATCTTAAAACTATTAGTTTGAGTACTCTCCCTTTATTGCTTTATGTATTTTGCATGTTGTAATTTATATATTGCATGAAACTTAGCTTAATTAAATTAATTGCTCTACCTAATTAAACTCGCATGTTTCAACTCTTTCTTACTTGGTTCGAATTCTTAAGTAAATTAGCTTAGGATAGTTTATTTTTGTTATCTGGATTTTGGGTAAGTAAAGAGTCTATACGAGCTACGCCACTTAATCAGACTTTCCTTGGCAATTCATCCGCATGTGTACCTTGGTCCACATCAAAAATGCACTGAAGTTAGGATTTTACAAAGTGAACGTAGAGAAGCTATGACTATAGAAAACATGTTAGTTCATTTTGAACCTCATTATTTGTTTGGTTTACTCACTTTAGAGGAAGAGATCTATGAGCATGAGACTAAGCTGTTCTATGCTAACTTATGCAAAAGAAAAGATGGAGGTAAAATGGATTTTACAACCAAAGTAACTGGCAAAGAGTTTAATGTTGATCCTAGGGTGATTAATGAAGCCATAGGATTTCCCTTAGATGATGATGAGGTTAGGGATATTTATTATCATGATTCTTAGCCCACTGAAGAAAAAATTGGCATTAATGTTCATGCTACAAGTGAAGAGATTTTTTGGAGTATCGGTAGATGAGGAAGGGAATGAGATTGAGAAAAAGTTTATTGTTCTTTCTGATGAGGAAATGATGGTCTATGAGATGTTAGTGAAAGGGTTATTTCTTACAAATGGTCATCCTTCGAAATGCACCATCTCACCCTTAGTCATTTACTATGCTTAAGGGGGTGAAATTCAATCCTGGATATGCTATAATTTGTTATATGTCGAGCTGTATGAGGATCTCTGGGAGAAGTTTGCCCTATGGCAATCTTATTACTCGCTTGTTGAAGTTGAAGAAGATTACCCCCACCTCTCATCCCTCTCCACTTCTCTATTATAATCAAAAATACTTTGTTCAAAAGCATTGGTGTCAATCATATGGCATTTAGGTCAAGACTCAGAAGGCAGTGGTTGTAGAGGAAAGAAATCAAGCTCGGGGCAAAAAGGATAAGGCAAAAATGAAGAAGACCAAGACTCTTTTGGAAAAGATCTTGGATATGGTTTCATGTCTCAAATCCACCTCCAAGAAACACACCATGACTCTTCAAAAAATAGAAGGCAACCAACGAAGGTTGGAGGAGAAGAACAAGGAGCTGCACAAAGAATTGAAGGCTATCAAAATAGAACTCCACAGCAAAGCCAAATATGAGCATGAGGCAGGGCCAAGCAAGTCTTCTCAAAATAAAGAAGTGAAGGGCAACATTTGAAGTTGAAGGCAACAATAAGGAAGTTGAAGAAAATGAAGAAGACGTGAGTGCAGATGTAAGTGTAAGTGTCAGAAAGGAACGGACTTCTACTGCTAGTCAAAATTCTAAAACCGACACTGATGATGCTGCAACTGATGAAGAATCATAGGATTTTAGTTTATTCCTATTTTTTGAGCCTTGTATGGCTATGGACTGAATGATTTATAACTTATGTTAGTAGGTTGGTGCTGTTTTGGATTTTTTAAAGTATTGTATGGATTTTCTTGCCTTTTTTATGCTTTGTGTTAATTGGATGGTTATATGCATTGTGTTGAATGGATTGTGTTCTATGGATTTTATTTATGCATTGTTGGTGCTGGCTAGTTTGTGTGCTGTTGGTGCTGTTTAGTTTGTGCTGATAGAATGGAGTTTGTATGGTTTGTGCCTCTTTTTGTTATGTCAAAAAGGGGGACAAATAGATGTAAAGGGACAGAGAACTTGGAAAGGGGGAAAGGGAACTTTAAGGGATTTTGGGCAATGTGGTTCAAAGCTTTCAAACTTTTCAAACTAAGGCCTCTTTTTCTTCTTTCATTATATTTTTGTCAAAATCCCATATGATGAGGGCATCCCAAGTCAACATCACGCAACAAGTCAACCTACAAGTGATTCCGGAGAAGCTGAGGAGGAGGTTCGAGTTCTACATCGAGGCCCAACAATGCTTCAGGATCCAAGCCCATATCAGAGGGATCCACTTGTAGACATCACTGGGCCCATGACCAGAAGCAGAGCGAAGAAGGTGCGAGAAGCTCTCAACAACCTTGTTCAAGCTTGCCATCAAGACGCCTAGCTGATTGTAGAAGCCTGCCTTGGAGCAAAATGGAGGAAATGTGCAATGTGCAACTCTTCTAACTATCTTGGAAGAAGAGGCGCAAATCATCAAACATTAATCAAGAAGAAGGCTGTTTCTTGAAGTCTTGAAGAAGCCGGGAGGTTCTTGGACTTAGAAGAAACCAAATAATAAAATTCCCTACCAATTGGGCCAACCCAAAAACTCATGGACCAGCCCACAAGTTTTCGGCCAGCCCAAGGAGTAGCATGAAGCCGCACGGCCCAATCTAAGGAGAAGAGCCCACACGGCCAACCAAGGAAAAAGCCACACGGTTTAGGGTTTAATTTTCAGATTTTAATTAAGTTATTTTATTTTTAGTTAGTTTCCAAAAAGGGTTTCCTTATTCTTTTTGGAAGTAGGAGTTTTATTCTTTTCTTGATTTTAGTTACAAATTCGGCTACCTCATGTTTAAGGTAAAACCGAATTCTTGTTGCATTTTCTTACCATTCCTACTTCTTTCCAGGTTTGGTAATTGTACAAGAAATTAACCTCTTGGTTAATTTCCAATTCTAATTCTTTTCTTTTCCTACTTTTTGTATTAAAATTTGGCCACCCTCACCTATAAATAGGTGACCGAATTCATTAAATAAAGTTAGTGTATTTAAGATCAAAAACTTAGTGTTTGAAGTACCTCATTTTATTGCTTTATGTATTTGCATGTCGCAGTTTACATAATTGCATGAAACTTAGCCAATTAGGTTCTTGCTCTGCCTAGTTGTTCGCATGTTTCACACCTCTTTTCTTGCACTTGGTTCGAATTTGTAAACAAATTGGTCAGGATAGTTTATCCCTTGTTTTATCAATTCCGAACGTGAGTTAAAGGTTTTGTAAGAGCTTGTCACTTAATCACAAGGTCCTTGGCAACATTATCCGCATGTGTACAACCGTCCACATCAATTGGTATCAGAGCTAAGGAGTGGTTTCGTGACCGGAGGAGATCAACCGATCAAATCCTTTCCAGGTGTTTTCTTTTCCTTGTTAGTCTTGATTATTCTTGAAATTCTTGGAATTGAATTCATCTTTTTTTGGGGGAAAATTTTTTTTTTCTTCAAGCTTTAAAATTGCGATTTTGTGTACTGTTGTTCCATCTTTAAAATCGCAAATTTTCTTAAAATTCGGATACCCTTGCTGCAATTTTTAGAAATTAAAATCGGACCTCAATTTTCAAATTAGGTTTTCGGTTTTGTGACACTAGGGTTCGGGTTTTCCGTCGCTAATTCACGCGACTTAAGGTTTTGTTTGCTTGGCTTTTGCGACGCTTTCTACCCTTCTTTTGGTGCTGATTTGTTGAAAAATTGTGAGTTTTGCGGTTGATGTTAAACAGCTCACTTGTTTGCGCACTGTAAAATTGCATGATCTAGTTTGGATACTTTCTTTTGAATTCCTGAAAATAAAGTGAATTCTTGATTTTGTATCCTTGTCCTGCTAAGATAATCCCTAGGATTAGGCTAGTAATTTGTAAAATTGTTTTGCTGGCCCTAGGGTTTTCATAATTAAAAATCGCATATTGCTATAATTTAGTACTGTTTTCGGCCATTAAGGGGTAGTAATTTCGCAAATTTGGTACTGTTTTGCATATTAGAAGAATTGATAATTTGTGGGGATTGGTTTCTTGATTACCTATTGGGTGGGTGATCGCTTCTTTGGGTAGTTTAGACTTTCCTGAAGTCGTTTCAACTCTGCTAATTTTCTTTGCTTCTATTCACTTTGAATTGCCCTGCTTTCAATTGCCTTGTTTATCTTTTCGTGCGACCTATACATTAGATCTTTAATTATAGTTTGGATTTTGTCATCGTGCACACTCATCTTTTCTGAAATTTGAGGGCTTAACCCCGAAATTTCCTGTTGTGTACTTCATATCTGAACTATATTACATACATATCGTTTTACGAAAAAAATTTTTAAAACAGAACCAAGTGTGGTTTTTTGCGAAAATTTTTGCTTCTTTCTTAAGTGTCATTGCTTTTGTGTGAATTCCTGCTTGCCTTATACATTTATCAATGCCGAGAGGTTTGAGTGGTAAAAGGCTTGAGTGCACATCTTATACAGGGCACCACCCTAGAGCGATACACGGGGTTTGTGTGTAGCTATTAGGTGGGAAACACTTGGGGGAATAAGGGGGTAAGGTTATTTCTCACTTTTCCTTATTCTTAGCAGACAGATTTTCGCTTCTTTATCCAATGTCAGGTGGAGGTGCTCCTAACCCTATGGGAAACGAGCAAATCCTGGCTGCGATTGCGCAACTCTCCGCGCGATTCGCTACACTCACGGAGGAAGTCGCCGAACTCAGGACAGAACGGGACCAGAGGCGTATAGACTCAGATAACGAGCCGGCCGGTCCAGGCACCAACGCCGCAGACCAGCCTTTCGCAGGCCTCAGTCAGTGCAAGACAACCGTTCCACCCTTTGCCGGAGGCACGAATCCAGAGGACTATCTCGACTGGGAGATGAAGATGGAGCGCATTTTCGAACTTCATGCGATCCCGGAACACAAGAAAGTCCAACTAGCAGTGGTCCATTTCACCGACTATGCCCTAATTTGGTGGAATCAACAGCAGGACCAGCGCAGGAATACGCGACCCATGCGTGCCCGCGCACCGCCTCTCTCTTGGTTTGATTTGACTACTTTAATGCGTAGAACTTTTGTACCTGATTACTATTTTAGAGAATTGTATAGGAAACTACATACTCTTGTACAAGGTTCTATGTCTGTAGATGAGTACTATAGAAAATTAGAGATGGCAAAACTTAGGGCTAATGTACAGGAAGATGAGCCCGCATCTATGGCTCGTTTTCTTAGTGGTTTAAACAGGGGTATTGCTTTAGCTGTGGAACTGCAGAATGCTACAATGCTGACAGACATGCTGCACAAAGCTCGGGTTATGGAGGAGTATCTGAAGTCCGTTCCACCAGTCCGGACACCTACCAGCGCCCCACCAGCCTGGCGCAAGAATCCGACCTATTCGCCACCAGCAAGGAGGCCGATCATGTCTGAACGCAAGGCCATAGTCCCTGTTGCCGCCGCCAATCCTTCTTCATCCCAGCAGAAAACGCCATCAACTCCCAGGCAGTCTATCAGCAACGTTACTTGCCACAAGTGTTCAGGACGTGGCCACTACATGCGTGACTGTCCCAACATCCGGAAGGTATTATTGGGCCAAGATGGTGAGTACATATCAGAATCAGATGAAGAGGAACCAACCGTTGACCCTACAAAGGAGTTAACTAACAGCACTCCGTCAGAACCTGTGGAGCAGTTCGAATTTCTTGAAGAAGATCCATCTCAGAACTTGGTTACTCGCACTCTGACTACAGCTGCTGTCCCGGACACGTCCCAGAGGACAAACATCTTCCATGCCCGCACAAAGGTAAATGGAAAGTTATGTGTTCTGATTATTGATGGAGGGAGTTGTACTAATGTTGCTAGTGAGTATATGGTTGATAAGTTGCGCCTCCCTGTCATCAATCATCCCCGTCCTTATCGGCTTCAATGGCTCGACAGCTCAGAAGGCTACAGAGTCACAAAGCAGGTGAGCGTACCATACGCTATCGGTAAGTTCGAATCCACGGTTTTATGTGATGTTCTGCCAATGGAGGCTTGTCACATTCTACTCCGACGACCATGGCTCTTTGACCTGAAGGCAACACATGATAGGGTCGCCAACACTTACTCGGTCTGCCAGGAGGGCAAGATCTACACGTTCCTACCCATGCCACCGGCTGAAGTGCGATCAGAAGCTGTTCGTATGAAGGAGTCACTCACTCAATGGGAAGCTGAGGAGGAGGTTCGAGTTCTACATCGAGGCCCAACAATGCTTCAGGATCCAAGATCATATCAGAGGGATCCACTTGTAGACATCACTGGGCCCATGACCAGAAGCAGAGCGAAGAAGGTGCGAGAAGCTCTCAACAACCTTGTTCAAGCTTGCCATCAAGACGCCCAGCTGATTGTAGAAGCCTGCCTTGGAGCAAAATGGAGGAAATGTGCAATGTGCAACTCTTCTAACTATCTTGGAAGAAGAGGCGCAAATCATCAAACATTAATCAAGAAGAAGGCTGTTTCTTGAAGTCTTGAACAAGCCGGGAGGTTCTTGGACTTAGAATAAACCAAATAATAAAATTCCCTACCAATTGGGCCAACCCAAAAACTCATGGACCAGCCCACAAGTTTTCGGCCAGCCCAAGGAGTAGCATGAAGCCGCACGGCCCAATCCAAGGAGAAGAGCCCACACGGCCAACCAAGGAAAAAGCCACACGGTTTAGGGTTTAATTTTCAGATTTTAATTAAGTTATTTTATTTTTAGTTAGTTTCCAAAAAGGGTTTCCTTATTCTTTTTGGAAGTAGGAGTTTTCTTCTTTTCTTGATTTTAGTTACAAATTCGGCTACCTCATGTTTAAGGTAAAACCGAATTCTTGTTGCCTTTTCTTACCATTCCTACTTCTTTCCAGGTTTGGTAATTGTACAAGAAATTAACCTCTTGGTTAATTTCTAATTCTAATTCTTTTCTTTTCCTACTTTTTGTATTAAAATTTGGCCACCCTCACCTATAAATAGGTGACCGAATTCATTAAATAAAGTTAGTGTATTTAAGATCAAAAACTTAGTGTTTGAAGTACCTCATTTTATTGCTTTATGTATTTGCATGTCGCAGTTTACATAATTGCATGAAACTTAGCCAATTAGGTTCTTGCTCTGCCTAGTTGTTCGCATGTTTCACACCTCTTTTCTTGCACTTGGTTCGAATTTGTAAACAAATTGGTCAGGATAGTTTATCCCTTGTTTTATCAATTCCGAACGTGAGTTAAAGGTTTTGTAAGAGCTTGTCACTTAATCACAAGGTCCTTGGCAACATTATCCGCATGTGTACAACCGTCCACATCAATTGGTATCAGAGCTAAGGAGTGGTTTCGTGACCGGAGGAGATCAACCGATCAAATCCTTTCCAGGTGTTTTCTTTTCCTTGTTAGTCTTGATTATTCTTGAAATTCTTGGAATTGAATTCATCTTTTTTTTGGGGGAAAATTTTTTTTTTTCTTCAAGCTTTAAAATTGCGATTTTGTGTACTGTTGTTCCATCTTTAAAATCGCAAATTTTCTTAAAATTCGGATACCCTTGCTGCAATTTTTAGAAATTAAAATCGGACCTCAATTTTCAAATTAGGTTTTCGGTTTTGTGACACTAGGGTTCGGGTTTTCCGTCGCTAATTCACGCGACTTAAGGTTTTGTTTGCTTGGCTTTTGCGACGCTTTCTACCCTTCTTTTGGTGCTGATTTGTTGAAAAATTGTGAGTTTTGCGGTTGATGTTAAACAGCTCACTTGTTTGCGCACTGTAAAATTGCATGATCTAGTTTGGATACTTTCTTTTGAATTCCTGAAAATAAAGTGAATTCTTGATTTTGTATCCTTGTCCTGCTAAGATAATCCCTAGGATTAGGCTAGTAATTTGTAAAATTGTTTTGCTGGCCCTAGGGTTTTCATAATTAAAAATCGCATATTGCTATAATTTAGTACTGTTTTCGGCCATTAAGGGGTAGTAATTTCGCAAATTTGGTACTGTTTTGCATATTAGAAGAATTGATAATTTGTGGGGATTGGTTTCTTGATTACCTATTGGGTGGGTGATCGCTTCTTTGGGTAGTTTAGACTTTCCTGAAGTCGTTTCAACTCTGCTAATTTTCTTTGCTTCTATTCACTTTGAATTGCCCTGCTTTCAATTGCCTTGTTTATCTTTTCGTGCGACCTATACATTAGATCTTTAATTATAGTTTGGATTTTGTCATCGTGCACACTCATCTTTTCTGAAATTTGAGGGCTTAACCCCGAAATTTCCTGTTGTGTACTTCATATCTGAACTATATTACATACATATCGTTTTACGAAAAGATTTTTTAAAACAGAACCAAGTGTGGTTTTTTGCGAAAATTTTTGCTTCTTTCTTAAGTGTCATTGCTTTTGTGTGAATTCCTGCTTGCCTTATACATTTATCAATGCCGAGAGGTTTGAGTGGTAAAAGGCTTGAGTGCACATCTTATACAGGGCGCCACCCTAGAGCGATACACGGGGTTTGTGTGTAGCTATTAGGTGGGAAACACTTGGGGGAATAAGGGGGTAAGGTTATTTCTCACTTTTCCTTATTCTTAGCAGACAGATTTTCGCTTCTTTATCCAATGTCAGGTGGAGGTGCTCCTAACCCTATGGGAAACGAGCAAATCCTGGCTGCGATTGCGCAACTCTCCGCGCGATTCGCTACACTCACGGAGGAAGTCGCCGAACTCAGGACAGAACGGGACCAGAGGCGTATAGACTCAGACAACGAGCCGGCCGGTCCAGGCACCAACGCCGCAGACCAGCCTTTCGCAGGCCTCAGTCAGTGCAAGACAACCGTTCCACCCTTTGCCGGAGGCACGAATCCAGAGGACTATCTCGACTGGGAGATGAAGATGGAGCGCATTTTCGAACTTCATGCGATCCCGGAACACAAGAAAGTCCAACTAGCAGTGGTCCATTTCACCGACTATGCCCTAATTTGGTGGAATCAACAGCAGGACCAGCGCAGGAATACGCGACCCATGCGTGCCCGCGCACCGCCTCTCTCTTGGTTTGATTTGACTACTTTAATGCGTAGAACTTTTGTACCTAATTACTATTTTAGAGAATTGTATAGGAAACTACATACTCTTGTACAAGGTTCTATGTCTGTAGATGAGTACTATAGAAAATTAGAGATGGCAAAACTTAGGGCTAATGTACAGGAAGATGAGCCCGCATCTATGGCTCGTTTTCTTAGTGGTTTAAACAGGGGTATTGCTTTAGCTGTGGAACTGCAGAATGCTACAATGCTGACAGACATGCTGCACAAAGCTCGGGTTATGGAGGAGTATCTGAAGTCCGTTCCACCAGTCCGGACACCTACCAGCACCCCACCAGCCTGGCGCAAGAATCCGACCTATTCGCCACCAGCAAGGAGGCCGATCATGTCTGAACGCAAGGCCATAGTCCCTGTTGCCGCCGCCACTCCTTCTTCATCCCAGCAGAAAACGCCATCAACTCCCAGGCAGTCTATCAGCAACGTTACTTGCCACAAGTGTTCAGGACGTGGCCACTACATGCGTGACTGTCCCAACATCCGGAAGGTATTATTGGGCCAAGATGGTGAGTACATATCAGAATCCGATGAAGAGGAACCAACCGTTGACCCTACAAAGGAGTTAACTAACAGCACTCCGTCAGAACCTGTGGAGCAGTTCGAATTTCTTGAAGAAGATCCATCTCAGAACTTGGTTACTCGCACTCTGACTACAGCTGCTGTCCCGGACACGTCCCAGAGGACAAACATCTTCCATGCCCGCACAAAGGTAAATGGAAAGTTATGTGTTCTGATTATTGATGGAGGGAGTTGTACTAATGTTGCTAGTGAGTATATGGTTGATAAGTTGCGCCTCCCTGTCATCAATCATCCCCGTCCTTATCGGCTTCAATGGCTCGACAGCTCAGAAGGCTACAGAGTCACAAAGCAGGTGAGCGTACCATACGCTATCGGTAAGTTCGAATCCACGGTTTTATGTGATGTTCTGCCAATGGAGGCTTGTCACATTCTACTCCGACGACCATGGCTCTTTGACCTGAAGGCAACACATGATAGGGTCGCCAACACTTACTCGGTCTGCCAGGAGGGCAAGATCTACACGTTCCTACCCATGCCACCGGCTGAAGTGCGATCAGAAGCTGTTCGTATGAAGGAGTCACTCGCTCAATGGGAAGCTGAAAAGCGCCAAGCGAAGGGTAAGGGGAAAGAACTTGTAAAGGGTAGTCAGGCGAACTCTGATAAGCCTGATCAGGACAAAGTTAGGAGTAGTTGTTTTGCAACGAGATGAGAGATAGGTCAAGTGTTAGACAGCAATAATGATGTATTTGTTTTAGTCTGTAAAGATAACTGTGCTAACCCTGACGATATCCATCGGGATATCCCTACAGAAGTCAATTCTTTGTTGAAGGAATTTGCTGATGTTTTTCCAGACGAGTTGCCGCAGGGTCTGCCGCCACTTCGAGGAATTGAACATCAGATTGACTTCATCCCTGGCGCGCCTATACCAAATCGCCCTGCGTACAAAGCAAATCCGGAGGAAACGAAGGAGCTGCAGGCGCAAATTCAGAAGCTATTGGCGCATGGTCAGGTAAGGGAATCTCTAAGTCCTTGTGCTGTACCTGTTATTCTAGTCCCTAAGAAAGAAGGTACATGGAGAATGTTTATGGATTGTAGAGCAGTAAATAAGATAACAATCAAGTATAGGCACCCTATCCCTAGGCTTGATGACATGTTAGAAGATTTGCATGGTTCTACTGTTTATACAAAAATAGATCTAACACAGGGCTATCACCAAATTCGCATGAGGGAGGGGGACGAATGGAAGACTGCTTTTAAAACTAAATTTGGTTTATATGAGTGGTTAGTCATGCCCTTTGGTCTCACAAATGCACCTAGTACTTTCATGAGGTTAAAGAATCATGTGCTTAGAAAGTTTATAGGTAAATTTGTTGTTGTGTATTTTGATGATATCTTGATCTATTCCAGAGATTATAATTCGCATATTGAGCATCTTCGTTTGGTTTTAATTGAATTACGTGCTAATCAGTTATATGCCAAGATGCAAAAGTGTACCTTTTGTGTTTCGGAGGTTGTTTTTCTTGGTTTTGTAATCTCTGCAGATGGTGTCAAAGTTGATGATGCCAAGGTGAAGGCCATTAGGGATTGGCCGCAGCCAACATCGGCCGCCCAAGTTCGGTCATTCCATGGATTGGCTGGATTCTACAGGCGGTTTGTAAAAGATTTCTCCACTAAAGCCGCGCCCCTCAATGAACTCTGCAAGAAGAACACGCCATTTGTATGGGGGCCAGCTCAGGAAAAAGCTTTTACTAGTTTAAAGCATGATCTCACTCATGCACCTGTTTTAGCATTACCTGATTTTGATAAAGTGTTTGAACTAATGTGTGATGCATCAGGTGTTGGAATTGGCGCAGTACTAATGCAGGAGAAGAAGCCTATCGCCTTTTTCAGTGAGAAACTAAAAGGGGCTGCCTTAAATTATCCTACATATGATAAGGAGCTCTATGCTGTTGTCCGTGCTTTTGAAACGTGGTCACATTATTTGATGTCTAAGGAATTTGTTGTTCATAGTGATCATGAGTCTCTTAAGCATTTAAAAGGGCAAAATAAGTTAAATAGACGTCATGCAAAGTGGGTTAATTTTATTGAGTCTTTTCCTTACATTATTAAGTATAAGAAAGGTAAAGATAATTTAGTTGCTGACGCTCTATCTCGCAGGTATGAAATGCTAGCAATTTTAGATCATACTTTGTTAGGTTTCGCATACCTCAAGGATTTGTATGCTTTTGATGTTGATTTTGCTATGTGTATAAAGCATGTGAATCTGGTGCATTCCAAAAGTACTTTAGACAGGATGGTTTTCTGTTTAGGGAAAATAGGTTATGCATCCCTCGTAGTTCCACTAGGGAATTACTGGTTCGTGAAGCTCATAGTGGGGGGCTTATGGGTCATTTTGGTGTGCATAAAACTCTTGAACTGTTGCATGAACACTTTTATTGGCCACATATGCGCAAAGATGTACAGAATGTTTGCTCTCGATGCATTAATTGTTTGCAAGCTAAATCTACTTCTAAGCCCCATGGGCTTTACACGCCATTACCTATCCCTTCTGTGCCCTGGACTGACATTTCTATGGATTTTATTTTAGGGCTCCCAAGGACGCAGAAAGGTAATGATTCTTTATTTGTCGTTGTTGATCGTTTCTCTAAAATGGCGCATTTCATTCCTTGCAGGAAATCAGATGATGCCAGACATGTAGCTGAGTTGTTCTTTCAGGGAATAGTTCGATTGCATGGGATACCGCGCACAATTGTGTCAGATCGCGACGTCAAATTTCTGAGTTATTTTTGGAAACTTTGTGGTCCCGCCTCGGCACAAAACTGTTGTTTTCGACTACAAGTCATCCACAGACGGAAGTCACCAACCGAACCATTGGCAACCTACTCAGAGCATTGATTCAGAAGAACCTCAAACGTTGGGAAGACATCTTGCCGGTTGCAGAGTTTGCCTACAACCGAACCAAGCACTCCTCCACAGGGTTCTGTCCATTTGAAGTTGCTTACGGCTTTACTCCTTTGACGGTGATGGATCTCATTCCTTTGCCAGTTAAAGAACAAGTTAATCCAGATGGTGCACGGAAAGCAGAAACCGTACAGCACATTCATGCCAAAGTCCCCGCAAATTTGGAGAAAACGTATGCCAAAGCCGCCGCCAGTGCAAACCAACGGCGCAAGGCTGTGAATTTCGAACCAGGTGACTGGGTTTGGGTTCACATGAGAAGGACCCAACTCCATCCAAGGGGCGATGGACCTTTTCAGATCATTTCCAAGATTGGGCCTAACGCCTACAAGCTCGACTTACCAGGTGAGTATGGTGTTAGTTCTTCCTTTAATGTTGCTGACTTGTCTCCTTTTGTTGATGAACAGGTTGCTGATTTGAGGACAAATCCTTTTCAACCGAAAGGGGATGATGAGGGCATCCCAATTCAACATCACGCAACAAGTCAACCTACAACTGATTCTGGAGAAGCTGAGGAGGAGGTTTCAGTTCTACATCGAGGCCCAACAATGCTTCAGGATCCAAGCCCATATCAGAGGGATCCACTTGTAGACATCACTGGGCCCATGACCAGAAGCAGAGCGAAGAAGGTGCGAGAAGCTCTCAACAACCTTGTTCAAGCTTGCCATCAAGACGCCCAGCTGATTGTAGAAGCCCACGCCTTGGAGCAAAATGGAGGAAATGTGCAATTTGCAACTCTTCTAACTATCTTGGAAGAAGAGGCGCAAATCATCAAACATTAATCAAGAAGAAGGCTGTTTCTTGAAGTCTTGAAGAAGTCGGGAGGTTCTTGGACTTAGAAGAAACCAAATAATAAAATTCCCTACCAATTGGGCCAACCCAAAAACTCATGGACCAGCCCACAAGTTTTCGGCCAGCCCAAGGAGTAGCATGAAGCCGCACGGCCCAATCCAAGGAGAAGAGCCCACACGGCCAACCAAGGAAAAAGCCACACGGTTTAGGGTTTAATTTTCAGATTTTAATTAAGTTATTTTATTTTTAGTTAGTTTCCAAAAAGGGTTTCCTTATTCTTTTTGGAAGTAGGAGTTTTATTCTTTTCTTGATTTTAGTTACAAATTCGGCTACCTCATGTTTAAGGTAAAACCGAATTCTTGTTGCCTTTTCTTACCATTCCTACTTCTTTCCAGGTTTGGTAATTGTACAAGAAATTAACCTCTTGGTTAATTTCTAATTCTAATTCTTTTCTTTTCCTACTTTTTGTATTAAAATTCGGCCACCCTCACATATAAATAGGTGACCGAATTCATTAAATAAAGTTAGTGTATTTCAGATCAAAAACTTAGTGTTTGAAGTACCTCCTTTTATTGCTTTATGTATTTGCATGTCGTAGTTTACATAATTGCATGAAACTTAGCCAATTAGGTTCTTGCTCTGCCTAGTTGTTCGCATGTTTCACACCTCTTTTCTTGCACTTGGTTCGAATTTGTAAACAAATTGGTCAGGATAGTTTATCCCTTGTTTTATCATTTCCGAACGTGAGTTAAAGGTTTTGTAAGAGCTTGTCACTTAATCACAAGGTTCTTGGCAACATTATCCGCATGTGTACAACCGTCAACATCACCATATTTGTTTTGTCATCATCAAAAAGGGGAGATTGTTAGACCTTTGGTCTCAATCCTTAAAGTTTTGTATGATAATCAAGCAAATATGAGAAGGAATGTTAATGAATTTACATGAGATAAAAGCGTAGAAACAGAGAGATTTCAACACGAAGAGTAGAAAGGCTTTCGAACTCAAAAGTCACTACAAGAAAAGTGACCTATTGCGACATAGAAAATGTGTCGCTAAAAGTCTATTTAGTGTCGCGAATACTAATTTAGGACACATTACGCATCTCTTGTTATTGAGTCGCAAAAGGTGGTGTAGGAAATTTGTGGTGCTTTTTTTTCACTTGTGCCGCAAATGTATCGCACTTTTTGCATCACTAAATTAATTGTCGCTTAAAAGTCACGACACATTATGCGTCAATTGTCCTAGTGACGCACACTAATTTACGACCTTTATTTGGGTCATTAAAATGAGTGTCGAAAGATTATTTGCGACAAATGTGGCGTCACATTTAAAACGCCAAAGGGTATTCGCGACATGCAAATTGTGTCGCTAAAAGTCAATTTTGTGTAGCAAATACTAATTCGCTACACATTATGCGTCTCTAGTTATTGAGGCGCAAAAGGTGGTGTAACAAATCTGTAGCATTTTTTTCACTTGTGCTGCAAATGTATGGCACTTTTGCATCACTAAATTAATTGTCGGTTAAAATTTGCGACACATTATGATTCATTTGTGTTAGTGACGCACCCTAATTTACGACACTGATTTGTGTCATTAAAATGACTGTTGCAAGATTATTTGCTACAAATGTGGCGTCACATTTGAAACGTCAAAGGGTATTTGCGACATGTAATTTGTGTTGCATACACAAATTAGAGACACAATTTTGCAACAAACTTAATCGTGTCATAGCCTTTTTCTGGCATTTTTTTTCACTAGTTGTGCCACAAAAGATATGACATTTTTACATCACTTAATTACTGTCGCATAAATCTTGCGACCCATTACGTGTCATTAGTTGCACTGACGCGTTATTAATATTAATTTGTGTCATTATGGTTAATGTCACATTTATTTGCTACACGGGCCATCATTATTTGAAATGTCATATTGTTATTTTGTGACATAATATCTTATCTGTAAAATTTATGTCACATAATAATTGACAACACAATTTACGTCATTAATTTTTTCTATTGCATAAACTTTGTCAACACAAAAGCATTAATAGAGTAAATAATTCACTATTTGTATTTATAAGATAACTAGAATATTATTCAAAATATAAAATTAGATAGCTGCTAAATGTCAAAGTGGGAATATTATAATTTAAATTCATCACTCAAAATATATAAATAAAAATTACAAATGTCTAAATTTATCTTCCAAGGGTAGAATGCAAATTCCATAAGTCAAATTATCACATTTTGAAGAAGATTATTTTGCCTTCCTCTTGCTCCTCCTAGGACTTTTTCCTTGTTCCTAACAATTTTAACAAAAATAAATTATATTTAACAAATATAGTTGAGAAATTAATAGAAAAGTATAATTGTTTATATTACCTTTGATGAAGTACCATTTGAATGGATGTTTCTGTTGTTCGTATCTGTGTTATCTATTTCTTTTCTCATCTACGACAATTGATAACAAAATTTGATTATTTACCTCAAGAGTTTCATTAGAGTTCTCTAAATTCATAAATCCTTGCAATGATGACCCATTATTTGAAGTCTGTACGCGTTTAGAATTTGAAGACCCCGGTACCTTGTAGATTATAATTTAATAATATGAGTATATATATATGTGTGTGTGTGTGTGTGTGTGTGTGTGTAATTAATGAACAAAGTGTTGACTTACATGTGTAGTTTGATCCTCAAATGGGAGAAATCGAGCCTGGACCATCTCCATTTTTGAACACATGTCATCTTTAAATTTTGATAATTGTTCTTCAAAACCCTTCTGAATACTTGCCACTTGGTCATTAGCTTTGTCTTTCACAGCTTGATCGAATTCTTCTCGGGATATGAAAATCAATTTCTTATTCTTTGAAACAAGACCACTACTACGCAAACATCCCGGTGCGTCTTTTCCAATAACTTCTTCATAAATCTCATCATTAGCCTGAATATCATCGCGCAAACCTTCTGGCAACTTTTGCATCTTCTCCTTTAAAATAGCCTAATTACAAAACATAAAATGAAGAAAAACTTAGTTGAAAAAGTGAAAACACTACTCCAATTTAGTATTTCAATAGTAGGTAGTTATTATTAATTGTAAGAGTACTTACTATTTTTTCTGAAGTAAACTTATCAAGTGGTTTTCCACTCTTCCCCACTCTTGTAGCGATAAACAAATTTGGCTTAGATGGTTGTTGACCATATTGCTGTCGGTACTTCAAACAGAGAAACAAGTTATAACAACATAATACAACACATTTGAATTAAACGACAATTTGTGGAAAGTATTATATATATATATATATAATACCTCATGTTTAGCACTGTTCGTATCCTTTCTTCCCAGTCTAGACGGCAATTTGACATTCTTTCGACTGGTTTTGTTGTTCTTACTAACTTTCTGTAATTCAACAAAATGCCAAAAGTTACATTTTTAAAGAGCGTGTGATAAACTTAAAATAAATTGAAAATAAAATGGCTATAAGTATAGGGAATGACTTTTAAGTTTTAACACCGGGAGTAATCATGTCAGGCCTCACCCTGTCTTGAAATAAAAGGGCCAATTCACCCTGTCTTTCTCTGTCCCAAAAATGTACGCCAATTTACCTTGCCGCTTAACTGCTAATCGAAAAACACCGAAGCTTTGATTCAATGCTTGAGAACCATATTCTCCTCTCCCAATCTCCGATGAAGGTGAACCCTTCTGTACCCAAAAAAACTCCTCTACCTTCTTCATGGTTGTTGGTTCTTTGTCTTCGTGATTCTTCTTGAAACGCTGCTCCGTGATTCTCATTAGTAAAATTGTTGTTGGCGACCTTGCGGTTAAGATTTACAAGCCTGATTCGCTTGGTTTGTTAGAAATTTTCAAGTTTGTCCGCTTGGGTGTTTCGAAATTGACTTCAGGTAATCTTACATGATTTTGGGAATTCTTTTACATGGTTTCTTTCTGTATTTGGTAGCCGCGATGTTTCAGGAAATTCAGAACACAACCACTGTATTTTAACGATAGCACGAGGGGAGATGATAACTCTGAATATAAATGCTAGCTATTACATTGATTTACTCTCTAAATATGCAGTAGATTCTAGGAGAAGATCACCTTGTGCTCAGTTAATCGTTTTTGTTCAACAACTTTCTCAAAGTTTTCTCTTGGGGGTTTCAACTTTTGCTGTCAAAGTTTCAGTTGTTTCGCCTTCACAATCGAAACCTTCTAGTTGATTAGGCTTTGAAGTGGCAACAACAATAAGGTTGGAAGTTAGTTTTATGAGCTATTTGACATGTTGTACCTATGTTCATGCTGTTATTGTGTAAAGCTTAATTGTATAAACATTTATGTGACTGTTTCTTTCTTTTTGCTTTTTTGTTATAAGCAGATATATTAATGTGGGAAACATAATTTGGCTACTGGGGTCATGTCTTATTGGAAAACTTCTTAGGAAATTACTAGTTCATCAAATCTTTACTGTGCCAACGAATCTTAATCCAAAGGTTTACAAAACAACATTGTTTGCACATCTGTGTTCAGCAGGCATTATTGTTTTGTGTTCAGCAGGCATTATTGTTTTAGGGATTCTGCTATTACTCTGGACTTCATCTTGTTGGTTTATTTTTTTCTCATGGATTGTGAGAGACGATTGTGATGCTTCTAATTAAGATGGTTCCCATTCATAGATATGTTTATACATCAGAAATAGTTCTCATGTCTCATCCATATAGATGAGACTGCTTTTGTATGCCTTTTGAATACATATGAATTTTTATGCATTTTCTGGACCGTTTATCATCACGGCTTGAGGTAATCATTTTCTGGTTTCTTAGGATATTTCTGAAGTCTAGACTGTTGATGAAGATTTCCAATTTTTGAGGATTTCTGAACCCTTTTGATTGGCAACTAAGGAAATCTTAAGAGTGGTTTGAGCTATCCTTTTACTTGCATTTTTATAGGTTATGATGCGTGCTCTTTCAAATCCACCATTCAGTATATATAATGTAGGGTGGTCTCTTTCAGATTCAAAGTATGGTGAAACTGCACTATTGATTAAAAGTGCTTCAAACCACAAAAGGTTTCTTTCTCACTTGACCGGACAAGTATCTGGGTATTGATCTTCATTCTTGTATCCTAAACAACTTTTTCTATCCGCAGGATCGTTTCAAATATGCATGTTTCATATATTGATTATCATTTTCAGTCAATGTTATAAGGGATCTTAACTTTTTAAATTTCTTCTTTTAGAGTTCATTCCCAGTATGTTAACTGAATCCCTTTTTCCGTTTAGTTCATTCAATCATTTTTTTTTTTATAAAAAAACTTGCTTTGACTTTGAAGTGTAAAGTTGCTTGTGTAATATAGGAAAATTTAGCTTAGTTGAGATAAATGTCTTTTATTCATGTGTGGACACTATTTCTCTGCTATTTCTCTTTATATGATTCTCAAAAATAAGGAAGCAATTGGTTTTAAAAAAAAATACTAATAGGCAGATTGATTAACATTATTTCTGGTGAAATCTTCTTCTTTTGATTGCAGACTTTGTTGGTTATTTCTTAGACTTTTGAAGCATTGGGTGCTTTGTCTTTGTACTGTGAGTGTGCTGTTGACACTTGCATCCAGGCCTAGACTACTTTAAATTTTATCTTCCTTTTTTTTTTTTTTTTTTGGTGTCTCTGTATCATTATTTTGGTTGTGTCTCACCAGCAGCAGACAAAAATTGTGGTATAGATTGAAATATGGCGCAAGTTCTTAATCTTGATTAAGGTAGCGTTCTTTATTCAACAGGCTAGTTGTTTATTTAGAGATAGTAGATGAGAGTTTTCTGATAGAACACATGCTGCTTATTGCTTCTTTGCCCAAATAATAAATAGTGAATTTTTTCATTCTATGTTGTTGTATGATACGGTTGTAGCACTGGGGGGGAGAAATTGACTCAGTCCTCTTTGAACTATTCCCAATCAGTTGAACGAGAATAACGGCTGTTTGTTATTTTTTGTTTTGCAAATATTTCCAGCACTTCGGTTGCTATTATCTAGTGAGCTTGTTGCTCAGAATTAGTATTTAAACAAGCCTTGTGGCTTTGCAAAAGGCATCAGATAATAAAATATTTTCCTTCCTCTCCAATTCTTCTCGGTTCTTCCCATCCCATTATTCTCTTTGTTTCCTTTGTCTAGCTCGTTTGCATCACTGTACCTGCTAATGGATTGCCTCATCCAATAACAAGAAAATTTCTTATTTGAATTTTGAAGTGTAGTTTCTCTTCTCTCAGGATGTAGCTGTCTCTTGCGCTCTTTTAATCATAAAATTTGCAATTATTATCTGTGAATATTTTCCAATCTTAGTAAGTAGTTATCGTTAATGAACAGTTATACTGTGTCTATGTACACTCTGTACCTTGCTCTGAACAAAGATGACAGTATAGGCTATATGTTTCGAAGTGACAAATATGGAGTTTTGCGCATGTCATATAACTAAGCTGATATGGAACATGAATTAGAGGGATACTCAAGGAAGGAATACACATCAACAAGTCTGCAGTAATTTCGTAATTTGGTAATTGTTTAGTTGTTTGATTCAGTGATGTGAGTGCTTGATTCCAGTAAGTAGTTAAGTCAAGTATACTGGCACATTTAATTTGTAGGTAGTTTGTTGAGAAACAGCGTGCTTTGTTGCTTATCACACTCTAATTTATTTCAACCATTTTAGTTGAATCTTGAGTAAATAAGATTGCTTGCACATTTAATGTCTACAAGGATAGAACTGAAATATCATATGTAAAAAATATAAATAAATAACAGCAAAATCTCAGTGATACTTCTTTTCTTTCCTCTCTATAATGTTTTTGCTTAGACTGCAAGGGTGCTTAACAGTTCCCTCCTCTTTTTTTCATTATATGGTAGCAAAAACATATCTCTTGCTGCCAAGTTGTACCACTGGATTAAATATACCAAGTTTCACCATACTTTCTCACAAGTTGCTATATACGTTCTAAGAATATAACCTACAAGTTGTGCAGTTGTATAGTTTGCTCTTCTTTTATGCTTTTTTGCTGCTGTGTTTTTTTCCTTGTGCTCACAGGTCAGTATGTGTTTTGTTGTTTTCTCTTTTAAGCATTGGTGGCTAAACTACTTATCCGCCCCTTGAAGTATTAAGTCCTGTGGTTACAAGGTGCACACCCTAATCCGGATAGGCGCTAAACATTTGAGTAGCTGAGGGGAAAAAAAACCAATCTTCAAGGTTAGTAATTTGTTGATATACTGGAAAATAGCTGCTTCAATTTTGATCTTCCTGCTACTATTTCATACATAGTCATAAATATTCATGATATTTAGAGCTTATAAGTTTTAAGTGTTTTTACTATATACAGTGCTTCATTGTTAAATTAAATTTTGTTAATGGGATTCATACTTCCTGTTTTGAATACATAATCTTGCTAAATTTCTCTTGATACTTGTTTTTGAAGTTGTTATATGATGAGGCTGAGTTATTTTATATGAACATGTAGATGGATAAATCTTGGATTAACATAAAAGATAGAATCTCTGACGAATTTCGTCGGGATTTAGACAACTTCCTTGATTTTGCATACACAAACAAGCCACAAGACTCAAAGATAAAGTGTCCTTGCACTCAATGTAGAAACTCTAGAACACGCAGCAGAGATGATGTTGCCTATGATGTTCTAGCTAAGGGATTTCTTCCAGGTTACACTAATTGGGTGCATCAAGGCGAAGAACCGCATTACCTTAAAAAATATTTGCTGAGTGCATCAGAAGAAAGAAATAGAAATGATGATATGGAAGGGTTGATACAAGATGCATTCTTGACATCATATCCCCGTGTTGAAGCTCATGAAAATACTGGTAGTATGGGTACAAAATGTGAAAATCGTGAAGGAGAAATAGAACAACCTGACAATCAGTTTGATGAAAACACTGAAAAGTTCTATAAGCTATTAAAGCATGCAGAGGCTGAGTTATTTCCTGGGTGTAGAAACTTTACCTTCGTATCTTTTATTGTGCGTTTATTGCATGTAAAATCACTTTGTCGATGGAGCAACAATTCTTTCACAATGTTGTTGGAAGTCTTAAAGGAGGCATTTCAACATCTCGAGATGTTTCCAAACTCCTATAGAGAAGCTTGGAAGCTAATTAAGGACTTGGGACTTGAGTATAAAAAGATTCATTCTTGTCCTAATGACTGTATGCTTTATTGGAAGGAGACAGAGAATGATGAAAAATGCAAACATTGCCAAACTTCTAGGTATAAGCAATTTGAGCTTCAAGATGAGAGTTCATCTAAAAGGGAACAAAAGATTCTAGCAAAACTTGTTCGGTATTTTCCATTGAAACCTAGGCTTCAGAGGCTATTTATGTCTTCAAAAATGGCTCATTTGATGAGATGGCATGCAGAAAAATGCATCAAAGATGGTAAACTCAGGCATCCAGGAGACTCTAAAGTTTGGAGAATCTTTGATGAAAAGAATCCAAGCTTTGCAGCTGACGTTCGTAATGTTCGACTTGGACTAGCTACTGATGGATTTAATCCATTTAAATCCATGAGCCTTTCTCATAGTACATGGCCTGTTGTTCTCATTCCCTATAATTTACCCCCTGAGAGATGTATGAAACAATCATCACTTATGTTATCCACACTAATTGATGGTCCTAAGATCCTGGAAAAGATATTGATGTGTATTTGCAACCCCTAATTGATGAACTTCAAGAATTATGGGATATTGGGGTTCCTACATATGATGCATCAGAAAAATGTATGTTTCAACTACGTGCTGCACTACTTTGGACCATCCATGACTTTCCAGCTTATGCAATGACTTCGGGTTGGAGTACAAAGGGTGCATATACGTGCCCTTGTTGTAACAAACATTGCCAATCGCTTTGGCTAAAAAAAGGGAGGAAGCATTGTTATATGGGGCATCGTCGATTTCTTCCAACTGGGCATAAGTATCGCACAGACAAGATTCATTTTGATGGCTCTATTGAGAAAGCTCCTAAACCTAACAGACTATCTGGTTCAAAAATATTAGAGCAACTGGGTGGTATGGTGAACAAGTTTGGAAAGTATGTAGCCCAAAACCCAGGGAAAAAAAGAAAAAGGATGGAAGAGTATGATGATCACACTTCAACATGTAGATACAACTGGAAAAATGTAAGTATATTCTTCCAATTGCCTTATTGGGAAGAAAATCTTGTTCCCCATAATCTAGACATTATGCACATAGAGAAAAATGTTCTAGAAAATATCTTATGAACTTTGCTTGGTATTGTTGGTAAGACAAAGGATAATATTAATTCTAGATTGGATCTTCAACAACTGGGCATAAGAAAGTCACTTCATCCTCAGAAGAAAGGTGATAAGCTTTATCTGCCCCCTGCTTGTTTCTCAATGAGTAAACAAGAGAAAGATGTGTTCTTAAAAGTCTTAAAGAATGTGAAGGTTCCAGATGGGTATGCATCAAACATCTCAAAATGTGTTAATTTAGCAGAGCGAAACATATCTGGTCTTAAAAGTCATGATTGCCATGTTCTAATGCAACAATTGCTGCCAATTGCTCTAAGAAGATCAGTTCCTAAAAATGTCTGTAAGGCCATCATTGACTTATGTGATGTCTTCAAGCAATTGTATTCAAAAGTTCACACCGAAGGTGATTTTGAAGCTTTAGAAGATCTGGTTGCGCTAGTTCTTTGTGAATTAGAGAAAATTTTTCCTCCTTCATTTTTTGATGTTATGGAGCATTTACCAGTTCACTTACCAAAAGAGGCTAAACTTGCTGGACCTGTTCAATTTCGTTCAATGTACCCTGTTGAGAGGTAAAGTGTTTTATTTAATGTTAACAACTTAATAGTATATCGTTCAAATGACATAGCAATACTTTTCTCTTCTTGTTTATTTATTCAATTTTTTTTTTTTTGTGGATCAAGCTAACAATACTTTCTTCATATAGATATTTGTGCACATTAAAAAATTATGTTCGCACTCGAAGTCACCCTGAAGGATCCATAGCTGAAGGTTACCTTGCTGAAGAATGCATGACATTTTGTTCGATGTATTTGAATGATGTTGAGTTAAAGTTGAATAGACCAAAGAGAAATAATGAAGATGCTCAAGATTCCCCTACACAAGGTGGTCGTCATTTGGGAAAAGAAGAAATTTTTCTGTTAGACAGCATTGAATGGATTCAAGCACATAGATATGTAATTAATAATTTGCCAATTATCGACAGCTTTAAGAGGTTGATAACGCATTTCTTACATTTTAATCATGCTTAAAATTTTTGTTTGATCTATTAATGACATTAGTCATTACAGGGAACATTTGCGTGTACTACAACGTACCAATCGGCGTTTGTCGAGTTATGAGAGGCAAAAACTTCACAGTGAATATTTTCCCACCTGGTTTAAAAGTCATGTAAGTTCACAACTTAATTTAAGACATTTGCGGTCTACTATTAATTTGAATAGGTTAAAGAGTACATCTAGTTATATTACCTTTTTTGTTACAACTTACAGGTAACCGAAAAGATGAAAGCTGGTAGTGGTAACAATATGCACCAAGATATTCCGTACTTATCTATGGGACCAAGTATATGGGTTCGGCGTTATACTGGGTATGTTATAAATGGCTTACGTTTTCATACTAAGCAGCGGGAGCTAAGGAGGAAAACTCAGAATAGTGGTGTGTTCTTAAATGCAACTACGAGTAGTTTTTCGAGTACTAAGGACAAAAACCCTATATCTGGAGACATTCCATTTTGTGGTGTTTTGAAGGATATAATAGAAGTGAGGTACACCAATGATTTGAAATTTGTGTTATTCAGGTGTGATTGGGATGACTACAATTTAGGATTGCGACATGATGAGTTCAATTTCACATTAGTGAACTTTAACCACTTACTATATAGGCAAAATAGGAAAACGGATGAGCCATTTATTCTAGCATCTCAAGCACACCAAGCTTGGTATATTCAAGATCAAGTTGATAAACTTGGCATGTAGCTTTGAAGATGACTCCTCGAGATTTATTCAACGTTCTTCTAGAAGTTAATGTAATTGGAGGCAATGAAGATGAGCAGTTTTCTAATCAACAATTAGATTCAGCAGATATTGATGATGAACACGTTTCATGGGTTAGAGCAGATATTGAAGGTGCGACAGTGGCAGGAATAGGCAATCCTATTGGTGGAGCTGATGTTCATGATTCAGATAATGACGATGAAGACTTTCTAGATGAAGATGATGGACTAGAATACTTTGCAAGCGATAATTCTGACGACTCCAGTGATGATGATGACTTATTTGAAGAAATGGTCCCAGTAAATGAGAATGAAGATGACTAGA
This sequence comes from Leptodermis oblonga, assembly GCA_016801395.1. Taxonomy (NCBI): domain Eukaryota; kingdom Viridiplantae; phylum Streptophyta; class Magnoliopsida; order Gentianales; family Rubiaceae; genus Leptodermis; species Leptodermis oblonga. The sequence goes on along the minus strand of CM028759.1, from coordinate 22,289,373 downwards.
GCAGTTTTCGTACTTTTATTTGTTTTCGGGGATCATATTCTTGTATTAGTTCGTTAATGGATTTTTTGCATTTGTTTTGACCTCCAACTTCATTTATGCTATTTTTTGGGCAAGCTAAGCTTAGTTGCATCTTATTTTTCAAGGTACTTGTTTTTGTTTTGAATGCATCTTGTTTATGAAGATCCTCGTTTGCTTTTTGTTCTAATTTTTCAAAGAACTAAAGTTAGTGTTCATTGATGATGATGATATTTGCTCCGCTTTCATTTAGTTTTATTTTTTACTAATTTTTCCCCTTTTTGGATTCAGATGTTGTTCTGTCATCAAATTAAAATGACGCAATTATGCCACCAATTTGTGGCATGCCAATAATATGACGTAATTGTGCCTTAATTTTACAACAAATTTATAATTGTACAGTATAATTTTGGCATTTTATGAAGTGTTGCGAAAAAACTATCGTAATTATGAGGCACGTCTATTTAGTGTCACATCTATGTCACAAAATTATGATGCAATAATTAAATAATGCAATAATGTCATAAATATATGTCACAAATGCATAAATATGGTATATTTACGACACTTAATGTAATGTCGCATAAGCAAATTGTCGCAATTTTGAGACAAACAAATAAGTGTTGAATCTATGTCACAAAAGTGTGATGCAATAATTAAAATGAGTCAAATTATGCCGCTAATTTGTGACATGCTAATAATATGACGCAATTAAGCCACGATTTTGCGGCACAATTATAATTGTGTTGCCTAACTGCGACATTTAATTCAAGTGTAACAAATAAATTGTCACAATTTTGAGACAAACAAATAAGTGTTGAATCTATGTCACAAAAGTGTGATGCAATAATTAAACTGACTCAAATTATGCCGCTAATTTGTGACATGCTAATAATATGACGCAATTAAGCCACGATTTTGCGGCACAATTATAATTGTGTTGTCTAACTGCGACATTTAATTCAAGTGTAGCAAATAAATTGTCACAATTTTGAGACAAAAAAAAGGATGTCGAATCTATGTCACAAAAGTGTGATGCAATAATTAAAATGACTCAAATTATGCCGCTAATTTGTGACATGCTAATAATATGATGCAATTAAGCCACGATTTTGCGGCACAATTATAATTGTGTTGTCTAACTGCGACATTTAATTCAAGTGTAGCAAATATATTGTCACAATTTTGAGACAAAAAAAAGGATGTCGAATCTATGTCACAAAATTGCGATGCAATAACTAAATGACGCAAAGATGTCATAAATATAAGACACAAATGCGTAAGTGTTGTATATTCACAACACCTACATGTAATGCCGCATGTAAATATGTCGCAATAGGTCAGTTTTCTTGTAGTGAGTAAGCCCAGAAAGCTTTGAACCCCTGCTTTGACAGGCTCTCAAAGTTGTGACAACACCTCGAAGTCAAATATCAAGGCAGGCACTAGACACCCCTTGAGCTCTCGGGTTTAGAATTAACTCAAAATTCCATAAAACAATTGAAGTGTCGATATCGAATGTCAACAAGTCCTCGGCATCGAAGCTCGCCCAGAAAGAATCGACTTCGATAGTGTCGATAGGTCCTCGACATTGAAGCTTGCCCAAAAAGTATCGACTTCGACATAGTCGACAAGTAGCCGACAGTAGTCAAGCTCTTAGGTTGAAAATCCTTAAACAAAATTGATGTATCGAGCTCGAATGTCGACAGGGTCTCGACGTCGAAGATAATGAAACCAGAGAATGTGCCAAAAATATATTTATTACACAACCTGCCAAACCAAGTGTCCGTTAGAGAGAAAAATTCAAAAAAGAAGTATTGAAACCGAAGTCTTGAGCTCGAAGGTTCGAAGCTTCAGTTTTTAGCTCATATTTTCTAGCCATTGGAAAGAAAGAAAGGAGGTTCTATAAATACCTTAAGCCTCTCATTTCAAGTAAGAAAGCAAAATTGAGTTCAGCCTTCATCTACAACATCCCAACTCATTTCAAGAGAGAAAATCAAAGCATAGCATTCTTCAAAAAGAAATTTGTCATAGTCTACTTGTATTTTCAATACTCATCTTTTAGTACTCACTTGTTTAGTTCAAGAACTTTTTTTTGTAAACCTTGTTTAAGTCCTAACCTAATGTTTGGTTGATGCACATTGTAAAAGTCCTAATCACTTGTTGAAGAGATAGTCAAGGAGAAAGGGGTAGATTGAAGAGAAGGAGAAGAGTTGTAAAAGTCCTAAGGCTCTGTTCTCTTAGTCACACACTTAGGAAAATTATTACTTTTTTCTCAAAAATATTACACAAAAAAACAACATCATTTTTACTAAATTCACAATTCAAATTTTAAAATTCCCTCTAAATCTCCACTCACATAAATTTTAAAAAAAAACATAATCATTACACTTTTTCTTCTCCTTCCTACACAAATTCCCAAAACAAATTCCCTCCAAAACAAATTCTTCCCTAACCAAAAAATTCCTAAGAATGGTGACTAAGAGAACAGAGCCTAAGTCTAGAGTTAGATTAGGCAGTTGTGTGAAGTCCTAAATCTAGAGTTAGATTAGGCATTTGCTATGAAGACCTAACTTAGAGCTAAGTTCGGCAATTGTGAAAAGTCCTAAATTCTGTAGCTAGAATTTTGGCATTTATAAAGGTTTGAATTACACCTTTAAGTAATTCATTTTGAGAGGGTTAGAAAATCCCAAGTTGTAGAACTTGGGAAGTGGATTAGGATTCAAGGGGAATCTGAACCACTTTAAATTGTGTGTGTTTTGTCTTCCATTTAATTTGCACTTAACATTTCAAAAAATTTCTCACACACCACACTTTGGTTCAAAGAATTATAAAAGGGGATTTTTCAAAATTATTTAAACTAGATTTTTAATTTACCATCAACCTAATTCACCCCCTCCCTCTCTTAGGTTGCTAATCGAGATTTCATTAACATCATAACTAATAATTCAAAAATAATTCTTCATTTATTAAAAATTCTTAAGAAAATCATACAGATTCATAACTATACATACTTTTGAAAAATAAAATAAAATAAAAATGATTTACATAAAAATACAAACCTACGGCTAATCCTAGGGCAAAATTTTTGAGATCTCACATGAGCCATAGACCATTCAAGTTTGTGAATAGTATATATATATATATATATATATATATATCAGTAAGTATAAAATGCTAGTTTATAACAAATGTTATTTCAGTAGCCTAATGCAAGAGAGACAGTTTAGGAAGATCTAGCTAGAAAATTCATGAACGAATTAATTATCAATAAGCATATCAATTTTGTAGTGAATACTAATAAAAAAAACCAAAACAATAATAGGTACATAAACTCAAAAGAGACCTCCACATCATTGATAAATACAAAAATTAAACATAACAATATTCAAAGAGGTAAAAATTCATAATTTTAGAACTCTAGTAATTTCAAACCAAAAAAACTAAAGCAAAATTAATAGAGTTTCCCCATAACTTTGCATATATTCCTTATTTAAATTTTCACTCAAATTTAATAATATCTAACATGCAAACATAATAAAATAACACGACGCATACAAAATCAATCAATAGATGTTCAAAATTTAGCTTACGAATGCATCACCAATATTCAATAAGTAACCAAAAATCTACCAAAAGATATGTTTTATTAGAAACGATATATTTAAGTACGAAAGTCTAAATAATATTAAACCAAATGCCTAAATTAGGATGTAGGTTGAGAATTAGGACAATTTCTCCTATTGTGTCCAACTTCATAACAATTTCTATACCTAGGAGAATCACCCAGTAGTCTCTCATCCATCTCATTGCTTATTCGACTAGCACGTACGTGACCATGCCTAAGTGACTTAAACATGCTCATATCTGGTTGAAGAGTCCATCCTTGATCTGTCCAGTAGTTGGGATGCGCAATAGGGACAAATTTTCCTAAATATTGAGCCTTAAAACTACTAACAGTGTATACACTATCCACAAGAGATATAGGATCGCCTCACCTTACTTGATAGACAACCAATGCATATGAGCATGGTAGTCTATACATTTGCCCCTTTCCACATGTATAAGCATGTTTAAAGTATTTCACCATATGAACATGGCCACCAGAACCAACATAACGTCGAGTTGTTACTTTATACACTTTGGAATTGTAGTCAAATTCCATAACCTCATGTCCATGTGCTGCAATGTCATTTTTCCTGAAATTGTTCCAAATCTTTCTTGGAAAATCATTCTTACAGTGGGTAGCCTCATTAGATCTATCAGTGAACATTTTTATTGTCTGATGAAAAGTAACGTCAATACAAGCCTTAATGGGTAAGTCGCTGGGCCCCCCCTCCCCCCTTCCCCCCTTAACACATTGTTGTAACTCTCAGACACATTCTTGGTCAAAATACCCCATCTATGATTATCATCATGATGTGGACGGTTGTACACATGCGGATTAAGTTGCCAAGGACCTTGTGATTAAGTAGCAAGCTCGTATAATTGTCTAACTTACTTTCGAACTAAGAGAAACAAAGAGAAGCTAACCTAGCTAGTTTGTTTTATAATTCGAACCAAGTGCAACCAAGAGATTGAAACATGCGAATAATTAGGTAGAGCAAGTAACCTAATTAGCTAAGTTTCATGCAATTATGTAAACTACAACATGCAAATACATAAAGCAATAAAAGGAGGGTACTCAAACACTAAGTTTTATGATCTGAATACTCTTATTATTATTGATGATTTCGGCCCCTATTTAGAGGTTTAAGGTAGCCGAAAATAATACAAGAAGTAGAAGAAGGAAAGAAGTAGAATTGGAAATTAACCAAGAGGTTAATTTCTTTTACAATACCAAACTCGGAAAGAAGTGGGTAATGGTAAGAAAAAGGAAAACAAATTTCGATCACCTCTTTTGGTAAGTGGCAGCCAAATTACACTTTAAGTAATAAAGAAAGAATAAAAACCCTACTTCCAAAAAGAGATTAAGAAGGAATCCTTTTTGGAAACTAACTTAAACGAATAAAGAAACAACTTAATTACTTAAAAGAAAATTCCCTAACTAATTAATTAGTAGCCGTGTGGGCTTGGCTTTGTGGGCTTGGCCGTGCGGCGTCTTTAGTGAGCTCCTTGGGCTGGCCAAAACTTGTGGGCTGGTCTCCATGAGTTTGGGTCGGCCCAAATTGTAGGGAACTTTAATAATTGTTTCTTTAAAGTCCAAGAACCTCCCGGCATTTTCAGGCCTCGATGTAGAACTCGAACCTCCTCAGCTTCTCCGGAACCACTTGCATCTTGACTTGTTGCGTGACTCTGGATGCCCTCATCACATCATATGCAATGCACCATTGCTTTCGATCAATTCAAGAAAAGTACTTCCAACCATTTTCACTTAGTCTTCTTACTTCGTTGCATAACAATTTCTATTTGCATTTTTGAGTAGCACAACCTAGGGACCAAACCAATTTCTTAAGTTTGGCATCTCTAAATTTCTTGTTGACATTAATTCTCACATGTCTCAAACAAAATCTATGATATGCCATAGATTCCTTCTACCCATCCATGTGTGTCATAACGTTCAAAATACCCTTATATCTATCAAAAGGAACACACAAATATCGTCTATCAAAGGCAATATATAATCTAAATTGTTCCATAAACCAACTCCAACTCTCTGTTGTCTTTTCATCAACAATTGCAAAAGTCACAGGCAACACATATTCATTAGTATCATGTGTAACTGCCATAATCATTTTCCCCTTAGACAAGCCTCACGAATGTGTGCTATCAACACTTATCATAGGTCTACATTAGTGTAATGCTTCTATGCCGGACCAAATGCCCAAAACACATATTTTAAGGTTTTCAATGTCTGATTTGCTGCTTGGGTGATATCCCACAAAACTACAGTACCAGGATTATCACAAGTTAAGCCTTCTAAATACTTTGGCAAATCTACAAATGATTATTCCCAAGTACCATATACAAGCTCGATGGCTTGCCGATGTCTATGCCAAGCATTCTTATATGAAATATCAACACCAAAATCATTCTTAATATCATTTTGAATACTTTTAATTGCATATGAAGGATTTCTATTAATGACATGTCTGATATAAGTATCAATAACAACATATAACTTGTTTGATTGACCCTAAAACAACTATGTTCTGTCACCCATTTTTATAATTTCCCACATTCCATGTGTACTCTTACAAACATCACGAACCCCTTAGAAACAACTTGAGCTGCCTAGGCGAATATCCTCTCCTTCCCTCCTTTCAAACTGTAGCTTATATTTCGCTGCCCACGTATTAGCCTTACTCTCAACAACTTTTAACTCCCTATTTTGACGATCAGTTCACATGGCTATTGCATTTTTCAGCTGATTCTTATCCTCAAAACGCATACCCAAACCAATTTTGTTATTATTTTCACTTCATATATAGGCACATTCTACATCACCAGGGTCAGTTGGGTCATTGACATTTGAATTTTTGATGTCATTCAAGAAGCTTAACTTTTTTGTACTGTATGTATGGACTAACCTTTTATCTGTAGTAGCCATCATAGTCTCATCTCCACTGTCACCATTACTTTCGGAATCATTATAAGAACCTTCATTCACAATTCTATCACTGTTATCCTCAGTGGTTGGCATGCTCAGTGAACTAGCATGATAAGTATTATAACTAAGGCTGTAATATAAATCATCACTCCTGGTATCGATGCTGTCAACTGTCATTAGGCCTGGATTTTCAATTGCCTCTGTTTCAAAGATAACTCTTGTACATTCACTCCTCACCCCTGGTTGACAAGTTACTGAAGCGACACATGGAATAAAAGCAACAGTAGGGACAACATCTAAAGAAATTATAGGGTTCACATTTGGAATATTCTGCAGTAATGATATAAATGGACCCTGACTTCCACCACATAACTGATTATTCTATACTTTCGCTGAATCTATCATTTCTATTTGTACATATATTTCAGCACAATAAAACCCAGCGTTTTCAATAGCTACCATATCATAGATAGTTCCAATTGGTCATCGTCCACAATTGTCATGGCAATGTACAATACCTTACCAGCAACAAAGTTGGGGTGACGATACATGATATGCAACCTGAACACATTTCGATCAATGCCAACCTCTCTATAAATCATGTCTAGTAAGTCATTGTATTTTAACTTCTCCTTGATAATTAAAGTATAATTTAGAAAGGGGATGAATATGAGGCAGCTACTTCTGGAATTATAATTATTTAACCACCCCAATACAAGTTAACAGCAAAAGAATGATGTAGTGTCATGCTTCTTGTGTAGTTTAACAATGTCAACAACTTATTAGACTATATAGGTATTTTATCATATAAACTTTCATAAATAGTACAAGAGAGTCAAGTATCTACAAATTCACTCAAACAATTATTTATTATCTAGTAAAACTAGATTTTGTATCGATCGATTAAATAAAAGATAACTAAATGGCAAATACAAACTATATGCAACAAAATGTGGTATCGCTTTACAAATCATATTGAAATACAGCATGGTAATTACTCATGAACTAGTTGCTTGTAATCAAACCACTTCCTTTCACCTTAAAAAGTTTGCATACAAGTTGTGATGAGGACATCCAGGGCTAAAACAACACACATTATGAGTCAGAATCAACGAAGCCAACCTGAAGGCAAAGCCCTTGAAAAGAATGCGGGGAAGAGTGTGAAGTCATTCTATTCAAAAGGATCCTTGAAGACAATGCATCTCCAACTCCACAATAAAGAAAAGGGTTGTTTCTTGAAGTTCTTGAAGACGCCGGAAGGTTCTTGGACTTTAAAGACTATATAGGTATTTTATCATATAAACTTTCATAAATAGTACAAGAGAGTCAAGTATCTACAAATTCACTCAAAAATTATTAATTATCTAGTAAAACTAGATTTTGTATCGATCGATTAAATAAAAGATAACTAAATGGCAAATACAAAATATATGCAACAAAATGTGGTATCGCTTTACAAATCATATTGAAATACAGCATGGTAATTACTCATGAACTAGTTGCTTGTAATCAAACCACTTCCTTTCACCTTAAAAAATTTGCATACAAGTTGTGATGAGGACATCCAGGGCTAAAACAACACACATTATGAGTCAGAATCAACGAAGCCAACCTGAAGGCAAAGCCCTTGAAAAGAATGCGGGGAAGAGTGTGAGAGTCATTCTATTCAAAAGGATCCTTGAAGACAATGCATCTCCAAACTCTCCACAATAAAGAAAAGGGTTGTTTCTTGAAGTTCTTGAAGACGCCGGAAGGTTCTTGGACTTTAAAGAGACATTTCTTGAAGTTCTTGATTTTACTTAAATTCTTGAATTTCATATTTTACAGAATCTTGAAGAATCTTGAAATCTTGAAAATCTTGATTCCGAAATGATTCCGGGAGGTTCCAGAAGATTCCAGAGCTCCCTACACCATTCCATAATGCGACATCAACAATTGGGCCGACCCAAACTCATGGAGTCCATCCACAAACAATCGGATCGGCCCCAAGCCAACAACAAGCCTACACGGCCAAGCTTAATTAGTTAGGGTGGGAAGTTAAGGAAGTTAGGTTGGGTTTGGGGAAAATAAGGATTTGTGCATGTTTTCTATTTTGCCCTTAGTTCAATTAGTTTCCAAAAGGGTTCCTTCTTGATCTCCTTTTTTGGAGTAGGATTTTTATTCTTTTCCTTCTTGTTTTTAGTTTGTAATTTCGCCTACCACTAAAATTAAGGTTGACCGAAATTTCCTTTTTGTTTTGCCATTACCCACTTCTTTCAGGGTTTGGTATTGTAAAGGAAATCAATCTCTTGATTGATTTCCAATTCTACTTCTTTCCTACTTTTGTTGGTACAATTTTCGGCTGCCTCTTACCTATTTATAGCCAGCTGAAACACATTAATAAACAAAGTATTCAGATCATAAAACTATTAGTTTTGAGTACCATCCCTTTATTGCTTTATGTATTTGCATGCGTGTAGTCTACATATTGCATGAAACTTAGCTAATTAGGTTAATTGCTCTACCTAATTAATTCGCATGTTTCAAACTCTTTTCTTACACTTGGTTCGAAAATATAAAACAAATTAGCTTAGGTTAGCTTCTTTTTGTTTCTCTTATTTTCGGGTAAGCTAAGAGGTTATACGAGCTCGCTACTTAATCACACGTCCTTGGCAACTTTCATCCGCATGGTACAACTGTCCACATCAATTGGTATCAGAGCTTAGGAGTGGTTTCGTGGCTGGAGAAGGTCGAAGTAACCCGACCGAATTTTCTCAGGTGTTTCTTTTTCCTTGTTAGTCTTGTTTATCTTGAATTCTTGGAATTAGAACGCATCTTCTTGGGGGAAATTTTTTTTCTTTCAAGCTTTGAATTTCGGTTTTAGTGCTGGTTACCCTACCTAAAAAATCGCATATTCCTTACGAAAATTGAACCAAATTTTAAAGTACTGAAAAACGCAACTTAGGGTAACTTTTGCGCCATTTAGGGGTTTTAAAATCGCAACTTGGACTGTTTGCATATTGAAAAGAATTAATAATTTGTTGGGATTGGTTTCTTGATTACCTATTGGGTGGGTGATCTCTTCTTTGGGTAGTTTTAGGACTTTCCTAAAGTTGTTTCAACTCTGCTGATTTTTCTTTGATTTTATTCAATTTTGAATTGCCCTACTTTCAACTGCTAGTATATCTTTTCGTGCGACCTGAACATTTGCTCTTACATTATAGTTTGGATTTTGTCATCGTGCACACTCATCTTTTCTAAAATTTGAGGGCTTAACCCCGAAATTTCCTTGTTGTGTACTTCTTATCTGAACTATATTACTACTATCGTTTGCGAAAAGATTTTTCAACTCAAAATAGAACCAAGTGTCTATTTTCGAAAATTTGTGCTTTTTTTTTCTTAAGTGTCATTGCTTTGTGTGAATTATTGTTTGCCTTATACATTTGTCAATACCGGGAGGTAGAGTGGAAAAAGGCTTGAGTGAACATACTATAAGGGTGCCACCCTAGAGTGAAACACTGGTCTGTGCGTAGCTGTTAGGTGGGATACACTTGGGGGACAAGGGGGTAAGGTTACTACTCATTTTTCCTTGTTCTTAGCAGACAGATTTTTGCCTATAACCGATGTCAAGAGGAGGCGCTTCTGCCCCTTTGGGGAGTGAGCAAATACTGGCTGTAATAGCGCAACTCTCAGTGCAATTTGCTTAGGGTTTCGTATTACGGGCCCTTCAACGGCGGTGTAAGGCTACAACATTGTGCAAATTGACCCCTATAGGGAGATTTGGTGCCATTGTTGTTTCTTCTTACTTTGCCTCGGAAATCTAAATGGAGATTTTCGCTCAACTACAGGTTCCAAAGCAAGTTCCAAAGCAAGGTCTTTGCTTATTCAGGGGCTGTGAATGGAGGTTTGATATTCGTGTGAAGTTTACTCTTATACTTCATACAACTTGCTGAAACTTTGGTTACAAATTTTCTGCTCACTAATCCGTTGGCCCGAATACCTCCGAGCAATACTATTCTGTTTGTTTTGTAGGGATTCCACCATTTTGGATTGGTGCTTCACAACGACGCATAGCAATGTTGATTGCAGTTCCACGTTATAATCATGGGACTTCATGCGCCTGGGAATCGAGGTAAGTCACAGTACAAGGTACGCCTTTACTTTTACATTGATTCTCCTTCTATTGGTTATCATCATGTTAGGGATTTTACAACATCTTCAGTATTGTTAATCTTAAACATGTGCATAGCCTCTTGGAATACATCTTTTGGTTTCACGACTGCATGATTTTGTCGTTAACTATTCCCTAAGATGTCTTTCTCAGAAATTGTCTCTGTCATCACTAATTGGTGTTTACATTAGTTATACATGCAATTTCTGCTTGTTACATTAAAAATTATGCAATTGTGAAAATGACATATATCACCTGCATAATTCTTTTGTGCTATGTGTTGAGTATGTAGTTATGTTGTCTCACTATATCTGCCTATGAATAAAGTTTGCGATTTTAGATGCTTCCTGATAGTTTCCTGCCAGTGTCTAGAAGGTTCTTGAGAGGTTCTTGAAGAATTAAGGATGATTATCATTGTTCGTGAAATCGTCTTCCAAAGAGCAGGAGGATGAAAACTTTCTACATCAACATTCACTGTGGTTGCGCAATTGAGGGGCATAGCATACAAACTTCATTGCCGGGTAAGTATGATCTATGTTTTGTGTTAATATTACTGACTTGTTCCTGTTTGTTTTCAGCAAACTGGATTCGAGGACGAATCCTTTCCAACCGGGAGGGAATGATGAGGACATCCAGGGCTAAAACAACACACATTATGAGTCAGAATCAACGAAGCCAACCTGAAGGAAAAGCCCTTGAAAAGAATGCGGGGAAGAGTGTGAGAGTCATTCTATTCAAAAGGATCCTTGAAGACAATGCATCTCCAAACTCTCCACAATAAAGAAAAGGGTTGTTTCTTGAAGTTCTTGAAGACGCCGGAAGGTTCTTGGACTTTAAAGAGACATTTCTTGAAATTCTTGATTTTACTTAAATTCTTGAATTTCATATTTTACAGAATCTTGAAGAATCTTGAAATCTTGAAAATCTTGATTCCGAAATGATTCCGGGAGGTTCCAGAAGATTCCAGAAGCTCCCTACACCATTCCATAATGCGACATCAACAATTGGGCCGACCCAAACTCATGGAGTCCATTCCACAACAATTCGGATCGGCCAAGCCCAACAACAAGCCTACACGGCCAAGCTTAATTAGTTAGGGTTGGAAGTTAAGGGTTAGGGTTTTGGGGAAAATAAGGATTTGTGCATGTTTCCTATTTTGCCCTTAGTTCAATTAGTTTCCAAAAAGGGTTCCTTCTTGATCTCCTTTTTTGGAGTAGGATTTTTATTCTTTTCCTTCTTGTTTTTAGTTTGTAATTTCGCCTGCCACTACAATTAAGGTTGACCGAAATTTCCTTTTTGTTTTGCCATTACCCACTTCTTTCAGGTTTGGTATTGTAAAGGAAATCAATCTCTTGATTGATTTCCAATTCTACTTCTTTCCTACTTTTGTTGGTACAATTTTCGGCTGCCTTTTACCTATTTATAGCCAGCCAAAACACATTAATAAACAGAGTATTCAGATCATAAAACTATTAGTTTTGAGTACCATCCCTTTATTGCTTTATGTATTTGCATGCATGTAGTCTACATATTGCATTAAACTTAGCTAATTAGGTTAATTGCTCTACCTAATTAATTCGCATGTTTCAAACTCTTTTCTTACACTTGGTTCGAAAATATAAAACAAATTAGCTTAGGTTAGCTTCTTTTTGTTTCTCTTATTTTCGGGTAAGCTAAGAGGTTATACGAGCTCGCTACTTAATCACACGTCCTTGGCAATTTTCATCCGCATGTGTACAACCGTCCACATCAAGTTGGTTTCACAGTCTAGATGTAAAGCATTGACCTATGTATAGTTTGAATGCAATGACCCTTATTTTTTCAACAGTTAAAAAAGATCCCAATTTTGGCATTCATTTTATTTTTCATCACATAGGGAATTCACTCAGAGAATGTAGCAAGGCGTGTAACACATTTATTCTTTTCCAAACTCAAATGAGAAATTTTTGTTAGAGAATCTATTTTGGGATTTGTGTAGGAAAGATAAGAAAAAGTATAATGGTTATGTTATTTATTGAATTTATGTGAGTGAGGATTGATGGAGAATTTAAATTTTGAATTTTGAATTGAAACAAAAATGATGTTGTTTCTCTGTATAAAATTTTGGAAGAAAAAAGATGATGATTTTTCTGAAATGAAATGCGCCAAAAAACAGAGCCTATGGTGTAACAGAAGACCCGAGCCCGCAATTTATTATGGCAGTGTTTCAGATTTTAGGACCACATTTTTGTTGGCAATGTTACTGCTTCTCTTTCTTCCTCCGCTTGCCGCTGTTCTACTGTTGTTGCTCCTCTGTGCCTCCCTTTCTTCTTCTGCCTCTTGTTAATGTTGTCTCTCCCTTTCTTTCTATTCCCTTCTCTTTTGTGCCTCTTCTTCCTCCCTCGGCCTAGTGGCCTCTCTTTCTCTCTCTTCCTCCCTCTCCCTTGTCTCTTTTTCTCTCTCAATTCCATCCAGCTTATAATTACTCATAAAGCACTGGAAGTTGGAAAACTAGATAATATTAGTTAGAGCCTTCACCAATTTTCCACATTTTCTCAATGCTCCACAATGTAAGTGCCCTTGGCCACTTCAATTTAAGTTTGAATGAGGGAAATGCACTTTTTTGAGTTGTTCCTTTCAATTCACAATTGTAGTTTCCATTGCCCCATTAATTTGTAGTCGTTGTACGCTCGCGTTCCACTTCTATATATTCGTTCCATTGGATTTCATTCTTTTCAATTTCTTCTATTTCAATAGTACACATCCCATCTTCAATTTTCATTTTTGTTTGAAGTTGGTGTAAGCAAGAGCATTGTTATATCAGGTAAAATGCATATTAAATTAAAATGTATATCAAATTACTTGTTTTTTGTTTTTGTTTTTTTGAGCCTTTAATGATATGATTTGTATAATTTTGTAGTTTTCGCTTTTGAAATAATAATTGACTTCTCCGACAAAATATAACAAGGTTACACTTGTGAAGAATTTGAACTATTCATTCCCAAATTTTCTCCCTTCTCCATTCCATTTGAGGGTCAATGTAAACACTACAAACATGGCCAAGTCTATTGATTTTGAAGGATACAGTAATTCAGTGAATAGTAATTGCATCAACATCAAAAATCCATTTGGTTGCTTTCCATTCTACGCAAGTTAGTCATGAAAAGTGGAGCAATAAATGGCCCTCTACGAGTGAATTATTTCTTACAACCATAGGACAGTAATACAATTCCTTAAAAGGAGAAAAGGTCCATAAACTTTCATTTTATAGTTAAAAATTTATTTGAAAGGCCCATCAATACTTATGCAAGAGTGAAAAGTTGGCAGGGTGAATTGTGAATATTGGCATACTCTGATATTGCTCTTGGGTCTATTTTTTTTTTTTTTTTTTTATAAACTTACGCTCTTGATAGGCTTCATATTTCTTGAATCAATTGTCCTGTGTTACTAAATTATGGCGTAAAAGTTGCTCCTTGCCTACCTATGTTGTCTTTTGGATTTGAACTACTAGTAGTGATTGAGGGATTTTCTAAAAATTGCTACATGCGTAGTTTTACATTTTAGGGAGAATATTCAAGGCTTTTTCTTTGTTGGTGCAATGCAAGTTTCAAATTGTTTAGCTATTTGGTTTACTGATATTACTGGTTGTTTTGTATATTGCAAGGGAAATTACAACAGTATGACAATTTCTTGGTTACTATTAAGGAGGGCTAGAAGCGTTAACACAAAGATTTGAACTTGATTTTCTTTCATATGTTTTTTCATTTTCCTGATTCGTGTAAAACCTTATCATGACTAATTTAATATATGCTCTTATTGTTTATGCACAACATGTGGTTGCAACTAGGATGTTGGCAGACAGAACTCGTCCAATTAATGCAGCGGTTTCCTAAATATAGCTACCTTATCCATCATGTTTCATTGACTATATACACATACGCATAAGTATGAAGCTATTTCTACAAAATCCATTTTCACTTTTGCCTTCTATCCAAAAGGTTGAGTGAATCTTACTCCTAATTATATTATGACACTGTGTGATCATATTTTTAGAAGATGTGGTCAGACAAGTGATTTATTTGGATGACAAGATAGATTTCTTAGAACCCTATATAATAGCAATGAATGAACTAATTGTTATTTTTCATGTGCATAATTAATTCCCCAAGTTGGTTGTAGAAGCCTTGCATTGATTTTTGTTTGTTTCTAATTTGAAATTTAGATAACACGTGCGGGATAAAAGAAGTTCGATGCCAACTAAGGTGAAGTCCTAATCATAACTCTTGACTCTTATTGCTTGATGTCACTGAAATGTGATTTTTTAGTACATAGTTACAGTTCCAGTCTTTCTTTTACCTCTAAAGAAACAAACTGCATTTGTACGATGATTTTATAGTTGCTTCATTTTCCTTGTTTTGTACTTAGACATCTGTAGTTTTCCTCTCACTAATTAATCTATTTGATATGATTGGATTATGTTCTAATGGATTGATTGTATGGTTGATTCACTCTATTTAATCACACATGATTCTTTGAAGGAAAGTAATTGCTCATTCAAAAATTGATAAGCACTAATTGTTGATAAATTAAAAATAACCTCCAAGATGAGAACAAACATCATAGTTGATCCAATCAATACAACATTGATTCAAGTATTCAATATGTTTTTTTAAGCACAATACACTACTATTATAAAAGTTAAAGAAAAGATAATTCATCAATGAAATATTTGAATAGTTTGATTGTTTCCTAAACAAAATGCTGACTACTATTTTAGACAAAACTAAAAAAAGTGTCAAGCAATAAAATAACGGATGCATAAGTTCCACGATTTTGAAACTGACTTTCATTCATTCATTCTTCTTTAGATTCTGAAAGAAAACAAAAAAAAATACATATTTTTTTCATTAAAGCATCTATAAACTTCTATACTGACATTTGTAAACATTTCAATATTGCTCTTATTCAATAGATAATAGCATTCTTATTTCACAACAATGAGTTTCTTTTAAAACTAACCTCCTCCTCTCATGGTGAGAAAGGATTATACAAGTTTTTGCCATCTCAGCGTCCTTCATTTGGTTACATCTATTAAATAAATTGTTATGGTACATTGTTATAAATTAAATGATCACAAGATATTGTTGAAAACTATATAGTTTTAGCATAAAGTAAAATTTTGCCAATCTAAACAGTGAAATAAAATTACCTGTTAATTACTAGATTCATTTGATGGCAAAAAAAATATGAGCTTCTGGTGATACAAATTTCTCAATCTGGATTAAAGTGTATCTATTTTAGCTTCTAGTTGACTAAACATAAGGGTCACACTTCGGTACACTGCTATATCTTTTTCCACAACCATTTTGATAAACTCATCTGAATGGTCCATATGTTGCACAAGTGATAATGCTAATGTTTAGTAAAATCTCATTCCAAAGGCACGTTAACACATACATATATCAAATCAAAGCAAAAGTGTTTCTAACTAACAATAGGAATTAAGAATGATAAAAGTAGAATATGAACACCATCAATGAAGTGGATAACAAGATAATTGAAGAGCCCCATCAAGTTTCAATTACAGAAGAAAGGATCGATACACTACCAAATGAGCTAAAGTCAGAGGTACTTCAAGAAATGCATATAAAAATCTGAGATCAAAAGATATGCCAATGAAAATATGATAGAATAGAAATCATATCTCAATTACCTCGTAATTTTTCACAAACAAATCAAGTTTTCACCAGCTTATGTTCCAAAAAACTTATATCAGTTTAAAGTACCACTTTTAAGAATCAAAGTTTGAAAACACCAATGCAAAGTTTGGAAAAGGGTGTAGACGAGCCTTCCCAACATTCAATTGTAGAGGCCATTAGTTAAAGTCCTAGAGAAAAGGGCAAGACAAAAATAATGAGCAATGAGCTACAGCCACAAGTAGATCCAAAAAATAATTGTCAACAAGATATCTGAGAGAAAAAATACAAATCAAGTGCAAGTACAGAGGTTAGTTAGAAAAGGAAAACAAACTACCCATTATGTGATGCGAACCCCTGATTTCCAACGCCTTTGGAAACCAAGAACTCTACGCGGAATGTGCCTAGGAAAGTCTGAATGCAAGACACTGCTCTTAAACCCTAGAATCCTTACCCTTGGATTCGGCAGACTACTAACTTACAAAGTAAATTAAATACGCAATTCGAACCAAGTGGAGTAAACTAGAATTTGAAACAAAGCTTTGGTTAATAGACAGAGCAATTATCTATTAGCTTATAGTTTCTTGACTTTTAGCAATTAACAAGCATGCAAATTACATAAGCCCAAAATAAAGGAGCGATTAAAGAAGTATAAATTCTAACTTAATCAATAATCAACTGAAAATTAATGAGGAATTCGACTGCCCTTATATAGGGGAGGGATGGCCGAATTTCTATCCTAAAACAACTAGGAAAAGGTAGCGAAATTGGAAACCAATCAAGAGATTGGTTTCTTACAAGAATCAAATCCTAAAAGAACTAGGATTGATTAAAAGGAAATTTCAGCTGCAAGGTTTAAGGTGCTGGCCGAAAATACAAGAAATAAAAAGGAAATAGAGAAGTAAAAACAAATCACAAAAAGGTTTCAAGAAGGTAAACCTTTTTGGAAACTACCTACAAATCAGCCCAAGTTGTAACAAACTTGTAACAACCCTAACTAACTTGTAACAAACTTTGAGTAGAATTAGGAAACATGCACAAATCCTAATCCTTCCCTAACCTAAGCTTCCAAGTGGCGTGTGGGCTGTCTTCTTGTGGGCTTGGTCTGGCCGAAATTGGTGAGATGGACTTCAAGGTGGTTTCGGCCCATTTTGAGGTGGCGCATGGTGGAGATGATGTAGGGAGGTTCTGGAATCTCCCGGAATCATTTCGGAATGTCAAAAATCAAGAACTTCAAGATTCTTCAAGATTCAGCAAACCGTCAAATTCAAGATTTCAAGAAAATCAAGAACTTCAAGAAATGCCCTTTCCTTCAGCTGGATTCATTAGTAGGCGCCATTTCCTCTGTGATGGAGAGTAAAGTGACGCTTTTATCCTTCCTTCTATTCTCTTCAAGGGCGTTTGTGTCTGTAACGAGTTGGGCTTCTGTAGCATTCCTTTGAACAAGGTTTTCAAGATCTTCTTTGAGCTTCCTTGTCCTTCTTCGGGTTATAGGCCCAACTATGTCAACAAACGGATCTCTGTGATATGGGCTCGGGTCCTGGAGCATTGGCGGGCCTCTATGGAGCACACAAACCTCTGCTGCACTTTCCGAGTCCTTATTACTCGAACTAGGATCCTCTGTGTACTGACTTGGCGTAGGGCTGGGGATGCCCTCATCATTATGTGTACCACTTTTCATACTCTTCAACATTTGCTCATAGAAAAAATAGGAGATGCATGTTTTAACATACCCCTGCATATTTAGAAATGTTTCAGATAGACAGAGTTGCTAAACAATTTGGAAGCACCACAGGGGAAAGCAAAAAAAGGGGAATAATGTCATAGCACACTTTAGAAGAAATCAATATTCTTGATGGACCATAAATAAGAGGAGAGTACTTTCAAATGCCAACTCCTATCAAACATGAAAATTATTGAACACCAATTAAAGTAAAACCAATTGCTAAGCGTTTTATAGATGTACAACAAAAAAAATAGGGTGCACAAGATCATGTTTACAACATCTCATTTTACAATGAGATATTTGTTCTAGCTATTAAACCTCTTGTAATTGAGCTCTTCCCTGATGGAACAACTCAGAAGGATAATTGATTGGTAGAAATTCTATAGATTTTACAACCCAAATTCATTATGTTATTATGTTTAATCCTTAATGCCAAAGAGGAATAATCTGTGGTTAAATGTTTGTAGGTACTAAAAGGGATGAAAGAAAGAAGTTGCGGAAAAAGAGAAGAAAAGTTGATGAAATGAAAATGAGAAGAGAATGAAGAATCAACCAACTTTGGAAGACCATAACTTGAGCTGCAGAGCTTCGAATTGAATGCTTCTTTTTACTATGGAAAGCTTGGATAAAGGTCTACAACTTTCATGAAGATATTCTCACCCAGTTTTGGCTCCAAACAATTGATGCGAAATTAATGAGAAAACCGCAAGTGCACGGTGTCGCAAGCAAGTAATACTGTGGCGAGCACGAGTCGAATCCACAGGGGTTTGCATGGAATTAAGCACGCACTATGCCTATGAGAGTCATACAAATAAGCTTTTAAGTGGGGAGATTAAAGTCAAAAGAAAACTAACAAATTAACTAAACACTCTCAAGGAACCTAGGAAGGGCAATAGCTTAAGGTACTATGGTTAAGGCTACCAAACTATCATGTTTAACTAAGTAATTATGCAAGGGCTCATTAATTAGTGTAGGCAGCAAGCTATTATGAACTTAGGGACAATCAAGATACTTAGATTATCCCAGTTTCCTCAATTACCTATGTTCCCATGGTAATAGTTGGGTTTTGGGTCTTTAAGATCAGTTGCCTAAAGCCTTTCAAGTCAATTTAGTCTAATCAAAGCCAAAGAGTACCCAAATTCTATCAATGGTGGTCTAATCTTACTTGCTTGCAACACCGTGCACTTGCGATATTCTCATTAATTTCGCATCAATAATCACATTGACAAGCTAGAAAAAGGTTCACTGGTTCAGCCTTTAAACCACTAAATATACTCAAGGATGAAGGAACTCAAGTAAAAAAATAAAATGAAAGAGTTAAAAAGGCTCTAAGCATTGAAAGATTAGAAAGAAAAAAAAAAACACTGAAGAGCCAATTTCCTAGTTCACTCCCAACTCTAACTAAATTAAAAGAACACGAGAGAAAGCTACAGGCTGAGAGAAGGAAAACTACATATCATAAATCAACATTAAATGGGAAGTTTTCTAGTCATTGGCTGAGGCAATTCATTTGTACAGTGACAAAATATGGATGAAAATCATTATTGAGCATTAAGGCAAAGAAGAATGAGGCAATGCATATGTTCTAGAAGTCCCCTCACAAACAATCAGCTCTTAAACACAAAGTAAAAGTAATTTCATGAAAAAAATAAATAACTACTTCCCAATCATCAAAACCTAAAATAATTTTGAAGAAAAAACATTCGTATTAACCAAAAGAGCTCACTTCATTGACATACTTGAGCAAACTTGCATTTCCATGAAGCAAAAATCTTCCTGCATTTATCCCTGTTATCTCCCTATCATTTGCTTATAAAAAAAATTGGAGATGCATGTCACGTACCCCTGCATATTAAGAAATGCCTCAGATAGACAATGTTGCTGAACAATTTGTAAGCACCACAGGGGCAGCAAAAGAAGGATAAAATGCCATTTAAGCATAGTTCACACTCAAAAGAAATCACACTCTTGGTGCAATTCAGAGTATTTGAAATGCCAACTCCTGTCAAACATGAGAACTACTGAACACCAATCAACTAAAACCAAAATGATAATGCTTTCAATCATTAAAAACACTCAAGTAAAAATGTAAAAATTCAATAGATTGAGTTGGTAAGATAAAAGGAGCAATGGATACTTTTAAGAATGACAAAAAAGTTGGAAACTTTTCTTAGTTACAAAATATTTCGCATATGGGTTTTTCAAACTATTTCCTAGCCATTGCAAAGGGAATTAAAAATTGGGGGACGATTTCAAACCTTCAAGGAACACGACTTGTTCTCTTGTATGGATGAAATGATAGATTTCACACAAACTTGTGAAACCTAGACCACAAAATCCCTTAACAACTAAGTGATATTTTTTCTTAAAAATGGAACTATAGAAATTGGGAACTACAATTATCATCGATTTTTCTACAAATATAAAATAAAATAACCTTGTAAGAACCTAATCCTTCTTATCTTCTCCGTTTTTTTATTCTCCCACAGCCATAGAAGAAAAATTAATAACAACGAACAAACTATGGAGGTGGAGAGAGTGTAGGAACAAGGATTTTGTAATAGTGAAGCCCCTTCCACGACCTTTCCAGCGTTTGTGCCCAAAAATTGTTACAGAATCTCGAAAAATAAGAAATACGTGTGTCATTATGAACCTGATCTCATGAGATGGAAAGTCTATCATCAGAGGACATTGCGACATCTAAAAAGGGCAGGTGTAGCTGATGAAGCATACCATGAGTACCTCTAGTCTCGCTCTCATATTCATGTCAGTAGAGAGGCGGTGAAAGAAGTGGACGGTCTTCCACCTAACCAGTTATCACTGGATGAGGTAAGCTGTAATTAAATTAGGTCATTCTATGTTATTATAATATTATTTCAACTATTAATGTAAAATTATTTTGTTTTCTTGTCACTATAGCATATGCAATTCTTAGCATCTCAAATAGTTCTCCTTCATCCCAGGACTAGGCATGCGTTGGCCCTGAGGTGCGGGTGAATGCTCTCAATGAGACAGTTGTGTATTTGGGATATTGGATGTCAAGACCTGAATATCTTGTGGCAAAACCATCTTGTGATCATTGTTGATCGATGAATTCTTTTACGTTTGGGACTTGTTTGAATGTTATGTATGGATTATACAAAATACTATGTTCGCATTTGAGACTTGTTTAGACTTGTAATCGTAATTAACTGTCAGAAGAATTGGATGTTGAGTTTTGTTTGATTTCGTATTTGATTTAGGGCTGTTCACATTGATTGTTTGGGCATTATATATGGGAGAATATGTGGAAAAATTTCAAAAATAAAGACAAAATCAACCTTATTTCAATTTTAAAAGTTTCATGGATTGTTTGAATGTCATGTATGAATTATTTAGAAATACTATATATGCAATTGGGACTTGTTGAGAATTTTGAGACTTGTAATTGTAACAAACTATATGAAGTGTTAGAATATCATCACTTGTTTGATTTTGGGTTGTTCACAGTGAGTGTTTGGACCTTGTACAGTAGATACTGCATCAATTATTTTTCCGGTCCTTTCCTGGGCTCTCTTCAATTGTGTTCAGCGGCTGCTTAGACATTTTCTTGTAATTTTTTTTTTAGCTCATCTTCTCTTCAAACACTCGATCAGAAGATGATCCTGAACAGGTTTAACTTCACATTTTTAATTTCATGGTTTTGTTTTAAATTTTACTGTTAGATTAATGCTGCCTGCGGCCATTAATGAATTTATGAATAAATTGATTAAAGGTGCATATATCCTTGGTTGGGGAAGATCATATGAGGGTGACATGGATTACTTCTCATAAACACATGAAGCACTACTACAAAACGGAGCTTTAATGGCGGTTATAAAGGGCTTTTAACGGCGGGGTTTAGCATTTTTGAACCGCCATCTATCTGGAAGCCGTTGTAAGTTAGCGGACTTTCTACGGCGGGTTCGACCCGCTGTGGAAAGTGTAAACTTTCAACGGCGGTTCAAGGTTGAACCGCCGTGGAAAGGTTACACTTTCCACGGCGGTTCAAGGTTGAACCACCGTGGAAAGGGTAAACTTACCTTGAACCGCCGTGGAAAGGGTAAACTTTCCACGGCGGTTCAAGGTTGAACCGCCGTGGAAAGGGTAAACTTTCCACGGCGGTTCAATGTTGAACCGCCGTGGAAAGGGTAAACTTTCCACGGCGGTTCAAGGTTGGACCGCCGTGGAAAGTGTAACCTTTCCACGGTGGTCCAACCTTGAACCGCCGTGGAAAGTGTAACCTTTCCACGGCGGTCCAACCTTGAACCGCCGTAGAAAGTTTACCATTTCCACGGCGGTTCAACCTTGAACCGCCGTGGAAAGTGGCTACTTTTTATTACAAATATCACCAATTTAAAATATTACAAATATCACCAATATACAAATTTATTACAAATATCACCAATATACAAATTGAATTTGCTTTTATAATACAGCATATCCAAAAAATATTTGTACAACTCTAATATGAACAAGTTTAATTAGTGTCCTTCTACTACGACGGATGCTCCAAAATATATCTAGCGCATATTTTTCGCACTGCATCTATATCCACATTGCTTAATGGAGTGCGGTCGATCTTGAAGTGCTGCAACAGAGTTTTTTGAAATTAAAAACTAGCTACCCGAGTAAGCAAAATGAAATACAGTCAATTAAGTAAGTAATGAGAAATATATATTTACCTTTTCAAGTGCAAATGTGGATGATTTCATTGCTATTTGGTACATGTAGTGCATTACATAGTACCCACACTCCCAATTATCCGTTTGCTTTTTATGCTAATCAATTAATATATACGAGTTAGAAGATCATACAATTAATTGTATACAACACAACGGTGAGTAAAAAATTTCTACGAATATTCATAACTAAACTCGTATTAATCTAATTAATTAAATAACTAGGACTCACTAATTTCTACTGATCGAAACGGCAATTTGCATGCTTATATTAACTAACCTACAGTACTGGACTCACAGATTGCATGCATAATTAATCAAATACCTCAATAAATAACTTGACTAACTATTAATTGACTAACACTATACTAACTTAGGCTACTAGACTCACGGATTTAATTAAAACAACTAACACTACTAATTGCTTAGGCTACTAGACCCACGGATGTAATTAAAAAATTTATAAGAACCAATTTCATTTACCTTAACTACTATCCACGAAGGTGGCATATGCACATTTGTGGGCAATCCCAAGAAAGCTTGATAGTTAAACATCACCCTATAAAAATGAAATCGGCACGAAAATAATTAGCAATATATGGATATATAGGCATTCTAACAGTTGTTAATATAGATAACTCACTCGTCCATAAGCTCCACCGCCTCATCCTTCTGTGGATTTTGTAAAGAATCAAACCAGTATACAACCTTATCTACTGGTCTAATGGCCATTAGCATCCAATGTTCACTGCCAACAAAAAATTTAATGACGTACGTCAGATCTTTATATCAGTGTTTCTTAAATATTAGAGAATCGCTTACAGTGTCACTTACCCCTGAAGATAAGGCACCAGATACATTTCTTTATTCCTATCCTTCAAGATTCGCGCAATGTAGTTCACCCTATCTTGAAGCGTAGTTTGTGTGGGTGTGACATGATCAGCCGAAAGGAAACCTATCCCCTTTCTCCCATTCCTTTCAGCTAACTCATGTAAAGCTCTAAAGAATTTAAAAAAAGGGCTTCATTGGTTAGCCTATGCACATGGAATGCATAATATATAACATTAATAATCAGAAATAGTTTATAAAATTAAGTGGAAACTCACAGGGTGAACAACTGCATCAAACTGTTTGAGACCTGGCTTTCTCTGGTCAATAACTCTAAGAGATCCCCTCGATCCATCAGATTAGGCAGTTCGAATCCTATGACTTCTTTTGTCATTTGAAAGCAGAAGCCATTGAAGCCCGCATCATTATCCATTCGGAGCTGTAACTCTTGCAATGGATCAGATGTCGATGAGGATGACTCCTCAGTCGGAACCTTCGCCGAAGGAGATGTCTTGTCATCCATAGAACTCATCCGGCCTTTTTTCTTTTGGGCACTTTTATCCACCTAACATCATTTGAAATAACATTAAATATACAAAAATGTATTAAGTAATACACAAATAAATGAAAGAATATACCTTTGTTACCGGAGCCGGCCGAATAATTTCAATCAACTCTTTAGGCCATTCCACGAAAAAGGACTTGGCCATTCCCACTGTTGCAGCCTCTTCCTCAGGAAATGGCAGCGGGGCACAGTCATCATAGGAAATTTTAATTGTGACCCTCGCGCAACCTGTCCTAACCTCGCGCCCGTGGTGCTTGCTTTGCTTATAAATATTTCCTTTTGCCACAAGCTTACGCCGCGTTTGCGAATCCTCATGAAGGAACAGATGGCATTCACATCCGTCCTAAGATAATAGGAAAGCGAATGAACATTAGTCAACTATTAAGTCTAACTTAACAAAGCACTGTAATAATTTCAAAATAAAAATTTTGAAGTATTAAAAGAAGCCGTCTCATTTTATTTACCTTGTATTCGCCTAAAGCACCGCCGTCAGAGGCTTTGATCGGCTCCGTAGGTGCAACATGTAGCATCTCCAAATCGGGCAACCTCGTAGGTATCAGAGGAGAAACAGGGCTCACAGGGGATACAGGGACCGCTCCGGAGGTCTCTGGGTGCAAGCTCTCATCCGGGGCATTATTCATGACGGTGGCTTTTAAAGTATCATAATCGGTTCCCATCTTACCACATATAACCCCAATCATCATCTTCAGCTGTGTCTGACATTCATCTAGTTGGGCAGTGGTTTTCTGAAGCTGTCGCTTAGTTAAATCAAGTTCCTCTTTAAGCGACGGCTTTGTTTTCTGTGGGAAAACCTCTGTGATACGTGCCCGCGTAGAATGGCCGCGATAACGACCGGGGTGATCGCGCTTGCCCGTTGCAATGACAAGAATGTCATTCCTACCCTCTGCAACGGTCTCCCCTTGGGACTCGCGGGAACATAGATTTTCCTACACATGTTGCCAAATATAGTAAATGTAAATAGATTAATTAAATATAAATAAATACACATATACAGAGATTATTCATTTCTTTATATAAATTTTAAATATAAAATTGATAACCATAATTATAAAATATAAATAAATACACATATATACAAATTAGTCATGTATAATTTACTTTACAGTGACAACTAGATAATAATAATTTGATATAAACATTTAATGACAACCAAATTATTAATTAGCATTTCATCATAGATATCTAGTAATAAATAATCATTTATAATAAAAATTCTATACACATAGACTTTAAATATTAAAATAATTGAAACATAAGAAAATGTAAGGTGCAAAACTTACAATTTCCTTCGCTACACGCTCAGCCTCTGGCGTGAAGAATTCCCCTTTTTTGTTCGTATGGGCATGTATCCAAAGGTCATGACGGCCTGGCCCAGAATAAGAATCCTCGCCTTCTTCTTCGGACTGACCCTCCTCTGAAGGCTTCTTTCCGGATGCACTGACCTCCTCGTCATGCAACTGCTGCTTCAGCAGTCGGTAGCCACCGCGAGATAAGTTATGGTAGAAAGCATTTAAATTGGCATTCGTTTGCGCTTTTCCACGAATGGCCTAGAGAGAAATATAATGAAAAATTATTATCCCTAAACTGAGCAATTTCAAATATCCAAAAAGAAGAAGGAAATCAATTTTAAAAAAATATACCTGCCATTCTTCTGTCTCGCGGCTAGCCTTGAACTTAATCCATGTCTCCCTAGGGATAAATTTATATTCCAAACATGGGTCCCTACCCTTCATGGGACCATGTACATATTTCCCTAAATATGATTTGAAATCTTTCCACCGTTTGCCGGCATAACTAATCCACTTATCTTCGAGTTCTTCGGTGGACTCGAAAACAAATAATGCCTACAGTGAAAATTAGGAGTAAAATTTAGTGAGGAATTTGAGTAAAATTGTATGGAAGAATTAAGAAACAAAGAATGCATTATAATTAAAGAAAATACCCGTATTTCCATCCAAACTCTCTTCTTGAGCTCCGCGGGAACTTTCGGCCATGATTCATATTCCACTAAGTCCACTTTGCTCCGGGCCGTATATGCCACAAAGGTAACCCACTGTACATGATATACTATAGGCTCGAGCCCGGAATTAAAAGAAATGTCAAGAGTTTCCCCATTCTTTCGCATTTCCAATAGGGCATTGCAATTTGTGGGCCCTCTAACTCTACTAGATTTAGTAGAAGAACCATCTCCATGCTCCGTATTGCTTTTTCTTTTTCGGGCCATTGAAAGTACCTTAAACTTCATTTACATAGAAAGAGAATTCAATATAACATTTATGCAACTAAACAAAAGCTTTAATGTCGAATACAAGAATGCTTGTAATGTTGAAAAAAAATTGGTACATTCGCAAAATTAACTCCTACAAATACACAATTACCATTAACCAAATTAAACCAAATGAGGGCCAAAAAAAAGTGGATATCTCAAGGGTACCATTGATAAAGTACTTCACATTTCACAACCAACAACTAATGAGAACTCATTCATTTCAACTAAAGGAATAACATTTCACAAAGTGGAATCACCAACAAAGCATTTTCCTCATTATCACTAAAGGAGGAACACTAAATCGAATAAAAACCGAAATCAAACACCAATGTTCTAAAATTAATCAAGCAAAACCGAAATAATCATTTGAGTTTCTCATTTTTAAAAAAAAAAACCGAATTTCAAAGGGTACCTAATGGAACATTAATCAAACCCTAGGTTCTCAACTTATGTAGGACAAAACACTCAATTCAACAACCAAACCAAATACTACATTTCACAACAAACAATCAATAAATCCAAAAACTTTCCAAACTTTCATCACAATGCCTAAAACCGAAATCAACCATAAATATCAACCAACAAAATCCTAGTGCAATGGTAAGCATTTGCAAAATGTAAGCTTAAATACACAAAAGTTTAAAATGAAAGCATAGAAGGTGGAACCTTTTGGGGGAATGCCGACCGACGGTGAATGGGAGGGAGGAAATGGAGAGCCGACCGACGGTGAAAGCTTGGGCAGCCGAACAATCGGTGAATGCTTGGGCAGCCGACGGATGATCGGAAGGTGGAGGAGGTCGCCGGCGATGGGAGAAGCAGCGGAGAAGACGAACGGGCGCGGTATGAAGATTCGGGAAACAGGGGAAGTGAAGGGGAAAAGAAGGAAGAAGAAAGGAAGAGAATGAGGGAGGAAATGAAAAAGGTAAAAATTTGAATTATAATTAATAACCGGCCTCGGTTCAAACTTTCAACGCGGTTCAAGGTTGAACCGCAGTTGAAAGTACACTTTCAACGGCGGTTCAATGTTGAACCGCCGTTGAAAGTGTACTTTCAACTGCGGTTCAATGTTGAACCGCCGTTGAAAGTGTACTTTCAACTGCGGTTCAAGGTTGAACCGCAGTTGAAAGTATACCTTCAACCGCGGTTCAACCATGAACCGCGAACCGCGGTTGAAAGTACACTTTCAACGGCGGTTCAGTGTTGAACCGCCGTTGAAAGTGTACTTTCAACTGCGGTTCTAGTTTGAACCGCAGTTGAAAGTGAACTTTCAACCGCGGTTCGCGGTTGAACCGCGGTTGAAAGTCCGCACTTTTTCTCGATTTGAGTGGAGGAAAAAATTGGAGCGAGTTCCCGCGCGGTCATATTTTAATATTAAATTTTTTTATTTTCCATTTTCAAAAAACTATTCCCACAATTTGGTAAATATAATAATACATACCCAGATTTTGTATATTTATTAATTATGTACACAATCTCGACTTTTATTAACCATTTCATAATTAAATTTCAAATTTTTAATTGAACCACATATTTGCATTTACAATTCCCGCGCGTGCTACTACACGTACAATATATAATTATAGGTCAAACATAAAAAGTAATAATTTCCGTAAATTTAATACATATAAGAGCAAAGAAAGTAATAAGCTTCATTATGTTCCCTAAAATTCCTACTTTCTCTACTTGGCGAACGGGATAAAAAAATCAAATCCATAATGCATTAGGTACGTATTGTAATATAAAAATTAATTAATAAAATTTAAGTGGCCGAAAATTTTTTTTGCTGAAAGTCATTAAGACTTTATGAGCCTTATTTGAAATTAGCTAGAAGTTTGACTTTTAGACTTTTAAATACTTAGAAGATGAAAATTGGTCAAATGAAATTAGAATGATATTTTAAATATGCTAAGACCAATTTTGAAGTTAAAATACTCAAGCAAAGATGAGTTAGGCAAAATAGAGAAAATTTTGAGAAAATTTGAAATTTGCATTTGATTGATGAGTCTTTGAGTGATATAATCCTAGAATGCCATGTTTATAGTAAAATGATGCATTAGGATCTATGTCATCTTTGGTATCTTGAAATTCTTGCATGTTAAAACGGTTGAAAATTTTCATTTGAAGATAGGTAGCAAGAATTAAGCATGTTTGCATTACATAAAAATGGTTGACCAAGTTGTTGACTTTTTAAATATACATGCTTTAGCTTATTTGAGAGTTTAAGAATTAACTTATTGATAATTTGAAGTTGCTGACACGAGAAAATTAAGGATATATGCTTCAAAATGGCAAGCTTCAATGATTGTATGCTTTGTATGCTTAAAATTGAAAAAACTTGACCAAGTAGTTGACTTTGAAAATATGAATGCTTTGGATTGTTTGAATCTTTATGCATAACTACTTGAGCCTTTGAAGGTGCTTGGATGATATATAAAATGCTTGATAGAAACTTGAATTTAGCAACTTTCAAAATTCAAAGCTTAATATAATTAAGCTTGAAAAACGTTGACCGATAGGTTGACTTTGCACATATGCATAATTTGAAATGTTTCATTCCTTCGAATGTCAAAGCGAAAGTCCAGGAAAACGGTGGCGCTTCACTATATATCTTTTTCCATCTTAAGAGTCACCGCGGTTAATTTATGAAAATCGGGAAAAAAAACTTATTAGAGAGTAGGGTTTAGGGTTTAGGGTTGAGGGTTTAGGGTTTAGGGTTTAGGGTTTAGGAAATGATATGAAAATAGAAAATTCATGAGTAGCGCGGGAATTGCCTCCAAAAACTAATTTTCTACGGCGGTTCAACCGAGAACCCGCCGTAGAAAGTATTTTCTACGGCGGTTCATGTTTGAACCGCCGTAGAAAGTTTCATTTCTACGGCGGTTCAACCTTGAACCGCCGTAGAAATCTAGTTTTTGGAGCCAATTCCCGCGCTACGTACGTACGCATGGATTTTCTATTTTTTTGTACCAAATTCAAAATACATTATATATATATATATGAAATAATTATAAAAGTTGTCTTAAAGTATTCAATTATTCAAATGAAAAAATTTTATTTATGTAGTGGAAATTTACAAGATATCGAGAGCATAGAGGATCGAGAGAGTTGGATATATATGATGTGCATCAAGAGGGGAAAGGAGAAAAGCGAAAGATGTATATATATATATATATATATTTATATATATGTATGTATAAACATATATGTTATGTATATATATATGTTTGTAAATTAATGAAATCCAGTGTTTATTTTATTTTTTTCGGCCACATAACTAATATTAATTAATTTTTATATTACTATACGTACCTATTAATGCATTTGTGGAAAAAGTAGATATTTAACGGAACATAATGAAGCTTATTATTTTATCGTCTCTTACATGTGTTAAATTTACGAAATTTATTAATTTCTATATTTGACCTATAATTAATAAATATACACAATCAGGGTATGTATTATTATACTTACAAATTTGTGAGATTAGTTATTTGAAAAATGGAAAAAATAAATTAATTTTAAAATATGCCCGGGCGGGAATTGGCTCCAATTTTCTACGAGGAGACCTTTCAGCGGCGGTTAAACATTGAACCGCCGTTGAAGATACACTTTCAACGGCGGTTCACCATTGAACCGCCGTTGAAGTTGAACTTTCAACGGCGGTTCAATGTTGAACCGCCGTTGAAGTTAACTTTCATTGAACCGCCGTTGAATATACGGTTAATTAAAGTTCAAAATTTTTGAACGTCCTTTTCCTCCCTCATTCTCTTCCTCTCCACTCCCATTTTTTCCCCTGCATTTCCCCTGTTTCCCGAACCCGCTGACAAGTAATTGATAAAGAGTTAAATATAAAATAAAAACAAAATGCACTGCGTATAGATTTCCCTGGAAATTTTACCAAAGTACTACTCCTTGGAAGAAAATAATAATAATAATACAAGAAACATTTATTCATAAATGAAAAACAAGGAAATCTATTTTCCGGAAAATTTGACAAAGTCTCCCCTATAAATGTAACGTACTCCCTGTAAATTCGATGCACATATACTTCAATCATTCACTAAAATTCCAACTATTTCGAATAATACGGAATTCAGTTTCAAATCACTTCAGACAGAATCTCCTCTGCTTGTTTTTTACCAAAACACAAGTGCAATTTAAGATCAGCACATAAGCTTCACACAATTTCAAAAAATAACATATTCATTTATAAACAGTTCCGCATATGAATTCCCTGGAAATTTTGTCCCTTGATTGCGCGGCTTCATCCGAGGTGTGACCTGTTTCAATCCCACAGTACGAAGGATAAGAATAAATGTTGTTAAAAATTTATTGAATCCTCTCTTCATTAAAATCAAAGAAACATATACAAATACACAAACACACATACACACCCACGGGAAT
The DNA here is from genome assembly GCA_016801395.1 of Leptodermis oblonga. NCBI lineage: Eukaryota > Viridiplantae > Streptophyta > Magnoliopsida > Gentianales > Rubiaceae > Leptodermis > Leptodermis oblonga. The sequence continues at coordinate 22,258,473 of CM028759.1, read as the reverse complement.
TGAAGTTTAATAAAAACAAACAATATACCTGAAAATGATTCTTAACTTATTCTCTTTCTCTTGTGGGACACTTGATCCTCGAACCATAATCCTTCGCTGTGGTCATCACGAAGTATGTATTTATCAAGTTCCCTATCTTCCTCATCTGCTCTCGGTTCAGGTAACCCACTAGAGAAAGGGCCAGCCTCATGAAGCCCTTCTTCTGTATCTATCCCTTCCACACCGTGATGTTGTTTACCATGAAGAACAACAGACCAATGTTCGTCGCAAGGATCGGTGATATAAAAAACTTGTTTCGCCTGCGATGCAAGTATAAATGGTTCCCCCTTGAAACCCTCCCGATTGAGGTTGACCAAGGTAAAACCCAATGGATCATCAGTTCGAACCCCACTATTGTTATCAACCCATTTGCAGCGAAATACAACTACTTTGAAACAGACATAGTCAATCTCCCAAATATCTTCGATCTCCCCGTAATAAGCCATGCTTGCATACAATGGATTTTTATCCTTCCTGCTAGAAACATGTAAAGCCTCTGAGATTAATGTAACACCACTGTTTTGTGCCGTACTCTTCTCATCTTGTCTCTTAGTAGCAAATGAATATCCATTTATGTCATAGCATGAAAATGATCGTACCGCAGGGCTGGGCCTAAATGCCAACCATTTCAATGTCTCCGAAACGTCTTTGCCCAGGACAGCATTACCAAACCAATAGACAAATGTCCGAATATGTTCATTGAGCACACGTTGATCCGTCCAAGCAGGATAAGACGTTCTTATTGACTGTATGTGGTCTGTCACATAGGGCGCAACTTCTTCAGAATTGCGCAGAATGTAGAGATGCGCCTTCATCAATTCAACATTAGACGGCAAAAAAAATTTTCCTCCCCTTCTGCCCATACCTGTAATCCTCCCATCGTGCCGATTCTTAGATATTCCAATGGATGCGTTCTCGGCCAAGTACTCAGTGCAAAACTCAATTACCTCCTCAGCTATATAACCTTCAACAATACTAGCATCAGGACGACAACGATTCTTCACATACCCCTTATATACTTTCATATATCGCTCGAATGGGTACATCCATCGCAAATGAACAGGCCCGCAGATTTTTATCTCTCTGACCAAATGAATCACCAAATGCACCATAATATCAAAGAAGGCGGGTGGAAAATACATTTCTAATTGACAGAGGACAACAATTATTTCATCTTGTAGCTGATCAAGTCTTTCGCGCGCGATAACCTTGCTACATATAGCATTGAAGAAGAAACAAAGTCTTGTTATACTGGACTTAACATGCTTGGGCAATATCGAGCGAATAGCTACAGGCAACAATTGCTGCATTAAGGCATGGCAATCATGAGACTTCAAACCAACCAGTTTTAAATCTTTCATGGAAACAAGTCTGCTTACATTTGAAGAATATCCAGATGGAACTTTGATGCTACGCAAACTTGAACACAGTTGTTTTTTCTCCTTTCTGGACAAAGTGTGACAGGCAGGGGGTAGATATGTGCGTTGTCCTCGAGCTACCGGTGCTAAATTTGCTCTTATGTTCATATCAACCATATCAAGTCTCGCGTTATAACCATCCTTAGTTTTACCAGGGATGTTCAAGAGCGTACCTAAGAGGCTTTCGCAAATATTTTTCTCAATATGCATAACATCGAGACAATGTCTGACATCCAAGTTCTCCCAGTATGGAAGTTCAAAAAATATGGATTTTTTCTTCCAACAACCTGTATCATTGTTGCTGGACTCCGAAGTTTTACCAAACTCAACATTAATGTCCGTCACACGAGCTTTCACCTCTGGCCCGCTCAAGGGTTCTGGTGCTTTTCTGAACTCTTGGAATCCATTGAATGCTCTTTTCATACGGCGATACGGATGAGTCTCGGGAAGAAATCTGCGATGCCCAAGGTATACTGTCTTCCTCCCATGTTCAAGCTGACAAAAATCTGTACTCTCCTCACATATTGGACATGCTTTATGCCCTTTAACAGAGTACCCAGACAAGTTTCCATAAGCAGGAAAATCATTAATGGTACAGAACAACATGGCACGTAATGTGAACATTTCTTCACGGTAGGCATCAAACACAGGTGCGCCTTCATCCCATAACTTTTTCAAGTCTTCAATAAGAGGAGCAAGATACACATCGATGTCATTTCCTGGTTGCCGTGGGCCTGAAATCATTAGAGACATAAGTATGTACTTGCGCTTCATACACAAGTAAGGCGGCAAATTGTAAATAACCAACATCACCGGCCATGAGCTATGTCTGCTACTCAGACTGCCAAACGGGTTCATTCCATCAGTACACAGACCAAGCCTCAAATTTCTGGCTTCTCCCCCGAAAGAAGGATACATTGAATCAATCTTTTTCCACTGATCTGAGTCTGATGTATGCATTATCACCTTGTCATCATCACTGGGAATACACCGATCTGAATGCCATGTCAATAGTTTTGCATCTTTTTCATTAGAGAACAACCGTTTAAATCTCGGTATTATAGGAAGATACCACAGAACCTTAGCCGGCGACCCCTTCTTTTGCGCATCAGAACTGTCTTCAACAGCATCACACAGCTGCTTGTTTTTGTATCGGGGAGTGTTACACTTAGGACACCGCAATAAATCCTTATACTCATTCCTGTAGAGGACGCAATCATTTGGGCAAGCGTGGATCTTCTTATACTCCATACCCATTGGACACAACATTTTTTTCGCCTCGTAAATTCGATCTGGAAGTTCATTATCTTCTGGGAGCATATCTTTCAACACCCTCAATAAGGCTGTAAAACTAGTATCTGACCACCCATTTGCCGCTTTCAAACTAAACAACTTCAAAACACTAGACAATCGTGTATATTTACTGCAACCCTTGTATAGAGGCTTCTCATTGTCACCCAAAATCGAAGCAAGAACTTCCGGTTGATCAGCAAAATCCTCGGCCACATCCTCAATCATGGCATCTAATCGATCTCTAGTAATCGCATCATCTCCTTTTGCATGAGATTTTCTTTGCTCAGGTAAACCATCAATACTTTCACCATGCCAAATCCACAGTTTATAAGAAGGATCAAACCCGTGCCGATATAAATGGAATCTTATTGTATCTGAGTTATCAAACCGCGCCCCATTTTTACAAGATTTGCACGGACAATGAACGTACTTTGTATTCTTATAAGCGAATTGAATGAAATTCTCAACTTCTCTCGCATAAGAATCGGAGGTCCGATCACCACAGAACAAGATATTTCGATCCATGTGTAACTAAGACCTTGAAATAATTAAAAATACCAAATAATAATTCAACAAACAATGTACAAAGTATCAAGTTGCATGCTTGTCTTAGCACATGTCATAATACTTATGTTAGTCATATATGTGCAAAACTACTATAATACCTCAATGAAAAAAATAATGCAATGACAACACATGCGCAATAGACATAATCGAATGAAGAAGAAAAGTTTTTCATTCATGCATTTCATCAAACACATAAAATGCATAAAAAAATAATACACACTCTAAGTAGGGCTAATTATATGAACATCATCCATCAAAAATCAAACACTATAAATCAAATTACATCGCCGAAAACTACATAGTATATAACTAAATAAGGTTCCACACTACTAAGGTTCGCCACATACATGGAATATATGCAACTTTAATTTTCAGCCATGCAGCTACGATAAATAAAAATAAATGCTATAGGATGACATATCTAGCTAAAGTACAAGCATAAGCAATTACTGGAAAATTTTACAAGTTTCTAACCTTTAGGTGGTAAATTTTAGCTCCAAATGACGATTCTTTAGGTTCAACGTGCAAAACCGTAGTAGAAATTTGGAGACAGACACTCTCGGGCGCGATATGGGAATACACGGTGTTATTTAGGTTTTAATATATATATACGTCAATACTACTGCGGAGAACATTAAACCGCCGTGGAAGGTGGACTTTCCACGGCGGTTGGAAGGTAACCGCCGTGGAAAGTGGACTTTCCACGGCGGTTGGAAGGTAACCGCCGTGGAAAGTGTAGAATTTCCACGGCGGTTGCCCTCCAACCGCCGTAGAAAGTCCCCTTTCTACGGCGGTTTGTCCCAACCGCCGTAGAAAGTCCGTTTCTACGGCGGTTCATTTTTAAACCGCCGTAGAAAGTCCTGTTCTATGGCGGTTCATTTTTAGACCGCCGTAGAAAGTCCGCATTCCCTTTATTACTGCGGTTTTCTATTTTCCGCCGTTAATTCGCAGCCGTTAAAGCTCCGTTTTGTAGTAGTGAAGTCATTTGTGGAATATGGCAAATCATCTGGGATTTACGAAGCATCTTTAGCTAGGGCAAATGTGTTGAGTTTTTCACTGCAGCATCAATTACGTACGGCAATTTTGACTTTTTCAGTTGGTTTGGGCTGAAATTTGTATAATTTTGTGTCATGCTTATCATGTGTACTGGGAACTGGAGTTTGTGTACTGCATTGGAAAATTTTACCCATTTTTGGTTTGTGTAGATATGAGGCTACTTCTGTCCTTGTGTACTACTGCATGGGGAAATTTTCCCCATTTTTCCAGAACAATTTGAATTCGTGTAGACATGTTTCTCGCATCTAATCAGCTGAAGAACCAAATGCTGATAGTTTTGTTATTTGCGCATCTTCTAATTTGTCATGAAGTTACATCTGGCTAATCTGTGAAGTAGTGCTTGCAACAGCTTAAATCTAGGGTCCAAAGAGTTATTTGAGTGATGACAGTAACTCTTCCTTGAACCTTTGGAACATTTTCAGTTATTGAGTGTAGAATTTCATTGTACTTTGTTGCTTCCATTCTAAAACTGGCATGAAGTCTAATGATTCAGGGTGAAAATATCCTATGTGCATTCTTCTACCCTCCTAGATTGTTTTAGCTTTCCATACAGTGGACAGAAAAAATAGCATATAGGATATTTTTCTGGTATCCTTAGAAATTAGTTGATCTTATGTTTTATGATTGTATTCTCCTCTTGAAAGCCTGTAAAGGCGAGTGCTTTTGAGTTCAAATGTTTAGTGTTTATTTCACCTAATTTCACTTAATTTTTGGAAATAGGATTTGTTCCAGGTGGCCTTTCATACGGTTGGAAATTTCCCCATTTTCTAGCTAGTTTTTGTTGGATTAAGTAGTCTCTCTCTCTATTTTTTAATTTTATTTTAGATTGCCTGAAAAAACTTGTTATTTTGTTTTGGTTCTTGAACAAAAGGCTAGATTCTTGTTTGATGGTTGTTTATAGCATGGTTGTCTGACTCGGACCAGACGTTGAACCGGTGGGCCAAGGGTTCACTCGAACCGGGGGTTCAACCGGTTCGAGCCGGGGGTCAAATCGGATGACGTCATATATATAATATAAATAATATATTAATGATTAACATGCTTTAATTTTATTATTTTTAACATTTAAAATATATTTTTTTTTCACAACAATTATATATTTTTGCAAATTTTACGACTAAGTTAAACATTAAAATTCATTATTATAAAACTCAATAAGTAAACCAACTATAAAATATTTCTTATTTTCTATTAAAAAATAAATAAAATTATATTACTACATTTTTATTAGACAAAAAAAAGATAAAATTTGATGTAAAAAAAATTAAATGTATTTTAAGTTAATACATGAATAAATTAAACAAATTTTAATTGAACAGAAAACAACTAATAAAAATTCTGATAGTACTAATTTTATAAATAATAAGGAATGATAATAAAATTAACATTAGTTTGGATGGTCCAATTAATATATTGTTAGAAAGTCCATGATTCATATAAAAATGAGTTATAACAATAATTTAAACAAAAGTGAACAATGAAATAGTGGTAAGTACTCATATTTCTATGTAAGTGACCAAGGTTCAACTCCCATTGATAGCAAAATTTTGTAAAAATAGTCAAATTTAAAAAAAAAATTAAAAACTGGGTTAACAGGAGGCCCCCCGATTTTGACCGGTTTTTTATGTATCCTGTTTTTTGCACTTTTTGAACCGGCAAGGGTGACGGTTCGCGGCGGACCGGTCCGGCCCAGACAACACTGGTTTATAGTAGTAATATTATGTCAACTCTGTTTAAGGATTTGTTGGTTCATGGAGGATTGCTTTGTTTAGAATATACAAGTGATGAGTTTGTTAATGATTCCTAGTTCTAATTGTTAATATTCATGACCCATTTTGGCATTTTTGCTATTGTTGTCAAAATTTTGTTCTTGAGCAGTATATGAAACCTTTATTCGAGGCATGGAATGTGATGTTTTCTTTCCATCTTTCTTCTGTGTATACCGACTGGGTCATCTACCATGTAGCTCTGTTTTATACTGGGCTGTCTTATGGTGGAGTGACTATTGGAATATCTGGTAATGAACTGTGGTTAGGCCAAATATCTAAACTTTCTTCATACATACAATAGTTCTAGTTCCTTACTGCTAGCTGGGGATGCGGTTATTTTGTTAAGTAACATGCTGGCGAGGAATTAGAAATGAGATAATTGGAGGTCAGTTCGAAACGGGAGGAAAATATAATTAAAAAGGAGGGGGGACAAGATATAATTCATATAATTAATTCTACATAGTTGGACAAAGAACTATAATTAGACAATCCAAATTCGACATAATGCCATATTGTAATTGTAAAAAAAAGAGAAAGGAAGGAGGAAAAATAGGAGGGGAAAAAAAAAAAAGAAAAAAGAAAAGCATGAAGGGAAAAATATACGAAGATGAAAATGCCAAAAAAAAAAACAAAGAAAAATAGACTAAGATGAAAAAGCATTGTAGATGACGATTGTTACAAATATATATATATATATATATATATTCGTCTATATATATAAAATAAGGTTTAGGGACGGAACTATCCTTTGGTATGGTGGGCAACTACTGTTTGAAAGTACCACTGTATTGTTTAAAAATTACGTAAATAGTCTACTTTGCTAACAAAAATAAATAAAAATAAGACAAAAATAAAGATAACTTAAACTAATATTTGAGTAGGAAGTCTTTCAATATCTTGCCGAGTTAGAAATTAGGGTCTACCTCCGCCACTGGCAATGATGTTGGATTAACTGTCGAAGATATTTTGTTCAAGGGCGATATACAAAAACAACCCTGAGGTTTGTCGAAAGAACAAAACAAACCCTTAATTTTGAAAAAGTACAAATTAAACTTTTGGTTGAGATATACAATTTTTTAAACAAAAATATCCTTAGAGCTACAATAAAATATATGATTTACCCATCTTCTTTCTTCGTTTTCTTGAACCATTACCCTTTATCCTCTCATCCTGTTTTACAAATAAATATCCATCAAACAATGTTCTTTCAATCACAAGGCAATTTTATTGGACAAAATCGCAGATTTCAAAGGATTTCGATGAAAGATAGATAATGTCCGAAGCAAGGGAGAATAATAGGCGAATGGTATTGTTGTCTATAAAAATATATATATTTGTATTAAAGGTTTAATTTGTACTTTTTAAAAATTAGGGGTTTGTTTTGTTCTTTGACAAACCTCGGGGTTGTTTTGTATTTCGCCCTTTGCTTAATCCTGTCTAAATTAGTGAAACGATGTAATTTCGTTTTAAAAATACGTTGTTTCACTTACTAGTTAATTGGACAAAATTGAACATAATATTTAAATATGTGATATGCTGATATCTTCTTATATATAATTAGCTAGCTAGGCAGCGGAACTGCAATACTTATTGGAAATTTTCAATATCGAACATAAGAGGAGCTAGGAACTTTCGATGTCAAAAGAGTGTCGAAGTCATGAACATAGATATTTCTTATCATCCAACAAACATGACTTTTGTAAGAGATCAAACTTGAGTGAGTGATCATAGTTTAAGTCATACCTTAATATTTAGAAGAGTCACCGCCCTTGAAGTGACAACCTTTGAGTTCTATAAAGGGTGAACGATTCATTAGGCACAAAATAAAAAATAAGTCACAGAATTCTGCAAAGATTTTTTGATCCTCCCTCTCTTGTTTCTGTGTGTGTAGATAGTGTACATATTTTAATAAATAAATAAAAAGGGACAGTTTTACATTTTTTTTTTTCGCAATTAATAAAACGGGTATCCCATTCAATTAAAATAAAAAATAAAAAAACTCACTTTCCTTAAATAATACAATATTCTTAAGCCTTAATCAAATTCCCCCTGGAGTAGTTTTTAAGGAACCCCTAATTTGCTAATTCGATTAAACGCCGACGAGTAGTTCTCCTCTACTTCTCTCTCAGTCGTTCGCACGCCGGACCGCCTCACGCCCCACCTCCGCACGACTTCTTTTTGGTATTCGCTAGGCTCTTGGGCGTCTCCGCTCCGCTGCACAGCCCACCTCAATCAGCACCGCAGCTCAGTTTTGTTTTTCATTTGCTTTTACTTTTAGCCTTTTAGCTCAGGTTCGTTTCAGTTGTTAGAGTCGTTGAATAATCGGTGGAATCGCTTTGGATAGGAAGACTCGTACGTTTCTACGAGTATAAGCGATAATGTGAAATTTTTTTCTTTGGACCAGAAAATTGGATATCATGCCTGGACTATTTGTTTTTTTGGCTCATTACTAATAAAATGCTCTTGGTGAATTTGGCTCATTCCCAATTGCTTAATGTTTTTTGGTTGCTTAATGTTGCTGCTGAGCTCACCTGCTGGCCATTGTGCTGAATATGCTGCTTGCTTGATGTTGTGTTTTTCTTTTTCGTTGCTGATTTGCTGACTGAGAGTTGAAGAATGATTTTCTTTGGTTACTGGCATGCTTGTTTGTTAACTGCTCCTATTTGTTTTTTTGGTTTTTTGTTGCTGAGTGCTGGTCCTGATCTGACTCTGGCTCTTTTTTGTATCTTTGTAGAATAGCAACAATTGAAGGAATGAGTTCACCTTCCACGCCATTTACTAACTTAGTGTTCTTTTGGTTAACTTTAATTGTGATATGGAAAAATTAGTTTTTGTGTAGAAAATATTTTTCAAGTGATATATAAAAATAAAAATTATTTTAAATGTATTTATTATGTCATAATGATGTCATCCAGGTTGGCCCGATTGATCCTGACTCCTTAACCTCACAGTGTCCAGTCTGGTCTAGACAACCATGCTTTTTTGGTTGATGCCGTTGTTGCTGTTCTGTTTTTATCTGGCCGTTGTTCAGTCTTTTTTCCGTTGCTACATAGCCTGCACTGCACTTGTTTATGTTGTCTTTTTGGTTGTTTGTTGAGTGCTGAGCAGCCTGAGCCCTTGAGCTGACTGTGGCTCTTTTTTGAGTTTTTTCCAGTTAGTATGAAATCTGAATCGAAGTCAAAAAATTACGTTGTGTTCTTGAAATTTTCAGTTTCACATAGTATGTAACTCATTTGACCGTGAATTATGAGTTAATGTGTTGAGATTTTAGAACAATAGTTTCATATTTTTAATGTTATTTTTTATTGATGTTATTGAATGTGTATAGATTATGATTGGAAAAAGTATTAGTGGTCTTTAACTTTATTTTGTATATATTAGCTGTTTTCTCGAGTTTAACAACCTTGTTACAGGCTAAGTCTACGCGAACAAATGACCCAAGGGTTTAAGAATTAATATTTAGGACCATGGTCCTCGTCACTGCCCAGTGTATTTTCCGGCTGCCGCCAGGCTTGCCTCCAAATCGAAATACTCTCTTTCTCCCCTCCGTTCGCCCGTTCGGCCCCTTCTACGCATCTCCCTGGTCGAATTTTCAGGTACTAGTTAGCTATTCGAAACTGTGTGAGTTAGTGTTCTTGAATTGAATGTCTCCGGTATAATCAGCTCTTGTGAGTAAATGTTTCTTCAGGTTCACATTTCGGAATTGTTAACTAAAATTTCTTTCTATATGTGTGTTTTAATATTTTTTGACATTTAATTGAAGGCGTCCAATTGAATTGAGTGCAATGTTGGAGTCCATGCAGCCGTACCACTCTGAACGGCGTCGTCTTTGATGATTTCCAATCTCACTGTCACTCGCTTCGGTTACGGTTGGGTCTTTGAAGACATGTGAGTGAGATTGATTCGTTAAAACTTGGAGAATCCTTTTGCAGCTTAGATAGTACCTCGAGCTCTAAATTTGGTCAGAAATTGAAAACGAATTTTTCTTGTTATACATTATTATTGAAAAGGAAACGAGAAGAACTGTGCATTAATTGTGATCGAGATTAAGGAGCTTGTGTGTAAAATATCATGTTACTGTCTCCGAATTTCCTTGAGCATAATTATAAATATCCCTTATATTTTAATTTCAATGAATATATATGAATGATCAAATGTTGGGTGTCTAAAATGTTGTAAGCTTGGTAATTTGTTTTCTGACATCTTGAATTGGCGTTTGGTAAATTCAAGTGTCTTTTGAGAATTTGTAACTACTGATATAGGGAAATGTTAGGCTCAAGTCATTTAGTATTCACTTGCCATTAAGTCATTATTACCATGAGATGCACCACACACAATTATTGCATTAAATGCATGTAACTGCTATAGCAGGTTATAACAATAGGTAACAAGTCATTATTATTTTTTAATATTTGGTAACAAGTATATATTTGTGCTTAAAAGAAATGATAAAGTATTTTAACATATAAAAGTTTATTAATTTTTACAACAAAATTTTAGATTATCAAAAGGTAAGTTATTATTTTTTAGTGAATATAAGGGTGGTAATTATTTATTTATTACAAATTCGTGCAATGAAATGTAATTGTATCCCAATTTTTTGCACAATGTGCCCAACAAAACTCTATTGTACCCGGCCAAACATATATATAGGGACAATTTGATATTAGAAAATTAAATTAGTTTGTAGATATACCGATCGAGTAATGCATTTTTCTAATTTATCACATCTCGGTATTATAATTGTTCGAAATAATTATGAAAATGGCAAATTATCTAAAACCCCATGTGGTTAGCGAAAGTTATTATTCGCTCCCCTATCGTTTAAAAAGCTATGAAGAACCCCTCTATTGTTTTCTGAAATCTGTAACCGTTAAATTTTCCATCTGTTTTAATAGCCAAATACAAAAGTCAACTACTTTTTAAGTAAAATAACATATTTACCCTTACAAATATAATGTAATGTTTATCATTCGTGCAATGACATATTTACCCTTAATACAAATATAAATAATATTATTTTTTATTTTTTAATTTAAAATATTTAATATTTTTCAAATATTTTTAAATTTAATTTTTTTTCTTCTTCTTTCTTTAAAACAATTAAAATTTAATTTTTGTTTTTCCTTTTCTTTTTTACAAATGATTTATATCTTTATTTATCTTTCCTTTTTTTCATACTTTAATTATTTTTCCCTTAATTATGGCTTTCCTTTTTTTTCCCCTTCTTTTATGCATTTCCTTAATTGTAAAAGCCACCTCCATTGCTGGACTTTTATCACCACCGCCATTGCTGGACTTCCACCACCAACATTGCCGCACTTACACCACCACTAAACCAACACAACTATCATAGCCACAATCAATCTCCGGCCAAAAATATAGAAAACGCAGATGAAAAGGCATAAAAAAAACATTTTAAACATTGAGCATCAAATTTCATTTCCAACAATTCAAAATTACAACAACAAATCCCATCCACAGTACAATAAAGATTGCTGGACTTCAAATGGATTGAGATCGGGTGTGAGATCTGCCCATTCTCAAATGGTATTGGCTCGAGATTGCTGGACTTCTCTCTAATCCCTCCATTTCCACCTTGACCACTCAACTTCTGATTGATGATCAAGTTCAGCAGGCTCAAGATTTGGCCAAGGAAAACATCTATTTAACCACCATTGTTGAACTCCAATAGAAAAAATGACCAAAAAAATTTAACCCACAAAGATGGAAGATTCAAAATGAAATAAAAAAACTCACAAATCTGTCGGCATCAAATCACCGTCGGCACAGATCCGTCAGCATCATCACCATCGTCGGCACAGATTTATCGACATCATCACCATCGTTAGCGCAGATTCATCGGCATCTTCACCATCGGTGGCGCGTCGCCATCACCACCATCGGGTTTGGAAGATGGCGTGGAAGAGGGAGGGAGGGAGGCCGCAGGAAGGAGTGAAAAAAAGCAGAAGCAGATAAGCACTCATTCTATCACAAGATTGATTTTAGGGTTAATTAATAGGAGTATGTGGTGAATAGTAAAAGAAAATTACAAAATTATCCTTCACACTGTTAAACATAATAGATATTTCAAACGTTACACATTTCAGAAAACAATAGGGGGGTTCTTCGTAGCTTTTTAAACGATAGGAGGGCGGATAATAACTTTCGCTAACCACAGGGGGGGTTTTAGGTAATTTGCCCTTATGAAAATAACCAAAAACATTTTAATTAATATGGGTACAGTACACCATATAAAACCAATGTAACCCAATTATTGAAAATAATGTTCTCCATTAAAAACAATTGTAGCTTGCCCAAAATTCTAATTTTGAAACATGCTTTTAATAAAACCTCATATATTACGGTATAATTTACCATCTCCAGGGGTTAATTATTGCTCGAAATATATTTGGGGACAGAAAAAATATTTTCTTACAATTATTTTGAGCATTGCACCATATATGAAATGCAATTGTACTATGCTATTGTGCATAATGTATCCCAGCAAACAACTATTGCAGATAATGTAAAATGAAAAATTGATATTAGTAAACTAAAATATTGGGTATATACCAATCAAATATTTGGATGTTTAATTTAGAACATCTCTGCTGTTATAATTGTTTGAAAATAATTAGAAAAATAAATAGAATTTTAATTAACAAAGGGTGAGAGTACACAATATTAAATCATTATACCTCAATACTAAAATGATGTGCCACTATTACAAATTACTGTACCCTGCCCAATACTTTGAAACTTACATTTTTCTATAGACTACAGTTTAATTTAACATACCCCGGGTTAATTATCGAGAGAAATATATTTGGGACAGAAAAATTGGCCTTTGGTGACAAGCCCTATATGGTCACCAAAGACCAGCCAAAAAATCATGGTCACCGAGTGGTCATCGTTGCCCCGTTACTAAAGATACTGGCGACGATTTGACTTTGATCACCAAACGGTGTCTGTTGGTGACCAAAAGTTTTTCCGTCACTCTTTTAGTGACCAGAATAGTGGTCACCAACTTTGTCACCAAAAAACAAATTTTGGTAACCAAATCATTGTGCTTTGGTGACTGAATTTATGTTGTCACTAAAATGATTGGTGACCAAACCTTTGGTCACCAACTTGTCACAAAAAAGTTCCGTTAACAGTCATTAACACCATTCTTATGACGTTCGGTGACCAAATAAAAATGGCCACTAAATAGGATCACTGACCACATTTTTTGGTCACCAAAAATTAAAATTTATTATGAAATTTGAGGAAATTAGAGACGAAAGATGTGGTCACCCTTATTGCTTGTTCAACTCATTTTCATACACAAATGGTGACCAAAATTGGGGTTGTGATGACCAATTTGCTAGCAGCGAAATTCTGGTCACCAGACTCATACTCAATCCTTTTACTCTTTTATCAAAAAAAAAAAAAAAAAACATAACATTTTACTCTATTTACATTTACAAGAAAAAAAATTATACAAAAACTTCATATATTCAAACCTCAATAAACATGAAATTATGACCAATGTAATGTATCTTACATAACCATAAGAATCACACTTCACATTAACTGAAATTTTCAATTTCGCTCAAATAACGCAACTAAATGGTAATACTCAATCCCACATGACCCACCAATGTGAGCCTAATATATATAATATACATATATATTATATATATATATATATCCAAACATTCACAATAAAACCATAATGAAAACATCATAAATTGATTAGCTGAACCTACAACATACCACCTAATAGCATTGCAAGTAACATGTACTCCGGAATAGCATTATGTGCATTTCCAAGTGATGCATACTCCTTGTTTTTGCCATTTGGTCTACACGCCTCTTTTGAAAGATTTGCTGCTTCATGATTAATTATTGGATGAGCTACAAAAATAAGAAAGTCCATTAGACAAAAAAAAAAAAACACTAGCTTTATATATATATATATATATATATGTTCCAATCAAGAAAAATGTAATACATTTTTTTCAAATCAAATACGGAAAATCAGTAAGAAAGTTCATTAGACGAAATAGAAACCACTAGCTTTATATGTATATATTCCAATCAAGAAAATGTAATACATTTTTTTCTCAAATCAAACACGGAAAATCAATAAGAAAGTCCATTAGAAGAAACCACTAGCTTTCTATATATATTCCAATCAAGAAAAATGTAATATCTATTCCTTTTTTCGACTCGGGATTTGCGGAGTGCGTGAGCTTAATATAAAGGTTATGACATACTCATAGGTCAGGAACTTGTCTTTACTTTCCCCAACTCCTTGGAGTTTAGACAAGGAACTAAAGTCATTTTTACATATTCCTACGGATATATCTAGTTCTAGGCTTTTAGTTCTGATGAAAAGGTTGTTTGCTTAGTCATTTTATTTTATGAAGACTCAAGACATTGATCCTTCCTCGGTGCAGTAAACAAATTGGATGGAATTTTCCTTCCTACAACAACTCTTAATAATTACACTCTATTCTACTGTTATGTATGTAGCTTATGCTGTAAAGGGCCCAAAAGTCCTGCATTTTCCTTAAGCATTCCTAGTTAATTCAAGTCTAAGTCTAATTTCCTACTCATATCTTGTCAAGTAGGAAACTATTTATAACTTAAAGAAAAGTAGTGAATTTTTAATGGATGTGCAGGTGATCCTAGTGCTTGAAGAGCAAACTTTATCCAATTACACCTACTCAAAAAGCAAAAGGAAATACTAAATAGGCCATTTTGTTTCTAAGTTGCCATTGGACTGAATTCAGAGTTCTGTTTAGTTCACATGAAAATGCTAAGATTAGATGCAACAAAGCAGAGAGTTAAGATAAATAAAGTACTACTATTACATGTCAAGTGGACAATACGAATTTTCTGTAATTAAAATCAAATTCAAAAAATACTTTGTTGTCCCAAAAAGTAACAGATATATGAAGAGTACAAGTAGAGATGTAACTGTGCCTGTGAGTCCACGTATTTCCAATTCCAAGATGGAAAAACAAATATTCCTTGAAGCACACTAGCAGTAAATAAATAGACTAACATATCTATAAGAGTGAAATAGGTCTGTGTGTACAATCTGTATATAAAAGCTTGGTTCAGTCACCAAAAAATAAAAGAAAAAGTACCCTTAGATCAATGTGTACAATCTGTATATACAAGCCTCATTGAGTTTCTGAATTCATCGAGGAATGAAAGGCTCCAATAATAAATCATTGGTTGTGAATAACAAGTCATTTTCAGAACAAGCAATGATTTAATAGAAAGGAAAAAAAAAATAGGGGAAAAGGGAAAGAAATAATAAAGTCAATTAGCAAGTGAAGTTACAACAAATAGAAGATATGTCATGGTAAATGTATATTGCAGATAAGCAAGAACAATGATTGAACAGAGAGACCTCTAACCTTTTGAATAATCTCTTCAATATTGAGAAATGTCTTGGAAGCAAAAATCAAAAGTTCCAAAACTTTTTATTCCATGGTGCAACAGCCACTCTCGATTCTTACCCCTGGACATTACCCAGTACTTCAATACTGCTAACTCTCAGGTATGAAGCACCATGGTCAACATTAATCCCTTCCATCTTCAACTAATTCCCTTAAAAATTCAAAAAGATGCAAATTTTTAGACTTAATTAGTCTGTAGGCATAAAAATATGAGTATTTCTTGATAAATATACCTTCTTTGGGACATTCGACCACCTTGTCCTTCTAAAGATCTGCCAAACTAACTTCCAATAACCCATGCTTTAGCTCTTCTTAAGCAATCTCAGTGCCCTGAGTTTTGGTGACAAGTGGTTTGCCCACATTTTGGATCTCAAAAATAGAGGGTGTCTTTCTATCATACAAATCCTTCTTCGCACCCTTTTTCACCCTTTTTGCCTTTGAAAATCCTCTTCTTTTTCCTTGTGGACATGTTTGCGGAGCCACCGAACCCCAATTATCTAAAAGGTAAAACTTTTATTTCTCGAAAAAAAAAAACAAGTAAATAAAATTAAGTACCATCAGCCACAAATGTGTGTGTATATAGATACCTCTTCTCGCCCATAAAGTTTCAGATCTCAGTAGATTGGTTTGAGTTGGTGATTGACACCCCATCTTTATACGGGGAACCCTTAGGAACGCCAGTGATGAGACTCTCGAATGGGTAGGCACCGTCGGAATCTCGGCGATGGTCTTGTGTAAACCAACAAAAGAAGAAGCAATACAATGGGCTATTGGTCTGAGGGCTACGGGAGGTGCTTTTGGTGAAGGTAGCTGTTATGGTGTCAAATTGGGGTATAAGTTAGGGTTTAGAGTTGAGTGACTATCAAAACGAAGAGCTGTTTGTGAGTACTGCTGGGCGAATTTTTTTAGAAATTTTAGACTTTAGCACCATATTTTCTAACCGAAAATTTAAGTCTTGGAGCCCATTTGTCTAAAAATTCAATTCCGAAAATTTAAGTCTTGGAGCCCATTTGTCTCCGACAAAAATTCAATTCCGAAAATTTAAGTCTTGGAGCCCATTTGTCTAAAAATTAAATTCCCTCTTCTTTCTTCTTTCTTCTCT
This sequence comes from Leptodermis oblonga, assembly GCA_016801395.1. Taxonomy (NCBI): domain Eukaryota; kingdom Viridiplantae; phylum Streptophyta; class Magnoliopsida; order Gentianales; family Rubiaceae; genus Leptodermis; species Leptodermis oblonga. The sequence continues at coordinate 22,241,768 of CM028759.1, read as the reverse complement.
CTTTTAAATTAATAACTATTTCAAAGTAATTATCTACTTATTATAGTGTTTTCCTTATGTAACTGTTCATTTAAGAATTTTTTTTTACTTTATAACAATTAGTCCTCTTTCCTTTAAGGTGATCAAATTTTTGGTATTAAAAAATATTCATTTAATTATTGGTTACATTTTTTTTTTAGTTTGAAATTAAAATTATTTTATTGAAAATGATTGTGTGTTTTTCAATTTTAAAAATAATGATGTGCCTGAAATAAATGTATGTGAGGGTGAGTCAATTCACAAGTTTTGAAAGAAAATGATACTTTAACTACTAAATTGCAATTTATAAGAATTTTAGGAATGTAATCGTCTTTTTAGGTCTCTTTAAGTTAATTCAATTTAGAAACTTCAACTGAATTTCATGAAAACATATCAAAAAAAGGTAATAAAAGACTAGTAGATATAAGAACCATATTGAAAGAAGATGATATTTTAAGTACCAAATGGCAATTTACATGAAAATTTAGGGATGTAATAGTCTTTTATGTATCTTTCAGGTAATTCAACTTATAAACAATGTATCTCAACTGAATTTTATAAAAATATAACCCAAAAAGGTAAATTATTAGTTTATAAGAACTAAATTGAAAGAAAATAATACTTTAACTACTAAAGTACAATTTATAAGAAGTTATAAGTACCTAATAGTCTTTTATGTCTCTTTAAGTTAATTCAACTTAGAACTAGTGCATTTCAACTTAATTTCATGAAAACATTCAAAAAAGGTAATTCAACTATTAGTGTATAATTATAAGGACCATATTGAAAGAAGAGGAAACTTTAAGTACCAAATGGCAATTTACATGAAATTTTCGGTATGTAATAGTCTTTTATGTTTCTTTCAGTTAATTCAACTTATAAACAATGTATCTCAATTGAATTTCATAAAAATATAGCCAAATTTAAAAAAGGTAAATTATTAGTTTATAAGGACTAAATTGAAAGAAAATAATACTTTAAGTACTAAATTGCTATTTATAAGAAGTTGTAAGCACCTAATAGTCTTGTATGTCTCTTTAGGTTAATTCAACTTATAAACCGTGCATTTCAACTTAATTTAATGAAAATTTATCAATAAAGGTAATTCAACTATTAGTGTATAAGGACCAAATTCAAAGAAGATGATACTTTAGATACCAAATAATTTACATGAAACTTTAGGAATGTAATAGTCTTGTATGTCTCTTTCAGTTAATTCAACTTATAAACAATGTATTTCAATTGAATTTCAAATATATATATAACCAAAAAAGGTAAATTATTAGTTTATTAGGACTAAATTGAAAGAAAATGATACTTTAAGTACTAAATTATAATTTATAAGAATTTTTAGGCACCTAATAGTCTTTTTTGTCGTTTATGTCTATTAGAAACAGTGCATTTCAACTTCATTTAATGAAAACATATAAAATAAAATAAAAAAAGGTAATTAAACTATTAGTGTATCAGGACCAAATTGAAAGAAGATGATACTTTAAGTACTAAATGGCAACTTACATGAAACTTTAGGAATGCAATAGTTTTCTATGTTTCTTTCAATTAATCCAACTTATAAAAAAAAGTATCTCAACTGAATTTCATAAAAAATATAACCAAATAGGTAAATTATTAGTTTATAAGGACTAAATTGAAAGAAAATGATACTTTAAGTACTAAAGTGGTAAATTATTAGTTTATTAGTTTATAAGGACTGAATAATTCATATTTGATTTCCAAAACTACCATTTTTATTTTATTCATATTGATTTAACTATAAATATTTATTTTTGAATAAACTTTTTTTTTTCTTCATTAGCTTACCACGTATTTTAAACTTTTTCCTTTCAACTAAAATTTGATTTATTTTGGAATTAATAATTTATTTAATAAGTTATATCATTTACAAGTTTTTATAAATCTCGTTCGTACGATATGTTTTACATTACTTATGTAATTTTTATTAATTATATACAAAGTTTTTTATAAAATATTTAATTTTTTTAGACTGCAATAGAGAATTTCTTTTTCATTTTTAAGAATTTTAATAAATTGTGATAAATTTTTTTTTTGTATTTTAATCATTCAATTTAATATGTTTTATCTTATTTTGTTTTCTTATGTTTTCATTAATCATAATTTATGTTTTATTATAAAATTTGATATTTCGCATATATATCAACATATTTATCAAACAAAATCGAGTGATTAAGCCTTCTGATTCAGAGGTTCGAAAAATATATTTCAACATTAAGATGTTGAGTGCTTAATCAATTCAGCATTATGGTTTCACCATTAAGCATTCATATATAAGTATTAATTTTTATCAAACGGGCCCTTAGTTTTGCATTACGTTTCTTTTCAGTTTTGTTTTTCTTTTTTCCTAGTACATTACATTTCTTCTAATTGTATTTCCCACAACAAATTATATTTCTCTAATTTTGTTTAAAAAATTTGGCATATTTTATTAATTACTTTTTTTTTAAGTCCATTTCTCTTTCATGTTAAAATTACATTCTATTATTATTAATAAATAATGTAAAAATAATAATTATCTATTTAATTTCCAAAATTATAACTTTAATGACTAAACATAAGTAGTCCGAAATTCATACAACTTTCACGAATATAATGACAAAAAAAAAAAAATCATCAAAATTCTAATTTTCTATTAAAAATATTGATGAGGGCATCCAAAGTCACGCAACAAGTCAAGATGCAAGTGATTCCGGAGAAGATGAGGAGGTTCGAGTTCTACATCGAGGTCCAACAATGCTTCAAGATTCAAGCCCATATCAGAGGATCCACTTGTAGACATCACTGGGCCAATGACCAGAAGCAGAGCGAAGAAGGTTCGAGATGCACTCAACAATCTTGTTCAAGCTTGCCATCAGGACGCTCAGTTAATTGTAGAAGCCAACGCCTTGACGCAGAAAGAAAGAAATGTTCAAATTGCAACTCTTCTAACCATTCTTGAAGAAGAGGCGCAATTCAGCACTTCCCATTAAAGAAGAAGGCTGTTTCTTGAAGTTCTTGAAGATGCGGGAGGTTCTTGGACTTTAAAGAAACAATTATTAAAGTTCCCTACAATTTGGGCCGACCCAAACTCATGGAGACCAGCCCATAAGTTTCGGCCAGCCCAAGGAGTCCACAAGAAGCCGCACGGCCAAGCCCACACGGCTCCTTAAAATTAATTAGGGATTTTCTTTTAATTAATTAAGTTGTTTCTTTTATTCTTTTAAGTTAGTTTCCAAAAAGGGTTCCTTCTTGTTCTCCTTTTTGGGAGTAGGAATTTTATTCTTTTCCTTATTCTTTCTTGTAAAATTCGGCAATCACCCAATAAGGATGTGACCGAATTCTTCTTTCCTTTTTCTTACCATTCCCACTTCTTTCCGGGTTTGGTATTGTAAAAGAAATTAACCTCTTGGTTAATTTCCAATTCTACTTCTTTTCTTTTTCTACTTCTTGTATTATTTTCGGCTATCCTACACCTATAAATAGGGGCCGAATTCCTTCAATAAAACTTAAGCATTCAGATCATAAAAACTATTAGTTTGAGTGCCATCCCTTTATTGCTTTATGTATTTGCATATTGTAGTTTATATAATTGCATGAAACTTAGCTAATTAGGTTACTTGCTCTACCTAATTAATTCGCATGTTTCAATCTCTTTCTTACACTTGGTTCGGCTATAAAACAAAATTAGCTTAGGTTAGCTTCTCTTTGTTTCTCTTAGTTTCGAAAGTAAGTTTGAGAATTATACGAGCTACGCTACTTAATCACAAGGTCCTTGGCAACTTAATCCGCATGTGTACAACCGTCCACATCAGTTGGTATCAGAGCTAAGGAGTGGTTTCGTGGCTAGAAGAGATCGAAGTAACCCGACCAAATCTTAATCAGGTGTTTTCTTTTCCTTGCTAGTCTTGATTATTCTTGAAATTCTTGGATTAGAACTCATCTTCTTGGGGAAATTTTTTTTTCTTTCAAGCTTTGAATTTTCGGGTTTTGGTACTGTTTTCCTATCTTTAACAACCGAAAATTCTTTAAATAAAATCGTATTCCCTTGCTGTAATTTTCAGAAATTAAAATCGGCCTTTAGATTTCAAACTAGGGTTCGGTTTTTCTACTCCTTAGGGTTTCGGTTTTTCAGTTGTATACCCTAAACCCTAAACCCTAAAACTTAAAGTTCAGAATTAAAATCGGGCCTTAAAAATAATTAGGGTTCGGATTTCAGCTTTGTTAGGGTTTCGGTTTTGCCTACTAGCTAGGGTTTTGGGTTTCACTTGGATTTTTTCGTCGCTGAATCTTGCGACACTAGGGTTTTCTGGTTTAATTGCTGGGCTTTTGCGACAATTTTCTACCCCCTTTTTGTGCTCTTCTTGTTGAAAATTGTGAGTTTTTGCGGTTGATGTTAAGCAGCTCACTTGTTTGCGCATTATAAAATTGCATGCTCTAGTTTTGGATACTTTTTTTTGAATTCTTGATTTCGTATCCTTGTGCTGCTAAGATTATCCCTGGGAATAGGTTAGTAAGTCAAAAATTGAACTTTGCTAGCCCTAGGGTTTTCATACTTGCAATCGCATAATTGCTTAAGGTTTCGGCCACTTGGGGGTTTTGTTACAATTGCAATTTGGGTACTGTTTTGCATATTGAAAGAATTAATAATTTGCGGGGATTGGTTTCTTGATTTTCTATTGGGTGGGTGATCTCTTCTTTGGGTAGTTTTAGGACTTTCCTGAAGTCGTTTCAACTCTGCTATTTTCTTTGATTCTCTTCAATTTTGAATTGCCCTGCTTTCAACTGCCTAGTTATCTTTTCATGTGACCTGAACATTTGCTCTTACATTATAGTTTGGATTTTGTCATCGTGCACACTCATCTTTTCTGAAATTTGAGGGCTTAACCCCGAAATTTCCTGTTGTGTACTTCATATCTGAACTATATTATAAACTATCGTTTTGCGAAAAGATTTTTCAAAATAGAACCAAGTGTCTATTTTTGCAAAAATTTGCTTCTTTCTTAAGTGTCATTGCTTTTGTGTGAATTGCTGCTTGCCTTATACATTTATCAATACCGGGAGGTAGAGTGGAAAAAGGCTTGAGTGCACATATTATACAGGGCGCCACCCTAGAGTGAAACACAGGGTTGTGTGTAGCTGTTAGGTGGGATACACTTAGGGAACAAGGGGGTAAGGTTACTACTCACTTTTCCTTGTTCTTAGCAGACAGGTTTTCGCTTCTTTTAACCAATGTCAGGTGGAGGTGCTCCTAACCCTTTGGGGAACGAGCAAATACTGGTTGCAATAGCGCAACTCTCCGCGCGATTTGCTACACTTACGGAGGAAGTTGCCTAACTAAGGACTGAACGGGAACAACGGCGCACAGAGTCGGATGATGATACGGCCGGCCCTGACACCAATGCCGCTCAGCCCTTCGCGGGTCTCAGTCAATGCAAAACGACTGTTCCACCCTTTGCCGGCGGCACAAATCCAGAGGATTACTTAGACTGGGAGATGAAGATGGAGCGCATCTTTGAACTTCATGCGATCCCAGAACACAAGAAGCTCCAGCTCGCAGTAGTACATTTCACAGACTATGCCCTAATCTGGTGGAATCAAAAGCAGGACCAGCGCAGGAATACGCGTCCAATGCGGGCACGTGCGCCGCCTCTCTCTTGGTTTGATTTGACTACATCTATGCGTCGAACTTTTGTGCCAGATTACTATTTTAGAGAATTGTATAGGAAATTACATACTCTTGTACAAGGTTCTTTGTCTGTAGATGAATATTTTCGAAAATTAGAGATGGCTAAAATTAGGGCTAATGTACAGGAAGATGAGCCCGCATCAATGGCTCGTTTTCTTAATGGTTTGAATAGGGGTATAGCTTTGGCTGTTGAATTGCAAATGCCACCACTCTGACAGACATGCTGCATAAAGCTCGGGTCATGGAGGAGTACCTGAAGTCCGTTCCACCAATCCGGACGCCTACCAGCGCCCCACCAGCATGGAGAAAGAATCCGGTATATTCTCCACCAGCAAAAAGGCCGATCCAGTCAGAGAGAAAAGCTATAGTTCCTGTCGCCACCCCTTCTTCATCCCAAGCGAAGACGCCATCAACTCCCAGACAGTCCATCAGCAACGTTACTTGCCACAAATGCTCAGGCCGTGGCCACTACATGCGTGACTGTCCCAACATCCGGAAGGTCTTATTGGGGAAAGATGGTGAGTACATTTCGGAGGAAGATGAAGAAGAACCAACTGTTGACCCTTCACAGGAGTTAACTGACAGCACTCCGTCTGCACCAGTGGAGCAATTCGAGTTCATAGAGGAGGATCCGAATCAGAACTTGGTTACTCGCACTCTGACTACAGCTGATGTCCCTGACACAACTCAACGGACAAACATTTTCCACGCCAGAACTAAGGTAAATGGAAAGTTGTGTGTTCTGATTATTGATGGAGGGAGTTGCACGAATGTAGCTAGTGAATACATGGTTGACAAGCTGAAGCTTCCTGTTATCAATCATCCACGTCCTTATCGGCTACAATGGCTCGACAGCTCAGACGGCTACAGAGTCACGAAACAGGTAAGCGTACCATACGCTATCGGTAAGTTCGAATCCACTATGTTATGTGATGTTCTGCCAATGGAGGCTTGTCACATTCTACTCGGACGACCATGGCTCTTTGACCTGAAGGTAACACATGATGGGGTCGCCAACACTTACTCGGTCTGCCAGAAGGGCAAGATCCACACGTTCCTACCCATGCCACCTCACGAAGTGCGATCCGAAGCTGTTCGAATCAAGGATGCAATCGTCGCTTGGGGAGCTGAAAAAAGGCCAAGAGAAGGGTAAGGGGAAAGAGCTTGTAAAGGGTAGTAAGGCGAACTCTGATAAGCCTGCTCAGGACAAAGTTAGAAATAGTTGTTTTGCTACTAAGGGAGAGATAGGTCAAGTGTTAGACAACAATAATGATGTATTGGTTTTAGTATGTAAAGACAATTGTGCTAACCCTGACGATATCCCTCGGGATATCCCTATAGAAGTCAATTCTTTGTTGCAGGAATTCCAGGATGTTTTTCAAGACGAGTTGCCGCAGGGTCTGCCGCCACTTCAAGGAATTGAACATCAAATTGACTTCATCCCTGGCGCACCAATTCCGAACAGACCTACCTACAAAGCAAATCCGGAGGAAACAAAGGAGTTGCAAAAACAATAGACAAGCTGCTCGCGAATGGTCAGGTAAGGGAATCTCTAAGTCCTTGTGTTGTACCTGTTATTCTAGTCCCTAAGAAAGACAGTACATGGAGAATGTGTGTTGATTGTAGAGCTGTAAATAAAATAACAATCAAGTATAGGCACCCTATCCCTAGGCTTGATGACATGTTAGAAGATTTGCATGGTTCAACAATTTACACGAAAATAGATCTTACACAGGGCTATCATCAAATTCGCATGAGGGAGGGGGATGAATGGAAAACTGCTTTTAAAACTAAGTTTGGTTTGTATGAGTGGTTAGTCATGCCCTTTGGCCTAACAAATGCACCTAGCACTTTCATGAGATTAATGAATCATGTGCTTAGAAAGTTTATAGGTAAATTTGTTGTTGTGTATTTTGATGATATTCTGATCTATTCTAAGGACTTCAAATCACATGTTGAACATCTTCGTTTGGTTTTGATTGAATTACGTGCTAATCAATTATATGCCAAGATGCAAAAATGTACTTTTTGTGTTTCGGAGGTTGTTTTTCTCGGTTTTGTAGTCTCTGCAGAAGGTGTCAAAGTTGATGATGCCAAGGTTAAGGCCATTAGGGATTGGCCGCAACCAACTTCGGCCGCACAGGTTCGGTCATTCCACGGATTGGCTGGATTCTACAGACGGTTTGTGAAGGATTTTTCCACTAAGGCCGCACCTCTTAATGATCTATGCAAGAAGAACACGCCATTTGTGTGGGGGCAGGCTCAGGAAAACGCCTTTACTATTTTAAAGCATGATCTCACGCATGCACCTGTTTTAGCATTACCTGATTTTGATAAAGTGTTTGAACTAATGTGTGATGCATCAGGTGTTGGAATTGGCGCAGTTTTAATGCAAGAAAGAAAGCCAATCGCCTTTTTCAGTGAGAAGCTAAAGGGGGCTGCCTTGAATTATCCAACCTACGACAAGGAGCTCTATGCAGTTGTCCGCGCCTTTGAGACTTGGTCGCATTATTTGATGGCTAAGGAATTTGTTGTTCATAGTGATCATGAGTCTCTTAAGCATTTAAAAGGACAGAATAAATTTAATAGACGTCATGCTAAGTGGGTTAACTTTATTGAATCTTTTCCTTACATTATTAAGTATAAGAAAGGTAAAGATAATTTAGTTGCTGACGCTCTATCTCGCAGGTATGAAATTCTGGGAGTTTTAGATCATTCTTTGCTAGGATTTGCATATCTCAAAGATTTATATGCTTGTGATGTTGATTTTTCAGATATATATAAAGCATGTGAATCTGGTGCATTCCATAAGTACTATAGACATGATGGTTTTCTGTTTAAGGAAAATAGATTATGCATCCCTCGTAGTTCTGCTAGGGAATTACTGGTTCGTGAAGCTCATAGTGGGGGTCTTATGGGTCATTTTGGTGTGCATAAAACACTTGAACTGTACAGCATGTTTGCACTCGTTGCATTAATTGTTTGCAAGCTAAATCTACATATAAACCCCATGGACTTTACGCACCTTTACCTCTACCTTCTGTACCTTGGACTGACATTTCTATGGATTTTATTCTAGGTCTTCCGAGGACGCAGAAAGGTAATGACTCTTTATTTGTCATTGTTGATCGATTTTCTAAAATGGCGCATTTTATTCCTTGCAGGAAATCGGATGATGCCAGACATGTAGCTGAGTTATTCTTTCAAGGAATAGTTCGGTTGCATGGAATTCCGAGAACCATTGTTTCAGATCGCGACGTCAAATTTTTGAGTTACTTTTGGAAGACTTTGTGGTCCCGCCTCGGCACAAAACTGTTGTTTTCGACTACAAGTCATCCACAGACGGATGGTCAGACGGAAGTCACCAACCGCACCGTTGGCAATCTCCTTAGGGCGTTAATTCAGATGAATCTCAAACGTTGGGAAGAAATCTTGCCGGTTGCAGAGTTTGCATACAACCGAACCAAGCACTCCTCAACAGGGTTCTGTCCATTTGAAGTTGCCTACGGCTTTACTCCTTTGACGGTGATGGATCTCATCCCTTTGCCGCTAAAGGAACAGGTTAATCTCGATGGTGCAAAGAAAGCTGAAACTGTGCAGTGCATACATGCCAAAGTTCGAGCTAATCTGGAGAAGACATACGCCAAAGCCGCCGCCAATGCAAACCAATGGCGCAAGGCTGTGAACTTTGAACCAGGCGACTGGGTTTGGGTTCACATGAGGAAGGAATGATTCCCTGCTGCAAGAAGGACCAAACTCCATCCAAGGGGCGATGGACCTTTTCAGATCGTTTCCAAGATTGGGCCTAACGCCTACAGACTTGATTTACCAGGTGAGTATGGTGTTAGTTCTTCCTTTAATGTTGCTGACTTGTCTCCTTTTACTCATGAACAGGGTGCTGATTTGAGGTCAAATCCTTTTCAACCGGGAGGGGATGATGAGGGCATCCAAAGTCACGCAACAAGTCAAGATGCAAGTGATTCCGGAGAAGCTGAGGAGGTTCGAGTTCTACATCGAGGTCCAACAATGCTTCAAGATCCAAGCCCATATCAGAGGGATCCACTTGTAGACATCACTGGGCCAATGACCAGAAGCAGAGCGAAGAAGGTTCGAGATGCACTCAACAACCTTGTTCAAGCTTGCCATCAGGACGCTCAGTTAATTGTAGAAGCCAACGCCTTGACGCAGAAAGAAGGAAATGTTCAAATTGCAACTCTTCTAACCATTCTTGAAGAAGAGGCACAATTCAGTACTTCCCATTAAAGAAGAAGGCTGTTTTTTGAAGTTCTTGAAGATGCCGGGAGGTTCTTGGACTTTAAAGAAACAATTATTAAAGTTCCCTACAATTTGGGCCGACCCAAACTCATGGAGACCAGCCCATAAGTTTCGGCCAGCCCAAGGAGTCCACAAGAAGCCGCACGGCCAAGCCCACAAAGCAAGCCCACACGGCTCCTTAAAATTAATTAGGGATTTTCTTTTAATTAATTAAGTTGTTTCTTTTATTCTTTTAAGTTAGTTTCCAAAAAGGGTTCCTTCTTGTTCTCCTTTTTGGGAGTAGGAATTTTATTCTTTTCCTTATTCTTTCTTGTAAAATTCGGCAATCACCCAATAAGGATGTGACCGAATTCTTCTTTCCTTTTTCTTACCATTCCCACTTCTTTCCGGGTTTGGTATTGTTAAAAAAATTAACCTCTTGGTTAATTTCCAATTCTACTTTTTTTCTTTTTCTACTTCTTGTATTATTTTCGGCTATCCTACACCTATAAATAGGGGCCGAATTCCTTCAATAAAACTTAAGCATTCAGATCATAAAAACTATTAGTTTGAGTGCCATCCCTTTATTGCTTTATGTATTTGCATATTGTAGTTTACATAATTGCATGAAACTTAGCTAATTAGGTTACTTGCTCTACCTAATTAATTCGCATGTTTCAATCTCTTTCTTACACTTGGTTCGGCTATAAAACAAAATTAGCTTAGGTTAGCTTCTCTTTGTTTCTCTTAGTTTCGAAAGTAAGTTAGAGAATTATACGAGCTACGCTACTTAATCACAAGGTAATCACAAGGTCCTTGGCAACTTAATCCGCATGTGTACAACCGTCCACATCAAATATAATGACCCATTTGTTGACCATAGTATCTCATCACTAGTGTTGAACAAAATAGTGACCACTTTGTTTGTCACTATAGCAAAATGAAAAATCTGTAGGTGACCACTTATTTTCAAGTCCTTGAAAGTGGTCACTAAATTGGAGGGATCCTACCCACTTTAATCTTTCGTGATCACAATATCTGGTCACCAAAAATGCCTACATTACTGACCAATTACTTGGTTACCGAATAATTATTGACCAACTTTGGTGACCATTTATTTTTCATCGCAAATTTTGGTAACTAAAGACTATAAATCTGGTGGGAATTGTTCCCGCCATTGCCTTTAGTGACCAGATAGTGACTATTTTTATTTTTGGTCACCAAAGTTTCATGTGTGAGTAAACTTTGGTGACCAACCAAATTTTGGTGACCAAAAGGCATTTTAGTTGACAAAATTTAGTTTAGTCACTATGGTTTTGGTCACCAAAGTCCATTTTTCTTGTAGTATTTTGAGCATTGTACCGTATATGAAATGCAATTGTATCTTTCTTTTGTACATAATGTACTCCAACAAACAACTAATTTACCCCGCCCAATTTATAAGGGAAAAATTTCTAATAGTAAATTAAAATATTATGTATATACCGATCGAATAATAGGATGTTTAATTTGAACATTTTGAGTGTTATGATTGATAGAAAATAATTAAGAAAATAAATAAATATATTTTTAATTACTTAGGGAACAATACAACATGTAAACTCATTGTACCCAAATATTGAAAATGATGTGCCTCAATTAAAAACAATTGGATCCCGCCAAAAATTCTTAGTTTGAAAATGAAAATTTTCTGTAGAACCTCATATATTACAGTGTAATTTACCATCCTGGGGGTTAATTAATGCCATAAATATAGTTTGGCTCAAAAAATAATGTATACAATTGCTCTGGGCATTGGACCCTTTATGAAATGCAATTGTACCCTAAATATTTGCACGATGTGCCCCACAAACAACTACTGTACCTTGTCCAATATATACTGAGAAAAAATTATATTAGTAAATTAAATTAGTTTGTATATATACCAATTCATTAATGGAATTTTTTAATTTAGCACATCTCGGTGTTATAATTGTTCAAAAAATAATTAAGAAAATAAATAAATATATTATGTTAATTAATATGAGCACAATACACCATACAAAACCAGTGTACCCCAATAGTTAAAGTAATGTTCCACAATTAAAAACAATTGTAAGCCGCCCAAAATCCTAAGTTTGAAACTTAAAATTTTGAGATAACCTCTTATATGACGATTAAATTTACCATCCCCAGGTTAAGTATTACTCCAAATATATTTGGGACAGAAAAAAAATATTTTTTTATAATTATTTGAGCAGTGTACCCTATATGAAATGCGATTGTACCTTGCTTTTGAGCATAATGTACCCCAACAAACAACTATTGTATCCCGCCGAATATATAAGAGGAAAAATTTATATTAGTAAATTAAAATATTATATACACACTAATCGAATATTGAGATGTTTAATTTAGAACATCTCAGGTGTTGTAATTTTTTGAAAATAATTAAGAAAATGAATATATATATATATATATTAATGAATGTAGGCTGAGTACACAATATAAAATCATTGTATCCCAATACTGAAAATGATCCGAACTTAAAAGCTATTGTACCTCGCCCAAAATTTTGAGTTTTAAATTTACAATGTTCTATAGAACCTCATATACTACGGTTTAATTTGGCTTCCTCCGATTTACTTATGGCGAGAAATATATACGGGATAGAAAAATATTTTTTCACAATAACTTGACCATTGTACCTATATGAAATACAATTGTACCCTACTTTTGTGCATAATGTACACCAACAAACAATTATTGTACCCGGCCAAATATATAAGAGGAAAAATTGATATTAATAATTAAAATATTGTGAATATACCGATGGAATATCAGGATGCTTAATTTAGACATATCGGGTGCTATAATTGTTTGAGACTAATGAGAAAAATAAACATATACATTTTTAATTAATAGAGGCTGAGTACAAAATATTAAATCATTGTACCCCAATACTGAAAATAATGTGCCTCAATTACAAACAATTGTACTCCACCCAAAATTCTTAGTTTTAAACTTACAATTTTCTTTAGAAGCTCATATATTACGGTTTAGTTTACCATCCCCCGGGTTACTTATTGAGAGAAATATATTTGTACATAATGTACACCAACAAATAACTATCGTACCCCGTCCAAAATATATATAAGGAAAAATTGATATTATAAATTTAAATATTGTATATATACCGAGCGAATATTGTGATATTTAATTTAGAACATCTCGGGTATAATTGTTAGAAAGTAATGAAGAAAAATATATATATATATATATATAATTAATATGAGCACACTACAACATGTAAAATCATTGTACTCAAATATTGAAAATGATGTGCCCCAATTCAAAATATTTGTACCCCGCCCAAAATTCTTAGTTTGAAACTTAAAATTTCCTATAGAAGCTCATATACTACTGTATAATTTACCATGCCTAGAATTAATTATTGCCATAAATATATTTTGGCCCGAAAAATAATGTTTACAATTATTTTGGGCATTGTACCCTATATGAAATGCAATTGTACACAAAATTTTGCCCGATGTGCCCAACAAAGAACTATTGTACCTCGTCCAATATATACTGGGGTAAATTCCTTAAAACCCCCTGTGGTTTACGAAATTTATTAAGAACCCCCATGTGGTTTAAAAAGCTCGAATAACCCCCTGTGATTTTTCGATACCCGTAACCGTTAGGTTTTTGGTTAACTTTAACGGTGATAGGATCATTTTCTTAATCTTATCCCTTTTGGTTTTTGGTTGACTTCTAAGGTTGATCGTTAAAGTTAACAAAAATTTAACGGTTATGGATATCGAAAAACCATAGGGGGGTTATTCAAGCTTTTTAAACCACATGGGGGTTCTTAATAACTTTCGTAAATCATAGGGGGGTTTTAAGGAATTTACCCTATATACTGAGAAAAAATGATATTAGTAAATTAAATTAGTCTTGTATATATACCGATCAAGTAATGATATTTTCTTAATATAGCACATCTCAGTGATATAATTGTTCAAAAAATAATTATGAAAATAAATAAATATATTTTGTAAAATTAATATGGGCACAATACACCATATAAACCAATACACTTTTTTTTTTTTAATCTTTATCATGGCTATAGCAATAGCTTAAAGGTTTTTTTTTTTTTTGGCATGTGATTTAACTTTCCAAATTATGTGGATATCAAGTAACCAGTTACCAATTATGTTGGTTATTATTCCATACATCTATGACCCATTAAACTTAAGTTACACCTTAATTACTTTCAACCATTGATTATTGATCTAATGGTTTAAATCAAATCAACTTAACAGCAAGTCAATTTTAGTGACTTGACTCTAGCATTTTCCACTGATATATGTTGTTGCCTTGTATATTCTGGAGGAAAGAAATGCACTTTATTGATGATTTGAATTTATAATCGATCAGAATTGAAGGTTGAATAGGTTACTTAGGGCATTTTTACAACATTTATAAATTTTTGGTTAAGGCAGAACTGTAAAACTAAAAACTAAACTTCTGGGTATCAAAAATGCTCATGGAAAATGGCAATTTTATAATTTTTTTTTGTGGTAAATATATGGTATCACAAGTGTAATTCTTTAATTTTACAGTTCATATCTTAACCCAAAATTTATAAATTTTGTAAAAATGCCCCAAGTGACCTGTTCAACCTTCAGTTATAGGTAAATGGAACTAAAACTGTCACAGTGACAAACAAAAGAGATCGAAATTGCCACGGAGAAACAAAATGGACTACTAACTGCCACATGCCTAAACGTAAGGGACTAAAAATACCATTTTTCTTTTTCTTGAATTATAATGTGAGTTTTTGCCACATTGCAGACATAATGCACATTTCGATCTGAATATTTCTATGAATGTGAAAAATGTGCTTAAAAGGAAGGAAATTGTGATTATGTTATGTTGGTCTGAATCTCGTTTCTGTAAAATGATTGATACACCCCTGCCTAGTGTAATTTGTTTGTTGATACATTAAAATTGTTTTCTTAAGAGTTTTTACTCTTGAGTTTTACCTATTTGAAATGGTTTGATATGTAGGCTTAAATGGACACCAATTTGGTAGCTTTTTTCCCGTTGAATCAAAATGTTCAGTAAGAAGGAGAAATTGTTCTATGTTGCAAATTAAGTGAATGTTAAAGTGGATAAAGGCTTTATTGATACCAAAAATAGGCTTTTGAGGACCCAAATGATGAAATTTGGCATGTGCACGTGATAATAAGCTTTGGTACATACAAACATATGAAACTACAAGTTGTCCATTCTCATTATGCTGTAGTAGTTGTGTGTTCTATCTTTCCTTATAATTTGCACAGGAGAAAGATCTTCCACCTAATGAATAACTTGGTTTCTACCCTAGTTTAACTTAGGAATAATAGTTCCAAGAAATGTCCACAAAATATGAAAATGTATCACCAATGCTCATATCTATTTCTTCTTCCCAAGGAAATGGCTCAATCAGTTTCGTTGCTTCTAGAAGCAGATCGATAAAAACCATTGGCTTGGATTGCTTTAGAGGCTTCAAGCTGATGTACTCTAAATCTAATCCTATGATCAAGTTATGTAGATGTCATAATTGAAAATACAGGTTATTGTATCACAACTGATGATTTTTGTGTATAAGAATTGAAAATCACTAACTTGGGTTGCATGCATTTTCTTCCCAAAGGATCTAAATATGTTGAAGCTCTTCCATCCCAATAGTTCATCTAATAATCAAAGGTAAGTTAATCCAGACAATTTCAAATTTTGTTTTGCATCTTTGCTGATGCCATTTGGCCTAGAATTAACCAGGATTTGGCTGTAAGCTGCACGATCATATCTAGACAATTCATTTTCTCCTGAAACATCAATGCAATTTTGAGTAAGACCCAAATTTCTTGAATAAAGATAGGGCAAAATATATGTTTCCTAGTCTTAGGGAATTAGATAAGTTCTAGCTTAGAGTTAAGATAGGATTTTCTTATAAAAAGTCTTAAGATAAGAACGTGATCTTAGGCAAGTGCATTGGTTTGAAATAAATCTTTAAGTGTTTCTTATAATTGGTTAGAAAATGTCAAGTTGTAAAACTTGAGGAGTGGATTAGGATTCAAGTTAAATCCAAACCACGATAATTCCTTGTATTCTGTCTTATTTAATTTGCTTTACAAATTGCTTTGGCAAACCATTTCACACACTGCACATTGATTTGATTAGGTTATTTGAAACAAAAGTTTTAAATAATTTCAAAAGGATTTTTATTAGACCTAAATCCTAATTCACTCTCTCCCCCTTCTTAGGTTGCTATTGGGATTTCATGTTCTTTAAAAGAAACATGTAAGAAACCTTTTAACTAAAATTCCAATTAAGTAAATTCAAAACAATGAAGGAAAACTAAAACACAAACACTCACACACAGAGAAATTTGGCTACCCTTAAGTGAAACCCTAGATGTGTTTTACTCTTTTGGGAAGTGCCACTTGCATGTATTTCCTGTTATGAATATATATTATAATGGCGAATGTCCTTTCATATTTTCCTAACTCTCACTACCCTTACTCTATGGGTTTTTCATCTGCCCCTTTACCTTTTGATTTCCTATGTAATTAGATAAGACTTTTGGAGAGTTCTTGTAACTTGTAATACTATTCTATAAATAGAGGTTAAGGAAAATGATAAAGTGATGATGAAAAAGAAAGAATGAAAAGTCTTACCAATATTTTGCTCTCCCTTCTTTTGTCTTATCTACATTTTATATACTTGTACTTTTAGCTATATATTGATATTATACTACTATTATTAGTAGTAATTTTATAACACGTTATTAGCACGATACTCTAGTTTAGTAGTAATTTTATAATACGTTATTAGCAAGAGACTAGCCATTGAGATCGTTTTATTGACAAGGAGAAGTGGGAAATAGTCATGCAATATTATACTTTTGTGTGATATTCTTAATTTGGCTTTTTGGTGATTTGAATTATTTTGAGAGAATTTTGGGAGCATGCTCATATACTAGTTACAATGATTTTATTCATGAAAATCATAATCATAATCATAATTGGATATATTGTTATTTTTTATATTCTAGTTTCATTATCCTATGAATTATTTTGCAATGCATATTTTGATATTTTACATCTGTATGTATTTTATAAATAATTGAAAAATACAATTAATATAGTGTATGTAATACATTGGTATTTAAAATTTGGGTATTTTAATGCAAAATATCAGTTTGTCCAGTTGACAAATTTGAAAGAGAGATATATGATCACTTGATTACAAAGTATCAATTTGTCCCGTTGACAAATTTGAAATAGAGATTATTTTGATTATTATATTTGATATACTTTCTTTCTATCACGGACCAAATTAATGAGTTTTGTTGGAAACTCATAAGTTTCCTTCAATAAAGTTGCTTCATTTTCTGAAATAAATGTGAGAGCTTTGCACCTCTATTATGCGTGAAATAATCCATTTCCTGAAGTAAATTTTGTAATCATAAATCCCCAATAATATATAAAGATC
Source organism: Leptodermis oblonga (assembly GCA_016801395.1). Taxonomy (NCBI): domain Eukaryota; kingdom Viridiplantae; phylum Streptophyta; class Magnoliopsida; order Gentianales; family Rubiaceae; genus Leptodermis; species Leptodermis oblonga. The sequence goes on along the minus strand of CM028759.1, from coordinate 22,224,274 downwards.
TCATTTCTTGAAGTAAATGTGATCTTTCTTTTTTCAAGTAGCTAGGGGGAATGGAGACCCTTTATTAAAATTAAAATTGCAGAATATACAGAAATGAGGGGGGCATAATGACCTGACCTCTTTTAGAAATTTTTTTTGAAAGGTATAGAAGCCTGTATCCTGACCATTCTAAGGTTTGGGACCAAGCGACTGTCCAGAGAGACTAGTCCCTTGACCTATCTAGAGAGCTGCAGAGCTCCCCCAGTGAACGAGACCTGCGTGGTGCTTGCCTGTCTAGCCAAACCATTTGCCACAGTATTCTTTTCCAGATACACATGAGCTATGCCCAGGTGATTCTCCATGAGATGCCAGACCTACCTTAACGTCGTGAAATAAACCTAAGGGACCTTAAAGATTCGCCTTACCATCTGGACCAGTGCCAGGGAGTCTGATTCCACCTCTACACTAGCCATTCCCAACCTTGCACACTCTTTGAGGCCGAGCAAGAGGGCCTGCGACTCTACGTCAAAATTCATCCCATAACCAAGATACACCGCACCCACTGAAGCGACAGTCCCATATCCGTCACGGATCACATATCCTGCACCAAGGTGACTCGGATTCCCCAGTGTATAACCATCCACATTCAGCTTCTAACCCGCCCGTGGTGGAGACCATGAAATGACCAGTGCCTGATACCTGCGTGGCTCTAACAGGGAAGGAACCAAACCAACTGCGACCTAACGCTCATCAGCCAAAGAGCCCTGAATACCATTTCTATCATCCCCCGAACCTCCATGCATAATCCTCAAGAAGTGGACACACGTGCATCATACAACTAGCTGTTGCGAGCCTTCCAGATCACCCAGACCACAAATACTGGAAGCAAATGAGCTAACTCCTGATGAACCACTGAGGCCGACTTGAACCTCCAATAGAAGGCCATCCTCTCCCAAAGCAGAGGCAGCAAAGGAATATCTAATAGCCGTGCAAACTCGCCCCAGACTTGCGTGGCCAAAGAGCAGTCCACAAAAAGGTGTTGTACTATCTCCTCATGATTACAAAACGAATATTTTGAAGCCATTTGAAACCCAAAACTTGATAAAATGTCATCCAGTATCAATAAACAATTTAACATCCTCCAAACAAAAATTGAGTCCTTTGGAGGGACCCTGTGACCCAGAGTAAATAATAGGTAGGTAGTTTATTCCTGACAGGCCTCAAAAGCTCATAAGCTGACTTAACTGTGAACTCCCCTTCTGGAGATGGTTGCTAGATCAGTCTGTCAGGATCATCTGATAGAACTACCTCCCTGTCTTGGAGGCCACCCTCCTCTAGGGGTAGCCCCCCTTTACTGTGAACATATAAGTGTCAGGGGCAAGAGCAAAAGCACCCACACTTAGGTTTAGAAATAGAAGAGGGCCCTCATCCCATAGCTCAGCTAATCGTCCCACACCCTGCCAGTTTGCCCCCAAAAAGCTACAATCTCCCCTACCCACTATGACCCTAGAGTTTTCAGCCGCAGATTCCTCAATCGAGGAAATTTGCAGCTTAAGTGTCAGAATTCCTGAACCGAGGAAGTAAGGACCACATGAACCTCGCCCATAAAGTGCCCCCACCTGAAGCTTCCACACAATTTGTAGGAGAAGCTGTCTATGACTATTTCCACTGCCTTACCCCCCAAGCCATTCTCCACTGTGGGATAAGCAATATTTCTCCAAGAGCGCCAATGACTTTTAGGTCTAAAGTGTGAGGTACCCCAGAAGAATGCAGAAAATAAGTACTCCAACTGATCCATCTTACCCCTCGGAGGCCTCAGAACCCCCCCCCCCCCCCCCCCCAAGATATGTAGAGCCATTGAAGGTAGTACATGTTTAATTAAAACCAACCGGCCTACCTGAGACAACCACTTATTAGTCCAAGATGATAGACGTATCGCCACCTTGTCCAAAAGAGGCTGGAAAAGGGTCTTCTTCTTCCTCCCAACAAATATCGGGCAACCCAGATAGGTAAAAGGTAGAGACCTTAGCCTCATTCGAGTATTGAGCTCCACTCAATTTCTGGCCTTGGTCAGGACAGATGGCCCCAGGTAAAAAGAGCTCTTTGACCTATTAATTTTTTGACCACTAGCCCTCTCATAGACCTCAAGGAAAAACATAAAGCACCTCAAGTTTTACGATATCCCCCTTAAAAAGATCACCGCGTCGTCTGCATAACTGAGGTGTGTGAGAGACTCTATCCCTTTAAGGACCCCCTAATGCTGCAGAAACCCCTCTTGAAACAAAAAGGAAAGGCCCCTAGTAAATGCCTCTGCCATCAAGACAAAAAGGAAGGGGGACAGGGGATCCCCCTATTTCAAACCCCTTGTTGCCTGAAAAAATCATCTGGGAGAATCTTTAACCAAGATGGAGAACCAAGTTGCAGATAGATTTTCCAAAATTACTCTCACCACTGACCCATGGAACCCATGGGACTCCAAGAGACCCTATCGAAGGCTTTCATCATATCCAGCTTAATCACCACATTACTCCCCTGCACCCTTTTATCTAGAAACCTGAGCATCTTCTGCATCACCAAGATGTTATTCGCCAAACCCTTCCTGATACAAAAGCAGATTGCTCCTCTGAGATCAGTCTGGGCATAAGTGGCTTAAGGTGTTCCATCAGCAGCTTAGAAAAAACCTTATTGAGGAAGTTATAGAGGCTGATAGGCCAGAAGTCTGCAAAGGAAGTTGGGATAGACTGTTTTGGGAGCAGAGCCACTTGTACACTCGCCACCGCTCGTGGGATAGGAATACCCAACATAAACTCCTGAGTGGCGTGATGCAAATCAGGGGCTATGATATCCCAGCAGTAATTATAAAAGAGCCTGAGAAGCCATCACTCCCTGGCGCACTAGCAGAATCCATTCCAAACACAACCAACTTTAGCTCCTCTAAGGAAATTAGGCAAAGCAGATAGGTGTTGTCTTCATCCTGCAAAATTGGTCAATTCTGTGGAGAAACCAAGTAGTGGCCTCACCCCCTAGATCTTCACTCTCTGCTGCTAAAATCTTGGAGAAGAAGAGTTCAGCTTATCTCCGAATCTCCTCTGGATCCTCAACCCATTCCCCTGCTTCATTTTTAATTTTGAAAATCCCTTGCTTAGTGATGAGGATATCCAGAGCTAAAACAGCACACATTATGAGTCAAAAAGATGGACGCCAAATGGAAGCTCACGCCTTGGAGCAAAATGGAGGAAATGTGCGATTTGCAACTCTTCTAAATATCTTTGAAGAAGAGGAGCAAATCATCAAGTACTCATGAAGAAGAAGCCTGTTTCTTGAAGTCTTGAAGATGCCGGGAGGTTTTTGGACTTAAAAGAAACAAATTAATAAAGTTCCCTACAATTTGGGCCGACCCAAAACTCATGGACCAGCCCACAAGTTTTCGGCCAGCCCAGGGAGTCCACAAGGGAAGCCGCACGGCCCATCCAAGGAGAAAGCCCACACGGCCAGCCCAAGGAGAAGCCACACGGTTTTAGGGATTATTTTCAGAATTTTAATTAAGTTATTTTATTTTAAGTTAGTTTCCAAAAAGGGTTTCCTTATTCTTTTTGGGAGTAGGATTTTTATTCTTTTCCTACTTGTTTTCTAATTAGCTTTCCTTCTTGTTTTGGTACTTGTAATTTCGGCAATCACCCAATATGAGGTGACCGAATTTTTGTTGCCTTTTCTTACCATTCCTACTTCTTTCCGGGTTTGGTAATTGTAAAAGAAATTAATCTCTTGGTTAATTTCCAATTCTAATTCTTTCCTTTTTCTACTTTGTACCTTTTTTTCGGCTGCCCTTACAACTATAAATAGGGGCCGAAACTTCAATAATATTTAGAGTATTTCAGATCAAAAACTTAGTGTTTGAAGTACCTCCTTTTATTGCTTTATGTATTTACATGTCGTAGTTTACATAATTGCATGAAACTTAGCTAATTAGGTTCTTGCTCTGCCTAGTTATTCGCATGTTTCACACCTCTTTCTTGCACTTGGTTCGAATTTATAAACAAGTTGGTCAGGATAGTTTTTCCTTTGTTTTGTCAAATCCGAACGTGAGTTAAAGGTTTTGTAAGGGCTTGTCACTTAATCACAAGGTCCTTAGCAACATTATCCGCATGTGTACAACCGTCCACATCAATTGGTATCAGAGCTAAGGAGTGGTTTCGTGACCGGAGGAGATCAACTGATCAAATCCTTTCCAGGTGTTTTCTTTTCCTTGTTAGTCTTGATTATTCTTGAAATTCTTGGAATTGAACTCATCTTCTTGGGGGAAAATTTTTTTTTTCTTCTTCAAGCTTTTGAATTTTCGGATTTTGGTACTGTTTTTCCATCTTTAAAGGCCGAAAATTCTTTTCATTAAATCGTAACCCTTGCTGAAATTTCATAAACCGAAAATCGGGCCTTAAATTTCAAACTAGTACTCGGATTTTTGGCTAGGGTTTCGGGTTTTCAGTTGTTAATTGCTGGGCCTTTTGCGACACTTTTCTACCCTTCTTTTGTGCTGATTTTGTTGGAAAATTGTGAGTTTTGCGGTTGATGTTAAGCAGCTCACTTGTTTGCGCATTGTAAAATTGCATGATCTAGTTTTGGATACTTTCTTTCGAATTCTTGAAAATATAGTGAATTCTTGATTTTGTATCCTTGTGCTCCTAAGATTATCCCTGGGATTAGGCTAGTAAATTGAAAAATTGTTATTGCTAAAGTTGGTACTGTTTTCGGCCACTAGGGGGTATTAATTTCGCAAATTTGGTACTGTTTTGCATATTAGAAGAATTGATAATTTGTGGGGATTGGTTTCTTGATTGCCTATTGGGTGGGTGATCACTTCTTTGGGTAGTTTTAGGACTTTCCTGAAGTCGTTTCAACTCTGCTTATTTTCTTTGATTCTCTTCAATTTTGAATTGCCCTGCTTTCTATTGCCTAGTATCTTTTCGTGCTACCTGGACATTTTCTCTTTAATTATAGTTTGGATTTTGTCATCGTTCACACTCATCTTTTCTAAAATTTGAGGGCTTAACCACAAAATTTCCTGCTGTGTACTTCATATCTGAACTATATTATAAAATATCGTTTTGCGAAAAGATTTTGTTTCAAAACAAAACCAAGTGTGGTTTTTGCGAAAATTTTTGCTTCTTTCTTAAGTGTCATTGCTTTTGTGTGAATTGCTGCTTGCCTGATACATTTATCAATACCGGGAGGTAGAGAGGTAAAAGGCTTGAGTGTTCATATTATACAGGGCGCCACCCTAGAGCGATACACGGGGTTTGTGAATAGCTGTTAGGTGGGAAACACTTGGGGGAACAAGGGAGTAAGGTTATTTCTCACTTTTCTTGTTCTTAGCAGACAGGTTTTCGCTTCTTTTACCAATGTCAGGTGGTAGTGCTCCTAACCCTCTGGGGAACGAGCAAATTCTGGCTACGATTGCGCAACTCTCCGCGCGATTCGCTACACTCACGGAGGAAGTCGCCGACCTCAGGACTGAACGGGAACAGAGGCGCACAGATTCAGACGACGATGTTGCCAGCCCAGGCACCAACGCCGCAGACCGGCCTTTCGCAGGCCTCAGTCAGTGCAAGACAACCGTTCTGCCCTTTGCCGGAGGCACGAATCCAGAGGACTATCTAGACTGGGAGATGAAGATGGAGCGCATTTTTGAACTTCATACGATCCCGGAACACAAAAATGTCCAACTTGCAGTGGTCCATTTCACCGACTATGCCCTAATCTGGTGGAATCAACAGCAGGACCAGCGCAGGAATACGCGACCAATGCGTGCCCGGGCACTGCCTCTCTCTTGGTTTGATTTGACTACTTTAATGCGTAGAACTTTTGTACCTGATTACTATTTTAGAGAATTGTATAGGAAATTACATACTCTTGTACAAGGTTCTATGTCTGTAAATGAGTACTATAGAAAATTAGAGATGGCAAAACTTAGGGCTAATGTACAGGAAGATAAGCCCGCATCTATGGCTCGTTTTCTTAGTGGTTTAAACAGGGGTATTGCTTTAGCTATGGAATTGCAGAATGCTACAACTCTAACAGACATGCTGCACAAGGCTCGGGTCATGGAGGAATACCTGAAGTCCGTTCCACCAGTCCGGACGCCTACCAACGCCCCACCAACCTGGCGCAAGAACCCGGCCTACAGTCCGCCAGCAAGAAGGCCGATCCAGTCAGAGAGAAAAGCCATTGTCCCTGTTGCCACTTCTTCTTCTTCAACGCCAGTCAAGACACCATCAAATCCCAGACAGTCCATCAGCAACGTGACGTGCCACAAGTGTTCAGGCCGTGGCCACTACATGCGGGATTGTCCAAATATCCGGAAGGTCTTGTTGCGGCAAGATGGTGAGTACATTTCAGAGGAAGACGAAGAAGATCCTACCGTTGACCCTACACAGGAGTTGACTGACAGCACTCCGTCTGCACAAGTGGAGTAATTCGAGTTCCTTGAAGAAGATCCCTCTCAGAACTTGGTTACTCGCACTCTGACTACAGCTGCTGTCCCGGACACGTCCCAGCAGACAAGCATTTTCCATGCCCGAACCAAGGTAAATGGAAAGTTATGTGTTCTGATTATTGATGGAGGGAGTTGTACTAATGTTGCTAGTGAGTATATGGTGGACAAGCTGCGCCTCCCTGTCATCAATCATCCACGTCCTTATCGGCTTCAATGGCTCGACAGCTCAGACGGCTACAGAGTCACAAAGCAGGTGAGCGTACCATACGCTATCGGTAAGTTCGAATCCACGGTTTTATGTGATGTTCTGCCAATGGAGGCTTGTCACATTCTACTCGGACGACCATGGCTCTTTGACCTGAAGGCAACACATGATGGGGTCACCAACACTTACTCAGTCTGCCAGGAGGGCAAGATCCACACGTTCCTACCCATGCCACCGGCTGAAGTGCGATCAGAAGCTGTTCGTATTAAGGAGTCACTCGCTCAATGGGAAGCTGAAAGGCGCCAAGCGAAGGGTAAGGGGAAAGAACTTGTTGTAAAGGGTAGTCAGGCGAACTCTGATAAGCCTGATCAGGACAAAGTTAGAAATAGTTATTTTGCTACTAAGGGAGAGATAGGTCAAGTGTTAGACAACAATGAGGATGTACTTGTTTTAGTATGTAAAGATAATTGTGCTAACCCTGACGATATCCCTCGGGATATCCCTATAGTAGTTGATTCTTTGTTGCAGGAAGTCCCCGATGTCTTTCTAGAAGAGTTGCCGCAGGGATTGCCGCCTCTGCATGGGATTGAACATCCGCTCGACTTAATCCCTGGCCAGCGCCGCCACCCATGCAAACCAGAGCCAGAGCCGCCGCCCCTGCATACCAGGGATTGGGCGCACCTTGCGGAATACTACACAGCAGTGTTCCATGTTGTCTACACTGCGAAGGAGATGTCCAAGGAGATTAATGCCCGTGATGGCGATAGCCCTTTTCAGATCGTGTCGACAATTGGGCCTCATGCTTACAAGCTTGATTTCACAGGTAAGTATGATCTATGTTTTGTGTTAATCTTCCTGACTTGTTTCTGTTTGTTTTCAGCGCCTTGGATTCGAGGACGAATCCTTTCCAACCGGGAGGGAATGATGAGGATATCCAGAGCTAAAACAGCACACATTATAAGTCAGAAAGATGGACGCCAAATGGAAGCTCACGCCTTGGAGCAAAATGGAGGAAATATGCGATTTGCAACTCTTCTAAATATCTTTGAAGAAGAGGCGCAAATCATTAAGTACTCATGAAGAAGAAGGCTGTTTCTTGAAGTCTTGAAGATGCCGGGAGTTTCTTGGACTTAAAAGAAACAAATTAATAAAGTTCCCTACAATTTGGGCCGACCCAAAACTCATGGACCAGCCCACAAGTTTTTGGCCAGCCCAAGGAGTCCACAAGGGAAGCCTCACGGCCCATCCAAGGAGAAAGCCCACACAGCCAGCCCAAGGAGAAGCCACACGGTTTTAGGGATTATTTTCAGAATTTTAATTAAGTTATTTTATTTTAAGTTAGTTTCCAAAAAGGGTTTCCTTATTCTTTTTGGGAGTAGGATTTTTATTCTTTTCCTACTTGTTTTCTAATTAGCTTTCCTTCTTGTTTTGGTACTTGTAATTTCGGCAATCACCCATTATGAGGTGACCGAATTTTTGTTGCCTTTTCTTACCATTCCTACTTCTTTCCGGGTTTGGTAATTGTAAAAGAAATTAACCTCTTGGTTAATTTCCAATTCTAATTCTTTCCTTCTTCTACTTTGTACCTTTTTTTCGGCTGCCCTTACAACTATAAATAGGGGCCGAAACTTCAATAATATTTAGAGTATTTCAGATCAAAAACTTAGTGTTTGAAGTACCTCCTTTTATTGCTTTATGTATTTGCATGTCGTAGTTTACATAATTGCATGAAACTTAGCTAATTAGGTTCTTGCTCTGCCTAGTTATTCGCATGTTTCACACCTCTTTCTTGCACTTGGTTCGAATTTATAAACAAGTTGGTCAGGATAGTTTTTCCTTTGTTTTATCAAATCCGAACGTGAGTTAAAGGTTTTGTAAGAGCTTGTCACTTAATCACAAGGTCCTTGGCAACATTATCCGCATGTGTACAACCGTCCACATCACTTAGCCTGCTTAGAGAGGACAGTCTTATGGAAAAAAAAATGCAGTGTTACAGTATCCCTCTTGCAGCCAGCGGATCCTGGATTTCTGCCTCCAGTAGGTCTCCTCTTCTCAATGCCTACTAATAAGCTCCCGTCTGGTCTCTTGCAATTCCCCCTCAATCTCAGGATTAGGGGAAGCCAGAAACACGCCCTCCCAATTGGCTACCCGATCTTTGGCCGCCCTTGCATTTATATGCACATCACAAAAAGTAGCCTTGTTCCATTCTTTCAGGGTGGCCTTAAGAGATGTGGACGGTTGTACACATGCGGATGAAAGTTGCCCGGAAAGTGTGATTAAGTAGCGTAGCTCGTATAACCCCTAACTTACCCGAAAATAAGAGAACCTTTAACTTCTTCCTGTGTAGGCTTATCAGAGTTCGCCTTACTACCCATTACAAGTTCTTTCCCCTTCCCCTTATCCAAGCGTTTTTCAGATTCCCATTTGGCGATGGCGTCCTTCATGCGAATTGCTTCTGAATGCACTTCATTAGGTGGCATAGGGAGGAACGTGTGGATCTTGCCCGCCTGGCAGACCGGGTAAGTGTTGGCGACCCCATCATGCGTTGCCTTCAGGTCAAAGAGCCATGGTCGTCCGAGCAGAATTTGACAAGCCTCCATTGGCAGAACATCACATAAAATAGTAGATTCGAACTTACCGATAGCGTATGGTACGCTTACCTGCTTGGTGACTCTGTAGCTATCTGAGCTGTCGAGCCATTGTAGCGATAAGGACGAGGATGATTGAGTATGGGGAGCTTCAGTTTTTCGACCATATATTCGCTGGCCACATTGGTGCAGCTCCCTCCATCAATGATCAGAACACACAACTTCCCATTTACCTTAGTCCTGGCGTGGAAGATGTTTGTCCGTTGAGACGTATCCTGGACAGCAGTTGTAGTCATGGTGCGAGTAACCAAGTTCTGATTAGGATCTTCTTCTATGAACTCGAATTGCTCCACCGGTGCAGACGGAGTGCTGTCAGTTAACTCCAGCAAGGGGTCAACAGTTTGATCTTCTTCATCCTCTTCTGAAATGTACTCACCATCTTGCCCCAATAAGACCTTCCGGATGTTAGGGCAATCACGCATGTAATGGCCACGGCCTGAGCATTTGTGGCAAGTGACATTACTGATGGATTGCCGAGGTGTTGATGGCGTTCTGGATTGGGATGAATACGAGGTGGTGGCGGGGACTATAGCCTTCCTTTCTGACGTGAACAACTTCTTAACTGGTGGAGAGTAAACCGGATTCTTTCTCCAAGCGGGTGGGGCACTCGTAGGCGTCCGGAAGGGTGGAACGGTCTTCAGGTATTCCTCCATGACCCGAGCTTTGTGCAACATGTCCGTCAGAGTTGTCGCATTCGGAAGTTCAGCAGCTAAAGCTATACCCCTGTTTAGGCCATTAAGAAAACGAGCCATTGAAGCAGCTTCATCTTCCTGTACATTTGCCCTAATTTTGGCCATCTCTAACTTTCTATAATATGCGTCTACAGATAAAGAACCTTGTACAAGAGTATGTAATTTCCTATACAATTCTCTAAAATAATAATCAGGAACAAAAGTTCTACGCATAGAAGTAGTCAAATCAAACCAAGTTAGAGGCGGAGCACGGGCCCGCATTGGACGCGTATTCCTTCGTTGGTCCATCTTTTGATTCCACCAGACCAGGACATAGTCCGTGAAATGTACCACCGCAAGTGGGACCTTCTTGTGTTCTGGGATTGCATGAAGCTCGAAGATGCGCTCCATTTTCATCTCCCAGTCTAGATAATCCTCCGGATTCGTACCGCCGGCGAAGGGTGGAACAATTGTTTTGCATGGACTGAGACCCTCGAAAGGCTTGGCAGCGGCATTGTTGTCAGGTGCGGCTATATCATCCTCTGACTCTGTACGCCGTTGTTCTCGTTCGGTGCGTAATTCAGCGACCTCCTCCGTGAGGGTAGCAAATTGCGCAGAGAGTTGCACTATTGCAGCCAGTATTTGCTCACTCCCTAAAGGGGTAGAAGCACCTCCTCCTGACATCGGTTAGAAGCGAAGATCTGTCTGCTAAGAACAAGGAAAAATGAGTAGTAACCTTACCCCCTTGTCCCCCAAGTGTATCCCACCTAACAGCTACACATAAACCCGTGTTGCATTCTAGGGTGGCGCCCTTATAGTATGTTCACTCAAGCCTTTTTCCACTCTACCTCCCGGTATTGACAAATGTATAAGGTAAACAGTAATTCACACACAGCAATGATACTTAAGGAAAAAGCACAAAATTTTGAAAATAGATACTTGGTTCTATTTTGAGTTTGAAAAATCTTTTCGCAAATGATATTTGTAATATAGTTCAGATAAGAGGTACACAACAAGGAAATTTCAGGGTGAAGCCCTCAAATTTCAGAAAAGATGGGTGTGCACGATGACAAAATCCAAACCATAATTCAAGAGTAAATGTTCATGTCGCTTGAAAAGATATACTAGCAGTTGAAAGCAGGGCAATTCAAGAATTGAATAGAATCAAGAAAAATAAGCAGAGTTGAAACAACTTTAGGAACGTCCTAAAACTACCCAAAGAAGAGATCACCCACCCAATAGGTAATCAAAGAAACCAATCCCAGCAAATTATTAATTCTTTCAATATGCAGACAACCCAATTACGAATTTTAAAACCCCTAAGTGTCGCAAAAGCTTACTAATATGCGATTTTAAGAAAAGAAAACCCTAGGGCCAGCAAAGTACAATTTTGACTTACTAACCAATTCCCAGGGATAATCTCAGCAGTACAAGGACACAAATTTAAGAAGTCACTATATTTTCAAGAATTCAAAATGAGGTATCCAAACTAGTGCATGCAAATCACAATGCGCAGATAAGGTGAGCTGCTTAACATCAACCGCAAAAACTCACCAACTTTCACAAAATCAGCACAAGAGGGGTAGAAAAATAGTCGCAAGAACCCAGCAATTTAGATGCAAAAACAGCAACACTAAAGTGTCTCTCCAAACCCTAGTGTCGCAAGCAAGGCGACTAAAAATACAACCAAAAATCGAAACCCTAGTTTTAGCCAAAAACCCGAACCCAAAGTTGATTTCTAAAGTTTGAATTTCTTTGTGAATTGATAACAAGGGATATGCGATTTTAATGTAAGAAAGACAGCCCCAAAACAGTACAAGCCTTTCGCAAAAAGAAGGTAATATTAAAACCCTAAGTTGCGTTTTTCAGTACTTTAAAATTTGGTTCAATTTTTCTAAGGAATTTTCGATTTTAAGATAGGGTAACCAGCACCAAAAACCAAAATTCAGAGCTTCAAAGAAAGAAAAAAAAAATTTCCCCAAGAAGATACGTTCTAAATCCAAGAATTTCAAGATGAACAAGACTAACAAGGAAAAGAAAACACCTGATAAAGATTCGGTCGGGTTACTTCAACCTTCTCCAGCCACGAAACCACTCCTAAGCTTTGATAGCAATTGATGTGGACGGTTGTACACATGCGGATGAAAGTTGCCCGGAAAGTGTGATTAAGTAGCGTAGCTCGTATAACCCCTAACTTACCCAAAAATAAGAGAACCAAAAATAAACTAACCTAAGCTAATTTATTTTAAGAATTCAAACCAAGTGTAAGAAAGAGTTGAAACATGCGAAATTAATTAGGTAGAGCAATTAACCTAATTAAGCTAAGTTTCATGCAATATGTAAATTCCAAGCATACAAAATACATAAAGCAATAAAGGGAGAGTACTCAAACTAATAGTTTTATGATCTGAATACTTGTTTTATTAATGAGGTGCGACTGCCTATTTATAAGCAAGAAACAGCCGAAAATATCACCTAAAAGAAGTAGGAAAAAGAAGTAGAATTGGAAACCAATCAAGAGATTGATTTCCTTTACAATACCAAACCCTGAAAGAAGTGGGTAATGGTAAAAGAAAAGGAAAGGAAATTTCGGTCACCCTTTTTAGTTTAGTGGCAGCCGAATTTACAACTTAAAAACAATAAGGAAAAGGAATAAAAAATCCTACTCCAAAAAGGAGATCAAGAAGGAACCCTTTTTGGAAACTAATTAAACTAAGGACAAAATAGGGAACATGCACAAACCCTTATTTTCCCCCAAACCCTAACCCTTAATTTCCAACCCTAATGGACTAGGCTTGGCCGTGTGGGCTTCTTTGTTGGGCTGGCCGACTTTGTGGAATGGACTCCATGAGTTGGGTCGGCCCAATGTTGATGTCGCATTATGGAATGATGTAGGGAGCTTCTGGAATCTTCTGGAACCTCCCAGAATCAAGTTTTTCAAGATTTCAAGATTCTTCAAGATTCTGCAAAATATGAAATTAAAGAATTTTAAGAAAAACCAAGAACTTCAAGAAATGTTTCTTTAAAGTCCAAGAACCTTCCGGCGTCTTCAAGAACTTCAAGAAACAGCCTTCTCCTTCATTGTGGATTGGGGAATTGCACCTCTTCTTCAAGAATTGTAAGGAGAGTTGCAATTTGAATCTTTCCGTCTCTGTTCTTCAAGGCGTTAGCTTCTACCACCAGTTGGGCGTCCTATTGGCAGACTTGTACAAGGTTGTTGAGTGTCTCTTGAACCTTCTTTGCTCTGCTTCTGGTCATTGGCCCAATGATGTCTACAAGTGAATCCCTTTGATATGGACTTGGATCCTGAAGCATTGTTGGACCTCGGTGTAGAACCCGAACCTCCTCAGCTTCTCTGGACTCACTTGCTTGTGGACTTGTCTGTGGACTTGGGATGTCCTCATCATCTAGCCTTCTCAGTTTGAGGGAAAATCTGAGCATGCGATATGCCTCAATTGAGGCTACCCAGCTATCTCTGACAACATCTAAAAACTCTGGCCTCTCCATTCACATATCCTGTAACCGAAATAGCCAAGGAGAGATAGGGATGCCTATTTTCTAGCTCAAAAGCAGGGGACTATAATCTGAAGTGGTCCTGTTCAACACCTGTATAGAGCTACCTTGAAAACTTTGGAGCCATTCCCCTGTCGCCAAAGCTCTATCCAACCTTTTCCAGACTCGTCCATTATTTCTAACCCCTGTCCATGTAAACTGACCCCTCACCGTGGGGACCTCCTACAATTCAGCTGTCTGTGTAAATAGATGAAAATCCTCCACAGAGTTAATTTTTGAAGTACCCCTTCCAATATATTCATCCATAGCTTGGATCACATTAAAGTCTCCCATCATGATTAAACACCCCTGAGGCAGCCTGAGCAGGTCCTCCCACAACCCTTGTCTCTCCTGTCTAGTGTGTCAACCATAAAGCTACTGCCAAGAGGGTTTGAGTTACCCAAAAATCCAAGAACTGTTCCCTGTCTTCAATTAACTATAGGGAACAGCTACCCTTCTAAAAAGCCCATATACTACTAGCAACATTACTAGCACAATTATTAAAGCCAAAAATTAATCTAAAAGCATCTATCTCAACCAAACTAAGCATAGGCTCAATAATAACCAAAACAGATATTTTATGTAATTGTACTAGCTACCGAACCCTGTTTTTAGAGGGCTGACTTCTAATTCCACAAACATTCCACACTAAAAAGTTGTAATTCATTAATGACGAGGGGGAGGTGCACGAGCCACTAACCTGGTGGTGATGGTTTTAGGTTGAGCAACATATGGCCATGGTATTCTCGACCTGGAGACTTTAGGTTCCTGGATCTGCTTTGGGAGGACAGATTGTAGCTGCCCCTGTACCTCCTTCAAGTTCTGCTTCAGGATTTCTAGAGGGGGAACAGAGAGTTGCTGGCCCTCCCCATCCGAGTGGGTACCCAAGGGTGTCTCCTCGAAATTTCAGAGAGGCGGGCAGAGTTCCAACCTTCCCAAGTTAACCTGATCTGAGATTGAATCAATCAAGTACTGCTCAGTGGTGTTTTTTGCGTGGGGGGAGGATCCTCAAACATAATTTCTGTATCTGATTCTATCTTTGATAGAGCTTTCGGTGAGAGAGTGCAAAGCGATTTTGAGTGTTGTATTGAGCTAGTAAAGGGGTGGAGGTGATTTCAGTGGGGGGTGGCAAGGGAATTTGTATAGTGGAGGGATACTGGTCAAGCTGGGGCTGAGGCTGAGGGGTAGAGGATGAACTAGGTAGGGTCATTAGGGCTGCGGGTGAGGCTGAGGGAGCATGGGAAGAGGCTATTTGTGCTAAGGGGGATGATGGAGGGGTATTGGGCGAGGCCAGAGAGGCCTGGGCAGGCGAGGCGGATGCTTGTACGTGTGGGGGTTGGGGGCTGCATAGGGGATCAGGTTGAGATGGCTGGGGGCTGCATGGGGGATCAGGCTGAGGGTTGCATGGCTGGGGGTTGAATGGAGGAGAGTTTTGGGGGCTAGGCGAGGAGTCTGCAGCTAGTGGGGCTGCAAGGACCAACTGCATGTTATCTGGAGAGGTGGAGGCAGGGGGTAATTTGAGAGGCTTGGGGAACCTTCACTGGAATATACATTTTATCATACACGTTTAGGCTAAACCCTTGGCCACAATCAGTGCCTGATTTTAGAAGCATGAATGTGACCCGATTTTCAACTTCAGCATAAAGGAACTTTTGCGGGAGGGCTGGGAACTCTTGGGGGTTGATTTCAGTCACGAGTTGATCATTTTGAGGAGCTGTTTGAAGGGGGTTCTGGGACTATTTAGGCAGAGGTTTAAGGGAGAGATTTGCCACAAAGCATCATGTTTCACAATGGCCTACCTTATTGCAAGCCCGACAATACTTAGGAATGAAATCATACTCAATTTGAATCCATTAGTGGTGATTTTTGGATCCTAAACAGATTCTTGGAGGGAGAGGTTTAAGGAGATCAATCTCAGCACAAATACGAATAGCTGAAGGGCGAGTGAGATTTTTTGTGGCTTTGTCGATTTTGAGGAACTTCCCTCCATGATTTCTGATCTCCGCTATCAATTTGTTGTTATAGTAAATTGCAAGTACATTTTGAAGGGTGAACCAGACAGGAGCAATAGACGGTTCTGAATTTACATTAAAGAAGGGTGTCTATTTGAGAACCCGCATAGGGTAATTTTCAAAATCCATATTGCACACATCCAGCACCGTTGATAATCCACTTCAAGTTTGAAACGGATCAGAACATGGCGGTGGTCAATCAATCCGAGATAGTACTTGTCTTTGAAGCCAGCCGTTTTGAACACCTTTATCAAATCCACCATCGATGGGCGGCCTTTGGATAACGTTTCGACGAGTGCGAGTTTGAAAGGTTGGGACAAGTGCTCAATTTCTTCCTCTGAGTACAGCAGTGCCAGCTCTCCAAGGTACTCCAACACCAGATCGGGGGAGGAACGTTGAAGAGGGCGGCGAAGGTGGTCGGTGTATTCCCGCCAGGGGGCGGCGCCACCATCTGAGTAGGTGTCGTGGGTAGCAAGTAAATGTGATCTTTGCATTCATATAATGCACAAAATCACAGTCTTGGGTGCAGATTTTATGATAACTATTGTAATTAAGATTATTCAATGTGTTGAATTCACCACCATAAGTGGAAAAATAGTGAATATTCATACACTAGAAGTGCAAAACCATAACATCACCAGAAATGGAAGAGTCGTGACAAGAAAGATGAAAGTTAAAGAAGAAATTTAGATTACAAATGTTATCGTTGTGGCATGAAAGGGCATTGGTCATGTACCAGTCGTACACCAAAATATATAGCCACTGTCTATCAAGAATTAAAGAAAAAAAACTGAAAGATAAAGCCAACTTTTATTTGCAATGATGTTGTGGAATTAATTTCTATTATGCACCCTGAAGGTGATAATATTGTAAATGTTTAAAAAGAAATTTCTTACTTTATTTATTTTGATTAATTAATTTGAATTTGATGTTTTCAAATATTATATTTGTTGTTTATTTATGATCTTCCTATATCTTATGATTTATGAGTATTGTACTGAAATAAACGCATTATTTCAAAGTTTGATTTGTGATGGAAATATAAATTTCAATTGCCACACGATAAAATGTTATGTCCAAAAGACATCGCTACAACAAAATCTTATTTCATATAAGGATAAAAAATAATGCTCTTAATATAATAACGAGATAAATTACTGTTAGTACCATATATGAGTACAAACTATTGAAAGCTTCAAAAGAGCAACTATAATTTTATTTTGGAGGAACAAAATATTGCACTGTTGATGCATTAATTTTTCCAGAATTTCTATAAAATCTATAGAGTTCTCCAATGATATTCGCGAAAATGGATATCATATTGCTAATAAAAAAAAATGAAGGTGATGATAAATACTTGTACATTACAAGTCCTATTTCTGAAAAGAAATTTTTACTGAAAAAGTTACCTTCTTATTCCTACGCATTGTAGTACACCTATATTACTACAGTTGAAATTTATGCAATAGTAAACTAGAAGTTTACTAGTGAGTTTATTATTGGTATAACCGGTTAGGCAATCTCGGTTCTATAATGATGTGAATAAAATAGAGAATTCTTAAAGTTATTCATTGAAGAGCTAGTAGATTCTTCGATTCATTGAATTCTCGTGCAATGCCTGTTCTCAAGGTGAATTGATTGTAAAGTCATTATCAATAAAAATTCATATCGAATCTCCTGCACTAATAGGACATATACACTGTAATATATTTGTTGGCCTATTCACTCACCGTGTAGACCATTTTGGTATTTTATAATGTTGATTGATGCATCAACCAAATGGTCACATTACGTTTATTATTAAAAGTTACAACTTGGAGTTTGCAAAATTACTTGTGGAGATAATTCGGTTATGAGTTTTCTTACTACTTAAATAATTATTGCATATCTTTGGGATAAGTGTGGAATATCTCATTGTTTATATTCACACAAGAAACAGTCTACTAGAATTGTTTCATCATATGCATTAACTTATTTACCTAACCATTCTTTTTTAGAATGGAACTCCCAATATATATTTGAGGACATGTAGGCCTGCCCCAATAGGAGGGCGAACATGGGCTGTTGTCTAGGGCTCAATCGCTTCAGGGGCCCAATATTTTATAAAACTTTTAATTTTTATTTTAATTATCAATTCTGAGCCCATATATATATGTATGCGTGTGTGTGTGTGTGTGTGTGTGTGTGTGTGTGTAATATAGGCTTATTGGGCTGGTAATGAAAAAAGGAAAAATAAACATTGAAGCGGCCCACTTTTGGGTTCTCTTTCTTGAATGTAAAAAATTTTTAAAACTAAAAATAAAAATAAAATCCAATTCAATTTCTTTAGTTTAAAGTATATTTAGGGCCCTTTTTTTTTATTTTGCCCAGGGGCCTCGTATGTTTGAGCACCAGTACTGGGGACATCCTATATTGCATGCTACAACATTTGTTTGCATCAAGCCAATAAATTTTAATAAATTATCTCCCCAACAAATGGTTATGGTCAAAAACCAAAATATTTCTTATCTTATAATTTTTTGAATGTGCGATTTATGTTTTAATTGCTCCACTACAACACACAAAGATGAGACCTCAAAGGAGGTTAATTTGAAATAGATGTTGGACGTGAATCTTCACTATTGAGACAAAAATTGAAGATCTGTTCCCTACTCATTTTACTTATTGTCATTTTGATGAGTTAGTTTTCCAACATCAAGGGGAGAAAAGTAAGTAGCCAATTAAGAAAATTACTTGGAGTGAATTATCAATGATCCTCTTATAAAGCTATATGAACTTGAAGCTCAAAAGATAATTTATTTACAAACTTGCATTTGTCAGATGCTTTTTTTTACCTAAAAAAGTGTGACTGAATCACACATATTGGCTACTAGTGCTCCAAGTAAAATTGATGTCCCTGAAGGACCTTCTACCACTAATAAATAATAGGTTTAAAAACTCCTGTAGTCCCTCAATTTGATGCATTGGTATTAATTGATCCCTTATGTTGAAAAAGTTTCTATTTGGTCCTTAAAGTTGATATAAAGGTTTTAAATGGTCCACTTTTTAGAAAATTGTTATTTGCAAGAACAAGATTACTAAATGCAGCCCATTTTAAAATTTTAAGTGATGAAAAGACTAAAATGCCAATGCCACCACTAGAGAAATCTTAAATCTTCTCCTTTGTGCGACCATCAGAACTGAAAACGAACTTAAATAGACTGAAAATGAACCAAAACGGACTTGAGTGTCCTCTTTTTATTTTTTTTGCTTGTACGGAGGTTTCCTTCTTCGCTGAAAATTGCAGAAACTGAAGGTTCTGCAATTTTTGATATTGCATAACCAATCAGAAATTGCAGTACTGAGGTTCAGCAATTGATGAGGGCATCCCAAGTCCATCGACAAGTCCACAGACAAGTGAGTCCAGAGAAGCTGAGGAGGTTCGGTGATGAGGGCATCCAAAGTCAACCAACAAGTCAAAGTCAAGATGCAAGTGATTCCAGAGAAGCTGAGGAGGATGTTCGAGTTCTACATAGAGGTCCTACAATGCTTCAGGATCCAAGTCCGTATCAGAGGAATCCACTTATAGACATAACTGGGCCAATGACCAGAAGCAGAGCGAAGAAGGTTCGAGATGCACTCAACAACCTTGTTCAAGCTTGCCATCAGGATGCTCAGTTAATTGTAGAAGCTCACGCCTTGGAGGAAAATGGAGGAAATGTGCAAATTGCGAATCTTCTACACATCTTTGAAGAAGAAGCGCAATTCAGCAAGTCCAAATAAAGAAGAAGGCTGTTTCTTGAAGTCTTGAAGATACCGGAAGGTTCTTGGGCTTTAAAAGAAACAAATCATGAAATTCCCTACACATTGGGCCGACCCAAAGTCATGGAAACCAAGTCCACAAGTTCGGCCAGCCCAAGGAGCAAGGAAGCCGCACAAGCAGCCCACAAAGGAAGCCCACACGGTTTTCTTAGTTAATTAGGGATTTCTCCTTTTAATTAATTATGTTCTTTTATTCTTTAAGTTAGTTTCCAAAAAGGGTTTCCTTATTCTTTTTGGAAGTAGGAATTTTATTCTTTTCCTTATTCTTTTCCTTGTAATTTCGGCAATCACTAAAGAAAAGGGTGACCGAATTCTTTTCTTCTTTTCTTACCAAATTCTACTTCTTTCCGGGTTTGGTAAAGGAAATTAACCTCTTGGTTAATTTCCAATTCTTTTCCTTACTGTTTTCTTCCTTATTTTCGGCTGATCCTTCATCTATAAATAGGGCAGCCATGCATAATAATATTCAGAGTATTCATAGCATAAAACTTAGTGTTTGAGTACCCTCCTTTTATTGCTTTATGTATTTGCATGTCGTAATTTACATAATTGCATGAACTTAGCTAATTAGGTTATTTGCTCTACCTAATTATTCGCATGTTCAAAACTCTTTTCTTGCACTTGGTTCGAATCTAAAACAAAAACAACTAGATTAGGTCTTTTTGTTTATTCTGATTTCGAAGGTAAGATTGAGTCTTATACGAGCTCGCCGCTTAATCACAAGGTCATTGGCAACTTAATCCGCATGTGTACAACCGTCCACATCAATTGGTATCAGAGCTAAGGAGTGGTTTCGTGGTTGGAGGAGATCAATCGATCAAATCCTTTCCAGCTGTTTTCTTTTCCTTATCTTGAATTTTGGATTAGACTTCATCTTCTTGGGGAATTTTTTTTTTTCTTTCAAGCTTTTAATTTTCGGTTTTGCTGTTGTTTCTTCATCTTTTCAAACCGAAAATTTTCCTAAATACCCAGACTGCCCTTGCTGTAAAATTCAGAAATTAAATCGGGTTTTAGAAAAATAAAAATGGGTTTAGACAAATCGGGTTTTCAGAACTCTTGAAGGGTTCGGTTTTGTGCTTTAAAGAAAGGGTTCGGTTTTCAGTTTTGCTAGGGTTGTGCTGCTCGGGTTTTGGTTAATTCCCTAGGGTTCGGTTCTAAACCCTAAACCCTAACCCTAACCCTAACCCTAAACCCTAACCCTAAACCCTAACCCTAAACCCTAAACCCTAAACCCTAAACCCTAAACCTAAACCCTAAACCCTAATTTCGGTTTTTGGGTTCGGTTTTCTGTTTTGGTTTTTCTATTCGGGTTTTCAGTTTCGGGTTCCATTCTCGGGTTTACCTACATTCTAGGGGTTTTCGGTTCTTGCTTGGGTTTATCTATTGCTGGGCTTCTTGCGAATTATTTCTATCCCTCTTGTGCTGTTTTGTTGAGAAATAGTGAGTTTTTGCGGTTGATGTTAAGCAGCTCACTTTGTTTGCGCATTGAAAATTATATGCTCTAGTTTGGGATACCTTGTTTTGAATTCTTGAAAATATATTGAATTCTTGGTTTTGTATCCTTGTGCTGCTAAGATAATTCCTAAGAATTGGTTAGTGAGTCAAAAATTGAACTTGCTAGCCCTAGGGTTGTCAATTCTTGAAATCGCATATTGCTGCAATTTGGTGCTGTTTTCGGTTAATTGAGGGATTAGAAATCGCAAGTTGGGTATTGTTTTGCCTATTAGGAGCATTGATAATTTGTGGGGATTGGTTTCTTGATTACCTATTGGGTGGGTGATCTCTTCTTTGGGTAGTTTTAGGACCTTCCTAAAAGTTGTTTCAACTCTGCTTATATTTCTTTGCTTCTATTCAATTTTGAATTGCCCTGCTTTCATATTGCCTAGTTATCTTTTCGTGCTACCTGGACATTAGATCTTTAATTATAGTTTGGATTTTGTCATCGTGCACACTCATCTTTTCTGAAATTTGAGGGCTTATCCCCGAAATTTCCTGTTGTGTACTTCATATCTGAACTATATTACAAATATCGTTTTGCGAAAAGATTTTTCAAAATTAGAACCAAGTGTTGGTTTTTGCGAAAATTTTTGCTTCTTTCTTAAGTGTCATTGCTTTTGTGTGATTTGCTGCGTGCCTTTTACATTTATCAATACCGGGAGGTTTTGAGTGGAAAAAGGCTTGAGTGCACATCTTATACAGGGCGCCACCCTAGAGCGATACACGGGGTTTGTGTGTAGCTATTAGGTGGGAAACACTTGGGGGAATAAGGGGGTAAGGTTATTTCTCACTTTTCCTTATTCTTAGCAGACATGTTTTCGTTTTCTTATCCAATGTCAGGTGGAGGTGCTCCTAACCCTTTGGGAAACGAGCAAATCCTGGCTGCGATTGCGCAACTCTCCGCGCGATTCGCTACTTTAACGGAGGAAGTCGCCGAACTCAGGACTGAACGGGATCAGAGGCGCACAGACTCAGACGACGATGTTGCCGCCCCAGGCACCAACGCCGCAGACCAGCCATTTGCAGGCCTCAGTTAGTGCAAAACTACCGTTCCACCCTTTGCCGGAGGCACAAATCCTGAGGAGTACTTAGACTGGGAGATGAAGATGGAGCGCATCTTTGAGCTTCATGCGATCCCAGAGCACAAGAAGGTCCAGCTCGCAGTTGTACATTTCACAGACTATGCCCTAATCTGGTGGAATCAGCAGCAGGACCAGCGCAGAAATACACGCCCTATGCATGCCCGCGCACCGCCTCTCTCTTGGTTTGATTTGACTACATCTATGCGTAGGACTTTTGTACCTGATTATTATTTTAGAGAATTGTATAGAAAGTTACATACTCTTGTACAAGGTTCGATGTCAGTAGATGAGTATTATAGAAAGTTAATTAGGGCTAATGTACAGGAAGATGAGCCCGCATCTATGGCTCGTTTTCTTAGTGGTTTAAACAGGGGTATTGCTTTAGCTGTGGAACTGCAGAATGCTACAACACTGACAGACATGCTGCATAAAGCTCGGGTTATGGAGGAGTATCTGAAGTCCGTACCACCAGTCCGGACACCTACCAGCGCCCCACCAGCCTGGCGCAAGAATCCGACCTACTCACCACCGGCAAGGAGGCCGTACATGTCTGACCGCAAGGCCATTGTCCCTGTTGCCGCCGCCACTTCTTCTTCATCCCAGCAGAAAACGCCATCAACTCCCAGGCAGTCTATCAGCAACGTTACTTGCCACAAGTGCTCAGGCCGTGGCCACTACATGCGTGACTGTCCCAACATCCGGAAGGTATTATTGGGCCAAGATGGTGAGTACATATCAGAATCCGATGAAGAGGAGCCAACCGTTGACCCTATAAAGGAGTTGACTGACAGCACTCCGTCAGAACCTGTGGAGCAGTTCGAATTTCTTGAAGAAGATCCATCTCAGAACTTGGTTACTCGCACTCTGACTACAGCTGCTGTCCCGGACACGTCCCAGAGGACAAACATCTTCCATGCCCGCACAAAGGTAAATGGAAAGTTATGTGTTCTGATCATTGATGGAGGGAGTTGTACTAATGTTGCTAGTGAGTATATGGTTGATAAGCTGCGCCTCCCTGTCATCAATCATCCCCGTCCTTATCGGCTTCAATGGCTCGACAGCTCAGACGGCTACAGAGTCACAAAGCAGGTAAGCGTACCATACGCTATCGGTAAGTTCGAATCCACGGTTTTATGTGATGTTCTGCCAATGGAGGCTTGTCACATTCTACTCGGACGACCATGGCTCTTTGACCTGAATGCAACACATGATGGGGTCGCCAACACTTACTCGGTCTGCCAGGAGGGCAAGATCCACACGTTCCTACCAATGCCACCGGCTGAAGTGCGATCAGAAGCTGTTCGCATGAAGGAGTCAATCGCAAACTGGGAAGCTGAAAGGCGCCAAGCGAAGGGTAAGGGGAAAGAACTTGTAAAGGGTAGTAAGGCGAACTCTGATAAGCCTGATCAGGACAAAGTTAGGAATAGTTGTTTCGCAACTAAGGGAGAGATAGGACAAGTGTTAGCCAACAATGATGATGTACTGGTTTTAGTTTGTAAAGATAATTGTGCTAACTCTGACGATATCCCTCGGGATATCCCTATAGAAATCTCTTCTTTGTTGCAGGAATTCAAAGATGTTTTTCCAGAAGAGTTGCCGCAGGGTCTGCCGCCACTTCGAGGAATTGAACATCAAATTGATTTCATCCCTGGCGCACCACTTCCGAACAGACCTGCCTATAAAGCAAATCCGGAGGAAACAAAGGAGTTGCAACAACAAATAGACAAGCTGCTCGCAAATGGTCATGTAAGGGAATCTCTGAGTCCTTGTGCTGTACCTGTTATTCTAGTCCCTAAGAAAGAAGGTACATGGAGAATGTGTATGGATTGTAGAGCTGTAAATAAGATAACAATCAAGTATAGACATCCTATCCCTAGGCTTGATGACATGTTAGAAGATTTGCATGGTTCTACTGTTTATACAAAAATAGATCTAACACAGGGCTATCATCAAATTCGCATGAGGGAGGGGGACGAATGGAAGACTGCTTTTAAAACTAAATTTGGTTTATATGAGTGGTTAGTCATGCCCTTTGGTCTCACAAATGCACCTAGTACTTTCATGAGATTAATGAATCATGTGCTTAGAAAGTTTATAGGTAAATTTGTTGTTGTGTATTTTGATGATATCTTGATCTATTCCAGAGATTATGATTCGCATGTTGAACATCTTCGTTTAGTTTTAATTGAATTACGTGCTAATCAGTTATATGCCAAGATGCAAAAGTGTACCTTTTGTGTTTCGGAGGTTGTTTTTCTTGGTTTTGTAGTCTCTGCAGATGGTGTCAAAGTTGATGATACCAAGGTGAAGGCCATTAGGGATTGGCCGCAGCCAACTTCGGCCGCCCAGGTTCGGTCATTCCATGGATTGGCTGGATTCTACAGGCGGTTTGTGAAAGATTTCTCCACTAAAGCCGCGCCCCTCAATGATCTCTGCAAGAAAAACGCACCATTTGTGTGGGGGCCAGCTCAGGAAAAAGCTTTTACTGTTTTAAAGCATGATCTCACTCATGCACCTGTTTTAGCATTACCTGATTTTGATAAAGTGTTTGAACTAATGTGTGATGCATCAGGTATTGGAATTGGCGCTGTTCTTATGCAGGAAAGAAAGCCTATCGCCTTTTTCAGTGAGAAGCTTAAAGGAGCTGCTTTGAATTATCCTACATATGATAAAGAGCTCTTTGCTGTTGTCCGTGCTTTTGAAACTTGGTCACATTATTTGATGGCTAAGGAATTTGTTGTTCATAGTGATCATGAGTCTCTTAAGCATCTGAAAGGACAGAATAATTTGAATAGACGTCATGCTAAGTGGGTTAACTTTATTGAATCTTTTCCTTATATTATCAAGTATAAGAAAGGTAAGGATAATTTAGTTGCTGACGCTCTATCTCGCAGGTATGAAATTCTGACAATTCTTGATCATACTTTGTTAGGTTTTGCATACCTCAAGGATTTATATGCTTCTGATGTTGATTTTGCTGATTTGTATAAAGCATGTGAATCTAGTGCATTCCAAAAGTTCTTTAGGCAGGATGGTTTTCTGTTTAAGGAAAATAGGTTATGCATCCCTCGTAGTTCCGCTAGGGAATTACTGGTTCGTGAAGCTCATAGTGGGGGTCTTATGGGTCATTTTGGTGTAAATAAAACACTTGAACTGTTGCATGAACACTTTTATTGGCCGCATATGAGAAGGGATGTACAGCATGTTTGCTCTCGATGCATTAATTGTTTGCAAGCTAAATCTACTTCTAAACCCCATGGGCTTTACACGCCTTTACCTATACCTTATGTACCTTGGACTGACATTTCTATGGATTTCATTTTAGGTCTCCCGAGGACGCAGAAAGGTAATGACTCTTTATTTGTCGTTGTTGATCGTTTCTCTAAAATGGCGCATTTCATTCCTTGCAGGAAATCAGATGATGCCAAACATGTAGCTGAGTTATTCTTTCAAGGTATTGTTCGGCTACATGGAATTCCGAGAACAATTGTGTCAGATCGCGACGTCAAATTTCTGAGTTTCTTTTGGAAGACTTTGTGGTCCCGCCTCGGCACAAAACTGTTGTTTTCGACTACAAGTCATCCACAGACGGAAGTCACCAACCGAACCGTTGGCAACTTACTCAGAGCATTGATTCAGAAGAACCTCAAGCGTTGGAAAGACATCTTGCCGGTTGCAGAGTTTGCATACAACCGAACCAAGCACTCCTCAACAGGGTTCTGTCCATTTGAAGTTGCCTACGGCTTTACTCCCTTGACGGTGATGGATCTCATTCCTTTGCCGCCCAAAGAACAAGTCAATCCAGACGGTGCAAAGAAAGCTGAAGCAGTGCAATGCATACATGCTAAAGTTCGAGCTAATCTGGAGAAGACGTATGCCAAAGCCGCCGCCAATGCAAACCAACGGCGCAAGGCTGTGAACTTTGAACCAGGCGACTGGGTTTGGGTTCACATGAGGAAGGAACGATTCTCTGCAGCGAGAAGGACCAAACTCCATCCAAGGGGCGATGGACCTTTTCAGATCGTTTCCAAGATTGGGCCTAACGCCTACAAACTCGACTTACCAGGTGAGTATGGTGTTAGTTCTTCCTTTAATGTTGCTGACTTGTCTCCTTTTATTGATGAACAGGTTGCTGATTTGAGGACAAATCCTTTTCAACCGGGAGGGGATGATGAGGGCATCCAAAGTCAACCAACAAGTCAAAGTCAAGATGCAAGTGATTCCGGAGAAGCTGAGGAGGATGTTCGAGTTCTACATAGAGGTCCTACAATGCTTCAGGATCCAAGTCCGTATCAGAGGGATCCACTTGTAGACATAACTGGGCCAATGACCAGAAGCAGAGCGAAGAAGGTTCGAGATGCACTCAACAACCTTGTTCAAGCTTGCCATCAGGATGCTCAGTTAATTGTAGAAGCACACGCCTTGGAGGAGAAAGGAGGAAATGTGCAAATTGCGAATCTTCTACACATCTTGGAAGAAGAAGCGCAATTCACCAAGTCCAAATAAAGAAGAAGGCTGTTTCTTGAAGTCTTGAAGATACCGGAAGGTTCTTGGGCTTTAAAAGAAACAAATCATGAAATTCCCTACACATTGGGCCGACCCAAACTCATGGAAACCAAGTCCACAAGTTCGGCCAGCCCAAGGAGCAAGGAAGCCGCACAAGCAGCCCACAAAGGAAGCCCACACGGTTTTCTTAGTTAATTAGGGATTTCTCCTTTTAATTAATTATGTTCTTTTATTCTTTAAGTTAGTTTCCAAAAAGGGTTTCCTTATTCTTTTTGGAAGTAGGAATTTTATTCTTTTCCTTATTCTTTTCCTTGTAATTTCGGCAATCACCAAAGAAAAGGGTGACCGAATTCTTTTCTTCTTTTCTTACCAAATTCTACTTCTTTCCGGGTTTGGTAAAGGAAATTAACCTCTTGGTTAATTTCCAATTCTTTTCCTTACTGTTTTCTTCCTTATTTTCGGCTGATCCTTCATCTATAAATAGGGCAGCCATGCATAATAATATTCAGAGTATTCATAGCATAAAACTTAGTGTTTGAGTACCCTCCTTTTATTGCTTTATGTATTTGCATGTCGTAATTTACATAATTGCATGAACTTAGCTAATTAGGTTATTTGCTTTACCTAATTATTCGCATGTTCAAAACTCTTTTCTTGCACTTGGTTCGAATCTAAAACAAAAACAACTAGATTAGGTCTTTTTGTTTATTCTGATTTCGAAGGTAAGATTGAGTCTTATACGAGCTCGCCGCTTAATCACAAGGTCCTTGGCAACTTAATCTGCATGTGTACAACCGTCCACATCATTCGGGTTCTACACCGAGGCCCAACAATGCTTCAGGATCCAAGTCCATATCAAAGGGATCCACTTGTAGATATCATTGGGCCAATGACCAGAAGCAGATCAAAGAAGGTTCAAGAGACACTCAACAACCTTGTACAAGCTTGCCGACAGGATGCTCAATTGATAGTAGAAGCCAACGCCTTGGAGAACAAAGCCGGAAAGGTTCAAATTGCAACTCTCCTTACAATTCTTGAAGAAGAGGCGCAATTCCCCATTCCACAATGAAGAGAAGGCTGTTTCTTGAAGCTCTTGAAGACGCCGGAAGGTTCTTGGACTTTAAAGAGACATTTCTTGAAGTTCTTGAAAATCTTGAATTTCATATTTTGTAGAATCTTGAAGAATCTTGAAAATCTTGAAAAATCTTGATTCCGAAATGATTCCGGGAGGTTCCAGAAGATTCCGGAAGCTCCCTACACCATTCCATCATGCGCCATCACCAATTGGGCCGACCCAATCCATGGAGTCCATTCCACATCATCCATTCGGCCAGCCCACCAAGAAGCCCACACGCAAGGCCTAGTCCATTAGGGTTGCGAAATTAAGGGTTAGGGTTTGGGGGAAAATAAGGGTTTGTGCATGTTCCCTATTTTGCCCTTAGTTTATTAGTTTCCAAAAAGGATCCCTTCTTGATCTCCTTTTTGGAGTAGGATTTTCAATTCCTTTTCCTTCTTGTTTTTAACTTGTAATTTCGGCTGCCACTAAGATTAAAGGTGACCGAATTTTCCTTTTCTTTTACCATTACCCACTTCTTTTAGGTTTTGGTATTGTAAAGGAAATCAATCTCTTGATTGGCTTCCAATTCTAATTCTTTTCCTACTTCTTTTAGGGTAGAATTTTCGGCTGCTCTTTGCCTTATAAATAGGCAGCCGAAACTCCATAATAAAACAAGTATTCAGATCTTAAAACTATTAGTTTGAGTACTCTCTCTTTATTGCTTTATGTATTTTGCATGCTGTAATTTATATATTGCATGAAACTTAGCTTAATTAGGTTATTTGCTCTACCTAATTAAAATCGCATGTTTCAACTCTTTTCTTACTTGGTTCAAATTCTTCAAGTAAATTAGCTTAGGTTAGTTTATTTTTGTTATCTGGATTTCGGGTAAGTAAAGAGTCTATACGAGCTACGCCACTTAATCAGACTTTCCTTGGCAATTAATCCGCACGTGTACCTTGGTCCACATCAATTGGTATCAGAGCTTAGGCTGGTTTCGTGGCTGGAGAAGGTTGAAGTAACCCAACCAAATCTTTATCAGGTGTTTTCTTTTCCTTGTTAGTCTTGCTTGTCTTGAAATTCTTGGAATTAGAACGCATCTTCTTGGGGGAAATTTTTTTTTCTTTCAAGCTTTGAATTTTGGTTTCTTGGTACTGTCTTACCCTACCTTAAAATTGAAATTCCCTAGAAAAATTGAACCAAATTTTAAAGTACTGAAAAACGCAACTTAGGGTTTTAAAATTGCCTTCTTTTTGCGAAAAGCTTGTACTGTTTTGGGGCCGTTTTTCTTAAATTAAAAATCGCATATCCTTGCTGAACTTTCAAAATTAAATTCGGACTTTAGCAATCAGATTTGGGTTCGGATTTTTGGCTTAGCTAGGGTTTCGGTTTGTTGGTTGAATCTTTTAGTCGCCTTTGCGTTGCGACACTAGGGTTTGAGAGACACTTTAGTGCTGCTATTTTTGCGTCTAAATTGCTGGGGTTTTGCGATTATTTTTCTACTCCTCTTGTGCTGATTTTGTTTAAAGTTGGTGAGTTTTGCTGCTGATGTTAAGCAGCTCACCTTATCTGCACATTGTGATTTGCATGCACTAGTTTCGGATACCTTGTTTTGAATTCTTGAAAATATATTGAATTCTTGATTTTGTGTCCTTGTGCTGCTGAAATTATCTCTGGGAATTGTTAGTAAGTCAAAATTGAACTTTGCTAACCCTAGGGCTTTTTCTTAAAATCGTAAATTGGTATTTTTTGTGGCACCTATTGAGTAAGGATTGTTTTCTCCACGGCTTGAGGTGTACTTGCAAAGTTGATAGTGTTCGATTACCGACACTACTCTCCACAGCACTACCCTTCGGCCAAAGAGGACTCTGTCCTTCATTGGGAATCTTTTTCTTTTTCAGTGTACTTGCAAAGTTGATAGTGTTCGATTACCGACGCTACTCCCCACAGCACTACACTGGAATCCTGAGAAATTTTTCCGCCACTTGGGGGTTTTAAAATTCGTAATTGGGTTATCTGCATATTGAAAGAATTGATAATTTGCTGGGATTGGTTTCTTTGATTACCTATTGGGTTGGTGATCTCTTCTTTGGTTAGTTTTAGGACTTTCTTAAAGTTGTTCAACTCTGCTTATTTCTTGATTCTATTCAATTCTTGAATTGCCCTGCTTTCAACTGCTAGTTGTATCTTTTCAAGCTACCTGAACGTTTACTCTTGAATTATAGTTTGGATTTTGTCATCGTGCACACCCATCTTTTTCTGAAATTTGAGGGCTTCACCCCGAAATTTCCTTGTTGTGTACCTCTTATCTGAACTATATTACAACTATCGTTTGCGAAAAGATTTTTCAACTCCAAAATAGAACCAAGTATCTATTTTTTGAAAATTTGTGCTTTTTTCCTTAAGTATCATTGCTGTGTGTGAATTACTATTTGCCTTATACATTTGTCAATACCGGGAGGTAGAGTGGAAAAAGGCTTGAGTGAACATACTATAAGGGCGCCACCCTAGAGTGAAACACTGGTTTGTGTGTAGCTGTTAGGTGGGATACACTTGGGGGACAAGGGGGTAAGGTTACTACTCATTTTTCCTTATTCTTAGCAGACAGATTTTCGCCTATAACCGATGTCAGGAGGTGCTTCTGCCCCTTTGGGAAGTGAGCAAATACTGGCTGCGATAACGCAACTCTCTGCGCGATTTGCTACCCTCACGGAGGAGGTTGCTGACTTGCGGGCCGAGCGGGAACAACGGCGCACGGAGTCAGAGGAGGACACCCCTGCCAATGACAACAATGCCGCTGCCAAGCCTTTCGAGGGTCTCAGTCAATGCAAAACGACTGTTCCACCCTTCGCCGGAGCGCATCTTCGAGCTTCATGCGATCCTAGAACACAAGAAGGTCCCACTCGCGGTGGTACATTTCACGGACTATGCCCTGGTCTGGTGGAATCAAGAGATGGACCAGCGAAGGAATACGCGTCCCATGCGGGCCAGTGCTCCGCCTGTAACTTGGTATGATTTGACAACGTCTATGCGTACAAGGATCTTTATCTGTAGACGCATATTATAGAAAGTTAGAGATGGCCAAAATTAGGGCAAATGTACAGGAAGATGAGGCTGCTTCGATGGCTCGTTTTCTTAATGGCCTAAACAGGGCTATAGCTTTAGCCATTGAACTTCAGAATGCAACAACTTTGACGGACATGTTGCACAAAGCTCAGGTCATGGAGGAATACCTGAAGACAGTTCCACCCATCTGGATGCCTACTAGCGCCCCACGGCTTGGAGAAAGAATCCAGTTTACTCGCCACCTAAAAAGCCATTTACGTCAGAACGGAAGGCTATAGTCCCCGCCACCACCCCGTCTTCATCCCAATCCAGAACGCCATCAACACCTCAGCAATCCATTAGCAATGTCACTTGCCACAAATGCTTAGGCCGTGGCCACTACATGCACGATTGTCCTAACATCCGGAAGGTCTTATTGGGGCAAGATGGGGAGTACATTTCCGAAGAGGATGAAGAAGATCAAACTGTTGACCCCTTGTCAGAGTTAACTGACAGCACTACGACTGCACCGGTGGAGCAATTTGAGTTCATAGAAGAAGATCCTAATCAGAACTTGGTTACTCGCACCTTGACTACAGCTGCTATCCAGGATACGTCTCAACGGACAAACATCTTCCACGCCAGGACTAAGGTCAATAGGAAGTTGTGTGTTCTGATCATTGATGGAGGGAGTTGCACAAATCTGGCCAGCGAGTATATGGTCGAAAAACTGAAGCTCCCTATACTCAATCATCCACGTCCTTATCGGCTCCAATGGCTCGATAGCTCAGATGGCTACAGAGTCACCAAGCAGGTAAGCGTACCATATGCTATCGGGAAGTTCGAATCCACTGTTTTATGTGATGTTCTGCCAATAGAGGCTTGTCACATTCTGTTCGGACGCCCATGGCTCTTCGACTTGAAAGCAACACATGACGGAGTCGCCAACACTTACTCGGTCTGCCAGGAGGGCAAGATCCATACGTTCCTACCTATGCCACCTAATGAAATGCGTTCAGAAGCAATCCGCATGAAGGACGCCCTCGCCAAATGGGAAGCTGGAAAGCACCTAGATAAGGGGAAAGGGAAAGAACTTGTAATGGGTAGTAAGGCGAACTCTGATAAGCCTAATCAGGAAGAAGTTAGAAGTGGCTTTTTCGCTAGTGGGGGAAATCGGACAGGTGTTAGGTAACAATGGTTGTGTACTAGTTTTAGTATGTAAAGATACTTGTGCTAACCCTGAAGATATCCCTCGGGATATTCCTATAGAAGTTGATTGTTTGTTGCAGGAATACAACGATGTCTTTCCAGGAGAGCTGCCGCAGGGATTGCCGCCTCTGCGTGGGATTGAACATCAAATCGACTTCATACCTGGTGCATCTATTCCAAATCGACCTGCCTACAAAGCAAATCCAGAGGAAACAAAGGAATTGCAGAAGCAGATCGACAAGCTTTTGGCTAACGGTCAGGTAAGGGAATCACTTAGTCCTTGTGCTGTACCTGTAATTCTTGTCCCTAAGAAAGATGGTACATGGAGAATGTGTGTTGATTGTAGAGCTGTTAATAAGATAACAATCAAGTATAGGCATCCTATCCCTAGGCTTGATGACATGTTAGAGGACTTGTATGGCTCAACGATTTACACTAAAATAGATCTTACACAGGGCTATCATCAAATTCGCATGAGGGAGGGGGATGAATGGAAAACTGCTTTTAAAACTAAGTTTGGTTTGTATGAGTGGTTAGTAATGCGCTTCGGCCTAACAAATGCACCTAGTACTTTTATGCGATTAATGAATCATGTGCTTAGAAAGTTCATAGGGAAATTTGTTGTGGTTTATTTTGATGATATCTTGATCTATTCCAGAGACATGAAATCGCATGTAGAACATATTCGCTTGGCATTAATTGAATTACGTGCTAATAAATTGTATGCCAATGTGAAGAAATGTGCTAATATTCGCTTGGTGTAATTGAATTCTGTGTTGAGTAAGTTGTGTTTCTCGGTTTTGTGGTCTCTAAAGCTGGTGTCAAAGTTGACGACGCCAAGGTGAAAACCATTAGGGAGTGGCCTACACCAACCTCGGTCGCACAGGTAAGGTCTTTCCATGGTTTGGCTGGATTTTACCGACGGTTTGTGAAGGACTTTTCCACCAAAGCAGCACCTCTGAACGATTTGTGCAAGAAGAATGTTCCGTTCGTGTGGGGGCAAGCTCAGGAAAACGCCTTTACGGTTCTTAAGCATGATCTCACTCATGCACCTGTTTTAGCATTACCTGATTTTGATAAAGTCTTTGAACTAATGTGTGATGCATCAGGTATAGGAATTGGCGCAGTTTTAATGCAGGAAGGTAAGCCAATCGCCTATTTCAGTGAGAAGTTGAAGGGAGCTGCCTTAAATTATCCAACTTACGATAAGGAGCTCTATGCAGTGGACCGTGCTTTCGAGACTTGGTCACATTATTTAATGGCCAAGGAATTTGTTGTTCACAGTGATCACGAGTCCCTTAAACATTTAAAGGGACAGAGTAAGTTAAATAGACGTCATGCTAAATGGGTTAATTTTATTGAAACTTTTCCTTACATTATTAAATATAAGAAAGGGAAAGATAATTTGGTTGCTGACGCTCTATCTCGCAGGTATGAAATTCTGGCAATTTTAGATCATTCTTTGTTAGGATTTGCATATCTAAAAGATTTGTATGCTTCTGATAGTGATTTTGCTACTTTCTATAAAGCATGTGAATCTGGTGCATTCCATAAGTACTATAGACATGATGGTTTCTTGTTTCGGGAACATAGGTTATGCATCCCTCGTAGTTCTACTCGGGAATTACTGGTTCGTGAAGCTCACAATGGGGGACTTATGGGTCATTTTGGTGTACATAAAACACTTGATGTGTTACAAGAACATTTTTATTGGCCTCATATGCGAAAAGATGTACAGCATATTTGCACTCGTTGTATTAATTGCTTAAAAGCTAAATCTATATCTAAACCTCATGGACTTTACACGCCTTTACCTATTCCTTCTTTACCTTGGACTGACATTTCAATGACTCCTTATTTGTCGTAGTCGATCGCTTTTCTAAGATGGCTCACTTTATTCCTTGCAGGAAATCAGATGATGCCAAACATGTTGCGGACTTGTTCTTTCAGGGGATAGTTCGGCTTCATGGTATTCCACGCACCATCGTGTCTGATCGCGACGTCAAATTTCTGAGTTACTTTTGGAAGACTTTGAGGTCACGCCTCGGCACAAAACTACTGTTTTCGACTACAAGTCATCCTTAGACGGATGGTCAGACGGAAGTCACCAACCACACCGTTGGCAATCTACTTCGGGCTTTAATACAGAAGAATCTCAAACGTTGGGAAGAAATCTTACCGGTTGCAGAGTTTGCCTACAACCGCACCAAGCACTCCTCAACAGGGTTCTGTCCATTTGAAGTTGCCTACGGCTTCACTCCTTTGACAGTTATGGATCTCATCCCTTTGCCGCTAAAGGAACAGGTTAATCTCGACGGCGCCCAGAAGGCTGAAACCGTCAAACGCCTACATGCCAAGGTTCGGGCCAACCTTGAGAAAAATTATGCTAGAGCCCATGCAAACCAATGGCGCAAGGCTGTGAACTTTGAACCAGGCGACTGGGTTTGGGTTCACATGAGGAAGGAACGATTCCCTGCTACGAGGAGGACGAAACTCCATCCCCGGGGCGATGGGCCTTTTCAAATCGTATCCAAGATGGGGCCTAATGCTTACAAGCTTGATTTACCAGGTGAGTATGGTTTAGTACTTCATTTAATGTTTCTGACTTGTCTCCATTTACTTATGAACAGGATGAAGATTTGAGATCAAATCCTTTTCAACCGGGAGGAGATGATGAGGGCATCCCAAGTCCATCGACAAGTCCACAGACAAGTGAGTCCAGAGAAGCTGAGGAGGTTCAGGTTCTACACCGAGGCCCAACAATGCTTCAGGATCCAAGTCCATATCAAAGGGATCCACTTGTAGATATCATTGGGCCAATGACCAGAAGCAGAGCAAAGAAGGTTCAAGAGACACTCAACAACCTTGTACAAGCTTGCCGACAGGATGCTCAATTGATAGTAGAAGCCAACACCTTGGAGAACAAAGCCGGAAAGGTTCAAATTGCAACTCTCTTTACAATTCTTGAAGTTCTTGAAGACGCCGGAAGGTTCTTGGACTTTAAAGAGACATTTCTTGAAGTTCTTGATTTTCTTGAAAATCAAGAATTTCATACTTTGCAGAATCTTGAAGAATCTTGAAAATCTTGAAAAATCTTGATTCTGAAATGATTCCGGGAGGTTCCAGAAGCTTCGGAAGCTCCCTACACCATTCCATCATGCGCCATCACCAATTGGGCCGACCCAATCCATGGAGTCCATTCCACATCATCCATTCGGCCAGCCCACCAAGAAGCCCACACGCAAGGCCTAGTACATTAGGGTTGCGAAATTAAGGGTTAGGGTTTGGGGTAAAATAAGGGTTTGTGCATGTTCCCTATTTTGCCCTTAGTTTATTAGTTTCCAAAAAGGATCCCTTCTTGATCTCCTTTTTGGAGTAGGATTTTCAATTCCTTTTCCTTCTTGTTTTTAACTTGTAATTTCGGCTGCCACTAAGATTAAAGGTGACCGAATTTTCCTTTTCTTTTACCATTACCCACTTCTTTCAGGTTTTGGTATTGTAAAGGAAATCAATCTCTTGATTGGCTTCCAATTCTAATTCTTTTCCTACTTCTTTTAGGGTAGAATTTTCGGCTGCTCTTTGCCTTATAAATAGGCAGCCGAAACTCCATAATAAAACAAGTATTCAGATCTTAAAACTATTAGTTTGAGTACTCTCCCTTTATTGCTTTATGTATTTTGCATGCTGTAATTTATATATTGCATGAAACTTAGCTTAATTAGGTTATTTGCTCTACCTAATTAAAATCGCATGTTTCAACTCTTTTCTTACTTGGTTCGAATTCTTCAAGTAAATTAGCTTAGGTTAGTTTATTTTTGTTATCTGGATTTCGGGTAAGTAAAGAGTCTATACGAGCTACGCCACTTAATCAGACTTTCCTTGGCAATTCATCCGCATGTGTACCTTGGTCCACATCAGCAATTTTCGATCGCTCATGGTTTTCAGTTCATTTTCGATCAGTGCGTTTTCGTTCATTTTCAATCTGTTTTCAGTTTGTTTTCATCCGTTTTCAATTCCGGTAATAGGACGAAGAGAAGGAGAAGGTTTAAGATTTCTCCAATGGTAGCATGGGCATTTTAGCCTTTTCAGTACTTAAAATTTTAAAATGATCCCTGCATTGAGTAATCTTGGCCCTACAAATAACAGTTTCCTAAAAAAATGACCATTTAAAACATTTATATCAACTTTAGAGACCAAATAAAAACTTTTTCAAGATGAGGACCAATTAAAACCAATGAATCAAGTTGAGGGACCACAGAAGTTATTAAACCTAAATAATTAAAGGCAACATCAAATTGTGGTAGACTAATCGGTTCCAAAATAAAAATCCTTGAGAAAAAGGAGCAAGTGATAAAGATGGCAAAATCGAGGTGTTAGATATTCTAGAATAATTTTCACAATTAAAGAACTCTAGAAGAGTATTTTAGCATGGCAGATAATAAGCTTCTAGAAGAAGCTTAGGTACTGGAAAGTTTTGATAATAATGAGATCTCAACTGTGGCATGTCTGACTGCTAAATATGGAACCTAGTTATGAACAATCGTCGTTGATGATAAAATTGCTTATGTTGCAGCAGTTGCCATTATGAAAGGAAACGAGGATAATCAATCTGGGCCTATGAATAAATGTCAACGTAGAAATGATTGCACAAGAAGAAGAAAAGAAAAATGAAAACACACAATTCTAGTAGAATTGAATTCAATACCTAACCGAAAAGTCTTTGGGCGAATATTTCACACACCTGAAGATGTGTAACTTACGGGGTAATAAATGAGTATATGTGCAAAAACATAATAAAACATGAATTCATATAATATGCAGCTTGTTGTACAATATTTTTGTCCAAAGACCAGGAATTTATTATAAGGAGAGTTATTCTCCTGTGGTGGATGCAACAAAATTTCATTACTTGCTTAATCTGGCAGCAAAGTGGACAATTTAAAATGCATCTTATAGATATCATGACAGCCTATTAGAATAGTTAATGAAAATCTCTGAAATATTTAAATTGGACTAACGGTACGATACGATTTATTCCGATATTTATTATATTAAATTTTGCATAGCTGATGTGGACCGGAGTTCACGATGCGGAATACTTGCCAAGGAAAGTCTAGAAATTGCGAGGCGCAGCTCTTAACCTCTAGAATCCCTACCTCGGATTCGGCAGGCTACTAAAATTAAGCTAAGCTAATTTTAAACACGCAGATCGAACCAAGTTTAAGAACAAAAGAGTCGAAACAAAAGCATGCATTCTAGGCAGAGCAATTACCTAAAAAGCTATAGTTTCTAAACCTTAATTCACAAAGCATGCAAACTACGAAAGCTCAAAATAAGAGAATGATTCAAAAAGTATAAAACTATACTATTCTATTACTTGAATCAAAATTGTGTGTTGAAAAGTGA
The DNA here is from genome assembly GCA_016801395.1 of Leptodermis oblonga. Lineage (NCBI taxonomy): Eukaryota > Viridiplantae > Streptophyta > Magnoliopsida > Gentianales > Rubiaceae > Leptodermis > Leptodermis oblonga. The sequence goes on along the minus strand of CM028759.1, from coordinate 22,187,114 downwards.
AGAAGAAGACCCCTATTTATAGTTATAGGCAGCCGAATTCTTCAGTACAAAGTAGTAGAAAGCAATTAAAATTGGAACTCAATCAAGAGATTGATTCCTTACAAACTGAAACCTAAAAGAACTAGGTTTAGTTGATGATAGTGATTTGGATTTCACAAGGGTGAATCTAGCCGAAATTCTATACTAAATAACAAGTAGAAATGAATCAAAACTAAGAAGTAGAAATCAATCGAGAGATTGATCTCTTGAAAAGAAACAAACCTAAAGGAACTAGGTTTGTTAAGAGATAACAATTCGGGTGAATTATTGGATAATTTCAGCCGAAAATTATCTTAAAAATAAGAAGTAAAATTAAAATACAACAAGAGTTTAAGAAGGAACTCTCATTGAAAACTACTACTAGAATTAACTTAAGTTGTAAACTCAAACTAACTCCTTAATTAAAACCCTTCACAATTTCAGATTGGGCTTCTCAATTGGGCTTCCCAATTTTGGAATTTCCTCTCCTTCTCGTGGTCTGGGCTGGCCGAATTTATGAAGATGGGTTGCAAGGGGATTCGGCCCAAAACTCAATGGCCTGTCTATGAAAAGTGTAGGAAGCTTCTGGAAGCTTCCGGAATCATTTCTGAAACTCAAATTTTACAAACTCTTCATTTCTTCATGATTCTTCAATTCAGACCCCTTTTCAGAAATGGTGAGTAAAATGACCATTTTACCCTTCTGACTCTTCTGGGCTTTATCTTCAGGGGTTTGTGCATCGAATGCCATCTGGGATTGCTGGGAACACTCTTGGACTAGGTTCTCAAGGTCGGCCTTGAGTTTCCTTGTCCTTCTGCGTGTCATTGGCACAACGATATCTACCAATGGATCTCTCTGGTATGGGCTCGGGTCCTGAGCATAGTTGGGCCTCGATGTAGCACACGAACAGGCTCTGCTTCCTTTCTCGAGTCCTCTACCTCAACTTGTAGATCCTCTCTGCTTGGACTTGTCAATGGGTTGGGGATGGCCTCATCAAGAGCTCTATGTATATGTTTTATTGAAAGATCCAGATTCCAAATTTATATTGATGTTTTTATTTATAACTCCTGAAGAGTATCAAACCATATGGATTATTTAAAGTATAATTTTGAATTGAAACTCCTGAAGAGATTCAAAATATTGTTGGATTGAAACACAAGTTTGAAATGAGATATTTTTAAAAGACAACATTTATCTTGGTCTTAAAATTGAGCACTTAGAGAATGACATCTCTTTGCATCAATCTCACAACAAGGAAACATGGCTTTAGAGATAAAATTTTGAGGCATTATGAAGAAAAAGTCTCAAATACCAAAAATTTGAGACAATTTGATGAGGTCACCCCTACGAAGAACACAAGTGTCCACCATGCTTAAGGTGTGGATTTGATTCAAGTGTTCAGAAGGTAATGACTCAAGGAGCAAGAGTTCAGAATAAGGTTAATCCAAGTTTATACAAGGGTTCTCTATTAAAGCCTCCAACTAAGGTTCCAACTAGAGGACCAAAACAGAGAACAAGCCAAAAGAAGCACAAGTGGCCGCTAGGGGTAAAAAGGTCATTTTGCCTCCAGCTCGCTCGCGGATCATTTATTTTGGAGACTTCTAGACTGAATATTAAAAGTATTAATTAGAGTGAATTTTACAAGTCTTGAAAATCATTAGAGTTCTTGATTTGTTACACGCCATTACTTTTAAGTTCTATTACTTTTATGGTAATTACTTAATTAGTAGTTTCTTGAAAAGAATTTTTGCATATTTTCTTTTAAGAAATAGGAATTACCTTTTTACAATATTTTCCTTTTTATTTTTAAGGAGAATTTTGGCCACCCCTTTCTTGGAAGGCAATCGAAATTCTACCTCCTACCATACCTAGTTGCTTTAGGTTTCTGGTTTTTGTAAGGTTTCCAATTCTGATTGATTTTCACTTTTATTTCCTATTCCTTTTTTATTTCTACAAGTGCACAACTCTCTATTTAAAGAGGCTTGGGTGAATCAATATAGGCAGAGAATTCATACATGATACAATTTGGTGTAAGTTTAATACCCCATATTTTTGAATTCTACTCATTGAACTGTAGTCAATCAAGTATGATTTCAACCTATTAATTTCTAGAATTGCATGTTAATTAGGTTTATAATATTTCCTAATTAAATTAGCTCTTTGCTTCAATTCGTTGCTTGGTTTATAGTTTAAAAACAATCTGATTGTTTTATTAATGCAAGTAGTGACTGGGGTTTTAAGTGGTCATACTGTATTCTTTTAATTGAAGTTTTGGTTACTTTTTGCAAACTGCAATTCTCAATAGAGAATCCACATCAATTTGGTATCGAAGCTGTATAGCATGCGACCTTGGGAGGAACCAACCAATCAAAGGGGAGCTGTGAAACACACGGTGAAGTGTCAATCTGAAGAAGGGTGTCGTTGATTTTTTTTGAGGTACATTGCTCCTTCGAAAATTGGTTACTATTTTTTCAAAATTCTTGATCCTTGAAATTAAGTATCTTGAGTTTTAATTGCTGTTTGTGAAAGAGATTGAAAGAGTAAAGTGAAAAAGGAAAAAAATAGGCTAAACCATGATTAGGGTTAAAAGCCGCCGATTAGGGTTTGAGGTCGCAACAAGTTCTGAATTTTTTTATTCTTCTTTCTCTTATGCGATCCATCATAGGGTACTAGGGGAAGATTGTGGTAAAGTTTTAGAATTTTTGGAGTACTATAAGGCCTGTTTTGAAAATTTGTGAAATCTCGGGCAAAATACTGTCGACATTCTGAAATCTGAAAATTTCTTGCTTGATTCTTGGGCTGTGAGTTTCGATCAACCTATGACACTTGTAGGAAGGTTTTTTTTTTAATTTTGGCTGTATTCTGAGATCGTTTGGACTATTTTCCATCACGCCGAGAATTTTCGGGCCACGCTGGGAAACAGAAATTTTTTCTTCGCATACTTTGCATGCAAGTTGATAGCCTTGTGTTGATTTCAATGAGGATTAAGATTTTGAAATTTTTTTGCTGATTGGATCTTAATTTTACATAAAATTTTGATTCCAAAGTTGCCGGTATATCTTGAAAGTTGTCTGATTGCAAGCCTGATTGAAACTGTGAATAGAATAGATCTTGGGATTATTTTGAATTGCCTATTGGGAAGGTTATTCTGTCTTTGGGTAGTTTCCTTATAATTGTTTGCAAATCTGACATATCTTCTTGTTTCTTGCAATTGCACATGCCTTACCAAATTACCTAGTTACCATATCTGTGCTACCTGGACAATTACTCCTTAAAATAAATTTGGATTTCCTAATTCGTACACTACTCATTACTTGTGAGATTTTGGAACTTATTTTCGAAATTCTCTTGCTTGTGTACTTCCATATCCAAATTTATACTGCAAATTTCTTTTGTCAAAATTGTTTTACTTCAAAAGTTTAACCATTATTTTTTTCAAAAGATTTTATTGTTTCTTCTTTGTGATTCTGTGAACTTTTACTGAGTTGTTGTATGTGATTTGGCTTACTTGTTCTGATTAGAATTCTTAAATCGAGTTCTGAGAGGGAAAAGGTAAGAGCGTAATACATTAATTACTAAAAGGGAAACCAACCCTAGAGAGATACCCTAGGGGAGCGTAGATAGCTAGGTAAACACTTGAGGGGAATCAAGGAAGTGAGGACTCTCTCATAGTTCTTTTTTTTTAGCAGGCGACCTCATTATTTCTTGTTCTGCCACAGGTGAATCATTACTGTGGTTTATGAGTCGATCTTCCAGGCCACTACTAGTCTTTGATCCTAAAATTGATCGAACACTCAGAGGTTTGAAAAAGAAAGCTCTGCAACCTACTCCACCGCAGCCGCGACTAGTTCCCTAGCCAACACCATGTCTGACTCGGAACAAGTCGCCTCGAATATCGCCTTGCTCGAGAAGCTGCACACCGAGGCAATGGTCCAATAAACACGTGGACTATCTTATCATAGCTAGCATGAGCAGCATTAAGGACGCGTTCAACAACTCTATCGATCGGTTCCATGCCGACCTCGACGCTCGCCTCCACCACTTAGAGCAGCAGCACCGCCGAGAGGAACCACACCCTCCGACGCCACCAAGGCAAACCCGCATACCACCCCCTTCTGATGGTTGTTTAGGAAAGTTTAAACAAATATTCCAGTCTTTAAAGGTAGTTAAGACCCCGAGGAGTTCTTGACTGGGAGATTAATATTGAACGGATCTTTTCACTCCACAAGGTAGCTGATGACCTTAAAGAAGAACTTGCTTCCAGTGAGCTCAAGGGGTATGCCTCTGTTTGGTGGAAACAAAAGTTAGCTGTCCAGCGCCGCATGTGCGAACCAGAAGGGCCAATGCTCCTGATACTTCTTAGGAGGACTTAGCTACCCTTATGAGACAGAGGTTCGTACCCACCTTCTATGAACGTGACCTGAAGAAGCGCCTACAGAACATCACTCAGGACCGTTGCAGTGTTGATGAGTTCTATCAAGAGCTTGAAACCGCAAAACTCAGGGCCAATGTTGAGGAGGATGACGACTCAGCAATCACACGATTCTTGGTAGGCCTTTGACGAGATATCACATGTCAGGTGGATATGCAGAACCCTACATGTGTCGAAGATGCTCTCCATAGGGCACGGGTAATTGAGAGCTATGGTTTGATTCCCATCAGGGGTTCCACTGCTAGCTCAACCACTAATACTTAGAAGCCAACTGGCTGGAATGTCGATAGCAAAGCCACTTCAACGACTGATAAGAAGCCTTACTCTACACCATTGGATAAAAGCAAGTCTATTGTTTCACAGCCTGATTCTACAAAGAAATCCTCAAGCAACGTTCAATGCTTCAGATGTATGGCCCGAGGTCATATCTTGTCGCAGTGTCCTAACGCCAAAAGGGTAATGTTCGGTGATAGTGGGTATGAAAGTGAGGAAATTGAGTCTGAAGAAGAAGAGATGGCCAAGTTGACTTCAGGTGACACTGACGAAGAGCAGCAAGATTCAGTGGCTCCTGACCAGGAAGATAAGGTTCACTGCAAACTAAATACCACGCCAGTTAAAAGATGCATTATTAACAGGATTTTGAATACTACACCTGGTCCTATTTTTTATCAAAGGAATACTATCTTTCACGCTAGTGCCGAGACTCCTGACAAGAAAGTATTCATCCTGCTGGGTAGTAGCGTAAATGTCTGTAGCACCTACTTGGCCGACAAACTACACCTGCCAGTCCTACCTTATCCCCATCCATATACAATTCATTGGCTTGATGATGACAAAGGTATTAAAGTGAATAAATACGTGTGAGTTCAGTTTTCTATTGGTCGTTATGAAGACAAATTCTCTGTGACATTGCGCCTATGAGAGCTAGTCATCTACTCCTTGGCTGCCCTTGGCAATTTGACAAAAAGATGCATCACTATGGTTATAGCAACACATACTCTTTTAAACACAAGTCCCTAACACTCACACTGGTTCCTCTACTACCATCAAAAATTGCTTTCGAGAACATTAGAATGAGGTCTGTTTTTGATCAGTGGGATAGTGGAAAAGTAGTACAAGCAAAGGACACAAAGAAGACTGCCAATCTTCGAATGGTAAGGGGAAACTTTCTTGCCCGGAAAGTAAACTCCATCACTAATATTATTCCAGGATTGTTTGAATTAGTTAAGGACAGGAATGAGGCAGCCACTCAAAGGCCAGCATAACCAGATCGTAAGCCCACAGAACCTGTCCAATCTACAGCACTCGATCGAAGGCCAGCCGCGACTGATCGCAGGTCCGCCTTGCTTAATTGTCGGCCATCCGAGCTTAATTGTAGGTCAGTTGAAACAGTTCAGGAGAATTCAAGCCTTGAAATTAACAAGTTCCAGGCTACATCTCCTCAGCCAACCGAAGTGCACCCACGAAAGAGTCGCATTGTACCATTGAAGAAGTTATAGAACCTTCCAAATAGAAGTGGACTAAACTTGCAATGAAGAACCGGCGGCGACGACAAAGGGATCTGCACGCTGAAAAAATATGTCCAATTCAACCCAGCAAGGCACGAATTCGAGGATGAATCCTTCCAAACCGGGAGGGATTGATGAGGTCATCCCTACGACAGAACACAAGTGTCCACAATGCTTAAGGTGTGGATTTGATTCAAGTGTTCAGAAGGTAAGGACTCGAGGGGCAAGAGTTCAGACTAAGGTTAATCCAAGTTTATACAAGGGTTCTCTATTAAAGCCTCCAGTAGAATGACCAAAATCGAGAACAAGCCAAAAGAAGCACAAGTGGCAGCCAGGGGTAAAAAGGTCATTTTGCCTCCAGATCGCTCGCAAATAATTTATTTTGGAGAGTTCCAGACTGAATATTAAAAGTATTAATTGGAGTGAATTTTACAAGTCTTGAAAATCATTAGAGTTTCTTATTTGTTACACACCATTACTTTTAAGTTCTACTACTTTTAAGGTAATTGCTTAATTAGTTGTTTCTTCAAAAGAATTCTTGCATGTTTTCTTAAGAAATAGGAATTGCCTTTTTTTATTGTATTTTCCTTTTTATTTTTAAGGAGAATTTTGGCCACCCCTTTCTTGGAAGGCAACCGAAATTCTACCTCCCAGCATACCTAGTTCCTCTAGGTTTCTGGTTTTTGTAAGGTTTCCAATTCTAATTGGTTTCCACTTTTATTTCCTATTTCTTTTCTATTTCTACAAGGTGCATAACTCTTTATTTAAAGAGGCCTGGGCGAAATAATACATGCAGAGAATTCATACATGATATAATTTGGTGTAAGGTTAATACCCCATATTTTTGAATTATACTCATTGAACTGTAGTCAATCAAGTACGATTTTGACCTATTAGTTTCTAGAATTGCATGTTAATTAGGTTTATAATCTCACCTAATTAAATTATCTTTTTGCTTCAATTCGTTGCTTAGTTTATAGTTTAAAAACAACCTGATTGTTCTATTAATGAAGTAGTGATTGAGGTTTTAAGGGGTTATAATGTATTCTTTTAATTGGAGTTTTGGTTACTTTCTGCACACTGCAATTCTCAATAGAGAATCAGTATCACAATTTTAACAGCTGCCTTAACAATTTGTTTAAGACATTCAAATTGAGACAGTTGTAAAGTGTCGTCTCAAATAAAGTTAATTAAGACACATATTTAAAACAATAAAATCAGTTGTCTAAAGTATAACTAATTAAGACGATTTCTTAGGACAGTTTAGAAACTTTGTCTCAAGTTCAACTAATTAATAAGTTTATTTAAGATAAAAAATTGTCCCAATTACATGTAATTAAAACACTTATTTGAAATCTCAAGTTCATTACTAAAATTTAAACTTTGATACAATAACCAAAATGTAAGAAATTTAAACAATGTTATGCCTATAAAAGTAATTATTTTTATTTTTTCTAGATTACATTCCATTCAATAACTATTTAAAATACAATTATAAATATTTATATGAATGGTAAAAAAAAAAATTTCTTATACATGCAAATTTGCTATTCTACATACGAATATTGTTATTTTTGAAATTATTGTATATCCCATCCATTCTATAGAAGGGCAAAGTTTGAAGAATGTACAACTTTTTATGTGTTGTCCGTATAACACCTATAATAAGTAATTTGTCATTATTTGTTCCACTACTGACCTTACTTTCTAAGGATGGATTCATTGTGAACCAATCATAATTTTATTAGTAAGGTATGAGAAGTAAATAAATCAAAATTTGACTCATTTAATTTTTTTTTTTTTTTTTGGAAATTTAACCGTTCTAGTGGAACGAATGGAGTATGAAACAAGCAATGAAACATATAAATATTATTTCCTCTGTTCTATTAAAAGAGTCCACTTTGTTGTACAGTAATGGAACAGATGAAGTATATTTTTTACTTTTAATTGTGAATTATAAATAATTATATTGATAAATTTAGTATTATAAAACTAAATTAAAATAAGTGAAAAACACAATGATTTTTTTTTTCTTTGAGATAGAAAGGAGCTGTTTTTTTTTTTATTTTTTTATAGGGATGCAGAAAGGAGATGTTAAATTAAAGGAGATGTTAAATTTTTTCAGTTAATGCACAAACCATCAGATTAAAGACACTCAAGGGCTTTTGGGCTAAAATTAATAGTTTAAACCTTTGTTTTCTTCTCCGATGTAAAAAAAAAGAAAGAAAAAAAAACCTTTCTTTTCTTCTCAAATTCTCCCTCAATTCCCAAATTTTCATCACCCTAATTTTTGCCTTAATTTTTATTTCCTTCGCAGGCGCCCAACCCCTTACCCAATAATTATCGAATTAGCTTGCTCAAAAATTTCTCCACCACCATCAAAGCTTCTTTTTCTAGTTGATTCTGATGTTGTCGCCTTTGTTCCAGCAAACAGAGGTCACATCTGTTGCTCATTTTTTGTATAGAGATGTCGAGAACAAATGAGCTTGCCATCCCAATAATTTTTGGTCAATAGCATCGTTTTTCTTTTCAATTTTACTTCTAAACCGTTAAGCTTAAACACAACGGGTTAAGTTTAGGTAAAAAATTTTGTCTCTTTCTGGTACTGCTCGTGATTGGATTTGGAATTGACAAGCCTAATTTTAGTTTTCAGTTTCTTTTTGATATAAAAATGCAGTTACCCCTTTGTATTGAAATTTCATTGATGGAAAGAAACAATTTTTGGGGGTTGTTTTGATTCTATTTTGCGTTTGCAAGTTCTTTATTTTTCAACAAGTACTGATCAAAATATGTTGGTTATTTGATCACTTTGACTAGATTTGGCAGAGTAAAATATAGACATTTTGGAGCATACATCATTAATTACTAATGATTATGTATCTAAACTAGAATAAAGGGCATTGAATATGATCTGTGAACAAGTTTGGCCTGGAAATTTGGCATCTTCATTTATATTATTGATCTTCTTTGTAAGATAAAACAGAAAAAAGTATTTTGAATCTAAATGATAATCATATTCTAATACATTTGTTGGCAACTGATGAATGCTCGAGCTTTACATGGGATCTATAGCATGTTTCTCAGTTCACAGTGCTTGTTTATTAATTGTTTGGTGAACTATTATGGCATTTTAATCCTCATGAAACTAGAACTAGAGGACCAAACATTATTTGTTCCAAGTTCAAACTAATAAATAGGCATGTTGCACATGCTCTGTGGTTTTATTTTGGGTTAGATTCAGTTGTCAAGATGATTGAGTGTCTGATAGCCAAAGTATGCATAAATGAATGCAACTCTCTTAAAATTTGCATAATTGTATGGTCTTTTGGGCAGGAAGAAGAATAAGAATATGATGGGCGTTTTGCTCAAGCACATATCAAACTGCAAAGTTGGTATTACTAATAGACACATTTCTTTCTTTCACTCTATTGCAGCTTGTTTTAAAGTATGTTCTTTTTTCAGGTCTGAATTTTGTTTTTATTGAGAAATAAATAATAATAGCAACTTGTAGAACCTGGTTTGCATTTTGTTAGTTCAATAAGATTGGGGCTGAATTGATAATTAAACTCACTTGAGATACTTTATTTTTATATTTAATAAAGCATGTATGTACCTCAGCTATACAAGTCTTGATGAAATTGATGAAGGTGAGAAGTGTACTCTCACTAAAATGCTAAAGGATTAGGTTCATAATTCTATCTTTAATGTTAAAATTGTATTTATGATGCATACGTATTGGGAATGCATATTTTATGGTGGTTGTAAATGGGGCAAGAAGTAAAGGACTTGCTTAACTGGATAACAACTTTTTAAGAAATTAGAGTAGCACCCTCACGTCCTACACTTAAGTTAAGGATAAAGCTCACAAAAATTCTTCCTTAAAAATGTCCAAAATTCATAGAAATACGTCTCTTAGCTACATTTGTATAAGAACTCGTGCCTTGCAAAATTTTAACCTTAATACTGCATGTGCCTTGTTATAAGCAGTTCTATAAGTCTTATTTATTAAGGTCAAAGTTGAGACACTTTCATGCTATAACAATATAAAGATGATATGCATGTTCGTTTATTATATTGGTACTAGTGAAAATTGAGATTTTAAGAAATTTATGATGGCAACTACTTTGGACCAGTATGATTTTAGATTGAATTCAGTATACTTATTGATAAAACTTGCCTATTTAGTTATTAAACATGATAAGAAATCTGCTTTGATTGATTAGACAGTGGGGTTTTCAGAGTTTGTCTTAAAATGATTAATGAAGGTTGATTGTTTGAACTTGAAAATTAACTTTTGGAAAGTTTAAACTGTACAAGTAACCACAATATTAGGGTGAGGTGATTTTAGCATTGAAGCTTGGTAGAAAGAGATTGATTGGGAATGTGATGAGAAGTGCATTGATGATTATCCTCTCTGAAAATACATTTGATGTTGAAAATTTGAGAAAAAGGCACTTCTATTGGTAGAGACATATAGGTGCAAATTGTGCAAGTAGGGGCATGCTAGTATGAGATTGGATCAATGGAATTGTAATTAATGAATGTTCTTATAAATTTAACGAATATTGTACTTAATCTTGTATATTGTGTCCAGTACTAGTTTTCTTTCTCAAAAATATATTTCCTTTCATGTATGTTATTATTTGTAGGCCCAAAAATCATAGAAAGCTTGCTCGAAGTTCTTTATGGAGTATGAGTATGATGAAGATAAGGTAATTGTTTCTGAATTATGTATTCTTTCAAAACTGCATTTGTTGTTTTTCATTTATGTGTGAATATAGATTTTAAGTAAATTTTTGTCTGAAAGGAAAATATTGTTTTCCAATATTGCTCCTTCAGGCAAGTTGACGAGGGCATCCAGAGTCACGCAACAAATCATCAAGCAAGTGGTTCCGGAGAAGCTGAGGAGGTTCGAGTTCTACATCGAGGCCCAACAATGCTTCAGGATCCAAGCCCATATCAGAGGGATCCACTTGTAGACATCACTGGGCCAATGACTAGAAGCCGAGCGAAGAAGGTTAGAGAAGCACTCAACAACCTTGTTCAAGCTTGCCATCAAGATGCTCAAGTGATTGTAGAAGCCAACGCCTTGAAGCAGAAAGGAGGAAATGTTCAAATTGCAACTCTTCTAACCATTCTTGAAGAAGAGGCGCAATTCAGCACTTCCCATTGAAGAAGAAGGCTGTTTCTTGAAGTTCTTGAAGATGCCGGAAGGTTCTTGGACTTAAAGAAACAAAGTATTAAAGTTCCCTACAATTTGGGCCGATCCAAACTCATGAAGACCAGCCCACAAGTTTCGGCCAACCCAAGAAGCAACAAGAAGCCGCACGGCCAAGCCCACAAAGCAAGCCCACTTGGCTCCTTAAATTAGTTAGGGTTTTCGGATTTAATTAATTAAGTTGTTTCTTTCTTTTAAGTTAGTTTCCAAAAAGGGTTCCTTCTTGATCTCTTTTTGGAAGTAGGATTTTTATTCCTTCTTTATTACTTAAAATTGTAATTCGGCTGCCACTTACCAAAAAGGGGTAACCGCAAGTTGTTTTTCCTTTTTCTTACCATTCCCACTTCTTTCCGGGTTTGGTATTGTAAAAGAAATTAACCTCTTGGTTAATTTCCAATTCCACTTCTTTTCTTTTCCTACTTCTTGTATTATTTTCGGCTGCCCTTCACCTATAAATAGGGGCTGAATTCTTCAATAAAAAGTTAGAGTATTCAGATCATAAAACTTAGTGTTTGAGTACCCTCCTTTTATTGCTTTATGTATTTTCATGTTGTAGTTTACATAATTGCATGAACTTAGCTAATTAGGTTAATTGCTCTACCTAATTACTCACATGTTCAAAACTCTTTTCTTACACTTGGTTCGAATCTAAAACAAATTAGCTTAGGTTAAGTCTTTTTGTTTCTCTGATTTTCGAAAGTAAGTTAGAGTGTTATACGAGCTCGCCGCTTAATCACAAGGTCCTTGGCAACTTAATCCGCATGTGTACAACCGTCCACATCACAAGTTGTATTGCTGAATGGAGATATGAGTTATGTCAGGTGAATTACTCAGTTAGACAATTCTTTTTAGCATGTTTGTGTAATTCAATATAGATTAACTATGTTGAGATTTTTGTAAAGGTTAGTGTATCATAGACTGATGTGAACCCTTGATTTTCATACCTGCGAGATAGAGCGTCAGCAACTAAATTATCTTTACCTTTCTTATACTTAATAATGTAAGGAAAAGACTCAATAAAGTTAACCCACTTAGCATGACGTCTATTTAATTTATTTTGGCCTTTCAAATGCTTAAGAGACTCATGATCACTATGTACAACAAATTCCTTAGCCATCAAATAATGCGACCAAGTCTCAAATGCGCGGACAACTGCATAGAGCTCGGCGATTGGCTTTCTCTCCTGCATTAAAACTGCGCCAATTCCAACACCTGATGCATCACACATTAGTTCAAACACTTTATCAAAATCAGGTAATGCTAATACAGGTGCATGAGTGAGATCATGCTTTAAAACAGTAAAGGCGTTTTCCTACGCCTGTCCCCACACAAATGGAGCATTCTTCTTGCAAAGATCATTAAGAGGCGCGGCTTTAGTGGAAAAGTCCTTCACAAACCGTCTGTAGAATCCAGCCAATCCGTGGAATGACCGAACCTGTGCGGCCGAAGTTGGCTGCGGCCAATCCCTAATGGCCTTCACCTTGGCTGCGGCCAATCCCTAATGGCCTTCACCTTGGCATCATCAACTTTGACACCTTCTGCTGAAACTACAAAATCGAGAAAAACAACCTCCGAAACACAAAAAGTACATTTTTGCATCTTGGCATATAATTGATTAGCACGTAATTCAATCAAAACCAAACGAAGATGTTCAACATGCGATTTGAAGTCTTTAGAATAGATCAGAATATCATCAAAATACACAACAACAAATTGACCTATGAACTTTCTAAGCACATGATTCATTAATCTCATAAAAGTACTAGGTGCATTTGTTAAACCAAAGGGCATGACTAACCACTCATACAAACCAAATTTAGTCTTAAAAGTGGTTTTCCATTCGTCCCCCTCCCTCATGCGAATTTGATGATAGCCCTGTGTAAGATCTATTTTCGTGTAAATAGTAGAACCATGCAAATCCTCTAACATGTCATCAAGCCTAGGGATAGGATGCCTATACTTGATTGTTATCTTATTTACAGCTCTACAATCAACACACATTCTCCATGTACTGTCTTTCTTAGGGACTAGAATAACAGGTACATCACAAGGACTTAGAGATTCCCTTACCTGACCATTCGCGAGCAGCTTGTCTATTTGTCTTTGCAATTCCTTTGTTTCCTCCGGATTTGCTTTGTAGGCAGGTCTGTTCAGAATTGGTGCGCCAGGTATGAAGTCAATTTGATGTTCAATTCCTCGAAGTGGCGGCAGACCCTGCGGCAACTCTTCTGGAAAAACATCCTTGAATTGGCGCATGTGTACAACCGTCCACATCACCATCATGTGTTGCCTTCAGGTCAAAGAGCCATGGTCGTCCGAGTAGAATGTGACAAGCCTCCATTGGCAGAACATCACATAAAGCAGTGGATTCGAACTTACCGATAGAGTATGGTACGCTTACCTGCTTCGTGACTCTATAGCCGTCTGAGCTGTTGAGCCATTGTAGCCGATAAGGACGTGGATGATTGATAACAGGAAGCTTCAACTTGTCAACCATATACTCACTAGCAACGTTAGTGCAAGTTCCTCCATCAATTATCAGAACACACAACTTTCCATTTACCTTAGTCCTGGCATGGAAAATGTTTGTCCGTTGAGTTATGTCTGGGACAGCAGCTGTAGTAAGAGTGCGAGTAACCAAGTTCTGATTCGGATCCTCCTCTATGAACTCGAATTGCTCCACTGGTGCAGACGGAGTGCTGTCAGTTAACTCCTGTGAAGGATCAACGGTTGGTTCTTCTTCATCATCCTCTGAGATGTACTCACCATCTTGCCCCAATAAGACCTTCTGGATGTTGGGACAGTCACGCATGTAGTGGCCACGGCCCGAGCACTTGTGGCAAGTAACGTTGCTGATGGACTGTCTGGGATTTGATGGCGTTTTGGCCTGTGATGAAGAAGGGGTGGTGGCAACAGGACTATGGCTTTGCGCTCTGACATGATCGGCCTCCTTGCTGGTGGAGAGTATGCCGGATTCTTGCGCCAAGCTGGTGGGGCGCTGGTAGGTGTCTGGATTGGTGGAACGGACTTCAGATACTCCTCCATGACCCGAGCTTTGTGTAGCATGTCTGTCAGAGTTGTGGCATTCTGTAATTCAACAGCTAAAGCTATACCCTTATTCAAACCATTAAGAAAATGAGCCATTAATGCTGGTTCGTCTTCCTGTACATTCGCCCTAATTTTTGCCATCTCTAATTTTCTATAATATTCATCTACAGACATAGAACCTTGTACAAGAGTATGTAACTTTCTATACAATTCTCTAAAATAGTAATCAGGTACAAAAGTCCTACGCATAGATGTAATTAAATCAAACGTGTTTTTGCGTTGATCCATCTGTTGATTCCACCAGATTAGGGCATAGTCTGTGAAATAGACCACTGCGAGTTGGACCTTCTTGTTTTCTGGGATCGCATGAAGTTCAAAAATGCGCTCCATCTTCATCTCCCAGTCTAGATAGTCCTCTAGATTCGTGCCTCCGGCAATGGGCGGAACGGTCGTCTGGCACTGACTGAGGCCTGCGAAAGGTTGGTCAGCGGCGTTGGTGCCAGGTGCGGCCACATCGTCGTCTGAGTCTGTGCGCCTCTGTTCCCGTTCAGTCCTGAGTTCGGCGACTTCCTCTGTGAGTGTAGCAAATCGCGCGGAGAGTTGCGGAATTGCAGCCAGGATTTGGTCGTTCCCCAAAGGGTTAGGAGCACCTCCACTTGACATTGGTAAAAAGAAGCGAAAAACCTGTCTGCTAAGAACAAAGAAAAGTGAGAAAAGAACCTTACCCCCTTGTTCTCCCAAGTGTATCCCACCTAACAGCTACACACAAACCCCGTGTTTCGCTCTAGGGTGGCGCCCTGTATAATATGTGCACTCAAGCCTTTTTCCACTTTACCTCCCGGTATTGATAAATGTATAAGGCAAGCAGCAATTCACACAAAAGCAATAACACTTAAGAAAAGAAGCAAATTTTCGCAAAAATAGACACTTGGTTCTATTTTGAAAAAATCTTTTTGCAAAACGATAGTTTATAATATAATTCAGATATGAAGTACACAACAGGAAATTTCGGGGTTAAGCCCTCAAATTTCAGAAAAGATGAGTGCGCACGATGATAAAATCCAAATTATAATGTAAGAGCAAATGTTCAGGTCGCACGAAAAAAGAACTAGGCAATTGAAAGCAGGGCAATTGAAAATTGAATAGAAGCAAAGAAAATAAGTAGAGTTGAAACGACTTCAGGAAAGTCCTAAAACTACCCAAGAAGAGATCACCCACCCAATAGGTAATCAAGAAACCAATTCCTGCAAATTATCAATTCTTCCAATATGCAAAACAGTACCCAATTGCGAAATTAAACAAACCCCCAAGTGGCCGAAGCTTCCATAGATGCGATTTTAATGAAACGAAAACCCTAGGGCAAGCAAGTTCAATTTTTGACCTACTAACCAATTCTTAGGGATAATCTCAGCAGCACAAGGATACAAAATCAAGAATTCAATATATTTTCAAGAATTTGAAAGAAGGTACCCCAAACTAGAGCGTGTAATTTTATAATGCGCAAATAAGTGAGCTGCTTAACATCAACCGCAAAACTCACAATTTTCAACAAAACAGTACCAAAAGGGGTAGAATAATGTCGCAAAAAGCCAGCAATTAAACCCTAGTGTCGCGAGAATTAGCGACAGAAAAATCCGAAAACCCTAGTGTCACGAAATCCAAACCCTAGTTTGAAATTTAAGGCCTGATTTTAATTTCTAAAATTACGGCAAGGGTATCCGAATTTTATTGAAAGAATTTTCGATTTTTAAGATAAAGAAGTAGCAACAAAATTGAAAATTTAAAGCTTGAAAGAAAAAAAAAAATTGCCCAAGAAGACGAGTTCTAATCCAAGAGTTTCAAGATAAGGAAAAGAAAACACCTAATAAAGGATTTGGTCTTCGACCTCCTCCAGCCACGAAATCACTCCTTAGCTCTGATACCAATTGATGTGGACGGTTGTACACATGCGGATTAAGTTGCCAAGGACCTTGTGATTAAGCGGCGAGCTCGTATAACACTCTAACTTACTTTCGAAAATCAGAGAAACAAAAAGACTTAACCTAAGCTAATTTGTTTTAGATTCGAACCAAGTGTAAGAAAAGAGTTTTGAACATGCGAGTAATTAGGTAGAGCAATTAACCTAATTAGCTAAGTTCATGCAATTATGTAAACTACAACATGCAAATACATAAAGCAATAAAATGAGGGTACTCAAACACTAAGTTTTATGATCTGAATACTCTAACTTTTTATTGAAGAATTCGGCCCCTATTTATAGGTGAAGGGCAGCCGAAAATAATACAAGAAGTAGGAAAAGAAAAGAAGTGGAATTGGAAATTAACCAAGAGGTTAATTTCTTTTACAATACCAAACCCGGAAAGAAGTGGGAATGGTAAGAAAAAGGAAAAACAACTTGCGGTTACCCGTTTTTGGTAAGTGGCAGCCGAATTACAATTTTAAGTAATAAAGAAGGAATAAAAATCCTACTTCCAAAAACAGATCAAGAAGGAACCCTTTTTGGAAACTAACTTAAAAGAAAGAAACAACTTAATTAATTAAATCTGAAAACCCTAACTAATTTAAGGAGCCGTGTGGGCTTGCTTTGTGGGCTTGGCCGTGCGGCTTCTTGTTGCTTCTTGGGCTGGCCGAAACTTGTGGGCTGGTCTCCATGAGTTTGGGTCGGCCCAAATTGTAGGGAACTTTAATAATTTGTTTCTTTAAGTCCAAGAACCTTCCGGCATCTTCAAGAACTTCAAGAAACAGCCTTCTTCTTCAATGGGAAGTGTTGAATTGCGCCTCTTCTTCAAGAATGGTTAGAAGAGTTGCAATTTGAACATTTCCTCCTTTCTGCTTCAAGGTGTTGGCTTCTACAATCACTTGAGCGTCTTGATGGTAAGTTTGAACAAGGTTGTTGAGTGCTTCTCTAACCTTCTTCGCTCGGCTTCTAGTCGTTGGCCCAGTGATGTCTCCAAGTGGATCCCTCTGATATGGGCTTGGATCCTGAAGCATTGTTGGGCCTCGATGTAGAACTCGAACCTCCTCAGCTTCTCCGGAACCACTTGCTTGATGATTTGTTGCGTGACTCTGGATGCCCTCATCAGACATCCTAAGGAATAGTGAAATACAAAGTATGCAGTTTTTAAACCAAAAGATGTATCCTGTAAAACAATGCACATGTTTAAGATTGACAAACCCTAGAGTTAGTAAAATATTTACATGAATGGTAACCAATAGAAAGAGAATCAATGTAAAAGTAAAAGTGTACCTTCATGAAGCAAAAGCTAAAAGATATCTTATACTGTGACTGACATTTTCGATTCCCAGGCGCAAGAGTTGCCGGAGTCCCTCGTGGAACCGCCATCAACTTGCTATGCGTCGTAGAAGCACCAATCCAACTAGTGGAATCTCTACAAAACAAACAGAAGAATGTTGCTCGGAGGTATCCTGACAAAATGAATTAGTGAGCAAAAATCTGTAAACAAATTTTCAGCAAGGCATATGAAGTACAAGAGTAAACTTCACACGTATATCAAACCGCCATACACGTCCTCTAAATAAGCAAAGAAACTGCTTTGGAACTTGAATGGTACAACGATCATGTCGTCCAGTGTTGGTGGGCACGACTTCTTGTAGATGATCGGAAATTTGATGGAGTTCTAAGAACGTCTCCATTTGGACTTCCGAGGCCAAGTAAAAAGAAACAACAATTGCACCAAATCTCCCTGTAGGGGTCAATTTGCATAATGTTGTAGCTTTATAAGCCATTACAGGGATCTCGTAGAACGGACCCTAGTAGGTCACAAAGAATCATGGACAACCATGGCACCAAATCTCCCTAGTGGGGTCAATTTGCTCAAGGCTGACCGATTCTCAAAGTACCAAAAAATATCCTGCTAAGAACAAGTAAAAGTAACCTTACTCCCTTGTCCCCCTAGTGCCCTCCTAACGAACTACACACAAACCCTATGTATCGCTCTTTAGGGTTGGCAGCCCTTGTATGCTGTAACACTCAGCCTTTTACCTCAGTCCTGTAGAAAGTTTTCACAGATTACTTTGGCAAAGGTAACAAGCAACAGTTAACCACACAAGCACAACTATATAGGAAAGTAGCAAAAAATTTTCGAAATAAACACTTGGTTCTATTTTAGAAAAACACCTTGTAAAAAATGAATTTTTGTAGTATAGCCCAAATAAGAAGTACACCGATAAGGAACTTTCGGGGAGAAGCCCTCAAAGTTCAGAGATAATGACAGTGCAGGAAGACAAGATTCAAGCTATATTTTCAGAGTAAACGTACAAGGTAGCACAAAAAGGTTAACAAGGCTAAACAAGCAGGGCAATTCAATTGAAGAACAAGAACAATTAGCAGATTTGAAACAAATTAGGAAGTACTTAAACTACCCAAGATGTGATCACCCTCCCAATAGGTAATCAAGAAACCAATTCCCAC